>CAWUQC010000003.1:3000000-3455545 GCA_963924575.1 Pycnomerus fuliginosus
AGTATATAATTATAAGCAACGTTCGTAATTTTTCATTTGTAAAGTATGTCTCGTTCACTTAAGAACCACGCAGAGGTATTAAATTTTTTACACAAAACTAAACCACATTACCGAAAAGCAGTATTGCAGTCGGCTGATAAGGATCTCATTCATTGCATATGTGAATGCGTTCACAATACGCTCATCGGTAAGGTGCCTCTCAAGAAATCCGAAAAGGCAAAGCTTCAAATACACAAGAAACTTCTTAGAAAGATAGTAAAGCGTGGTGAACCGTCTGCCAAAAAGAAGAAGTTGATTAACCAGAGTGGTGGAGCCTTCTTGCCTTTAATATTAGGGCCGATAATCAGTGGCATTCTGGGGGCCATTTTAAATAAGTAATCACCTGTAAAATGGAGCACGCTAAGAAAATGATCTTGGTGGACCCCTCGGTCCTGGAGCGAGCCCAACAGGTCAAGCAGACGCGTCCCGACACGGTGACATTATTGGACAGTGAAATGCAGGGTGTCTTGGAAACTAAAGGGGTTCAGGATAATGAAAAATGGTTACTGTACGAGCAGATATTGCAGAGGTATCTGAACATACTCCATGGCAACCGTCAACCTATTTCGGTCCCCATTTATGAGAAAAGTGATTCGATGGAGGCCTCTAAGATGGATATTGGCGAAGTTTTGAGCTGTGTTCCCAAAACTTTTCAATACAAGGCAACAATCTTACTTCAAAAATTGCAAAACAGCGAATCCGTTAACTGGGACAAGAGAGGGGTCTTATCTATAAACGGAAACGAAATCGTTGGTTCCAATATTACAGATTTGGTAAACGACTTTATAAGAAACCGCAAAACCGGCACTGATCCTGAAGGTTGGCAACAATTAGCTGAACACTTGAAGGCCATAAATATCCCTCTCGAGGTTATAGGTAACCAAAAACGTCGCGAATTCATCAGAAGAAAGGCCGATGAGCGACCGCAAGCTCGGCAAAGACAAAGCAGTGACCTGGACGTTTCAAATATTGCTCTACCGAGTTCGTCAAGTACCGATTCCGACGGTTCATACACATCAGCTGCATCGACCGCCGCCGGCCCAAAGCCTAAACGAAGGCGAGGAAGTTTTTGGGATAGATTCAGTATTTAATGGCCATGAATACTAAACTACTGGAGAACATCTACTTTAATCCTAGTAACCCCCATGGATTTTCCGAACCGAACAAGTTAGCTAAGGCTGTAAATAATGCGCATATTAGTAAGAAAGAAGTACACGAATGGCTGGAGGGGCAGCCCTCTTATACGCTGCACAAGCAAATACGTAGAAAGTTCCGAAGGAACAAATATCACGTCACCAATATAGACGATCTGTTTCAATGTGATTTAATTGATCTACGGAGTCTAAGTAAAGAAAATGATGGAATAAAATACATGTTAACCGTAATTGACGTCTTCAGTAAATATGCTTGGGTGAGGCCCTTGAAAACGAAGAACGGCGAAGAAGTGTTCAGGGCGTTCAAGTCCATATTTGAAGAAAAGCGAATCCCGGTCAATATTCAATCAGACAAAGGGGGAGAATTCTTAGCACGTTCGGTTCAAAATTTATTTAAGTTTCATAAAATAAATTTTTATGTTAGTCAAGATCCAAATGTTAAGGCCAGTGTAATTGAACGTTTCAATAGAACCTATAAATCTAAAATGTTTAGGTATTTTACTTACAAAAATACTCGCAGATACATTGACGTACTGCAAGATTTGGTAGATTCTTACAATGGTAGCGAGCACAGAACTATTAAAATGGCCCCTAGAGATGTCACTAGTCACAATGTTTTGGAAGTATACAAAAACACATATCCCGAAATAAGGGAAAAGGTACCCGTTAAAATCAAATATAAGTCGGGAGATTACGTTAGAATTTCAAAATATAAACACATATTCGAGAAAGGTTATGTTGATAATTGGACTGAGGAATTATTTAAAGTAACTTGCGTAATTAAAAGAACCCCAGTCGTATACAAAATCTCGGATCTGCTAGATGAGCCAATTGAAGGCGTATTTTATCAGGAAGAACTTCAAAAAGTGCATTTCTCCCCGGAGAATAATTTTCCCATTGAGGAGATAATTAAAAAGAGATACAGAAACGGCAAATGTGAAGTACTAGTAAAGTGGAAAGGTTACGGAAAAAAATTTAATTCTTGGGTGACCGCAGAGACGTTAACAGAGATATAACATGAAGGAGGAATTTTATCTTACCCTTCTGAGCGACAGTTCGACGTCATATTTTCCTGAAAATAAAACAACACACTTCTGCACACAGCTGCCTAAACCCGTACATTTGGAAGGTAATTGGAGTGTTGCCATAACTGAAATTCAGTATCCATGTTCCATATCAACTGTGCAAGAAGGCAACAATCTGGTGTATTACGGATATAAATTCGATCATGAATACATCACCAAGCATAGAGGAGAAATTTTGAAAGATCCAAAATTCAGAGAATGGATACATGCTAGCATGGCAGCCGGTAAACATGCCTCAGTAAAGGATTTACTAGAAGAAGACCTTACAACCGACACAGTGTTCCGAAACAAACTAAAGATTGAGCCCGGAAATTATGCTTCAATTCAGGACATACTCGATAGTTTAAACTCGCTCGAGTATTTGGGAAAACAAGGAATCCGTTTCGTGCAATCTGCGGGATCAAGAAAAGTTAGTGTGTGTTGCAAAAGCGAGAATATAGTTTCCTTAGAATTAGCCCCCGTGTTAAGTATGCAGCTAGGCTTCGACGTAGGAACCAATCTATTATCTCACAGCGCCACACATCCGGCAAATCTCTTGTTGGGCCTTCCAAAACAGTTTTTTATTTACACGGACATAATTGAACCACAATTGATCGGGGATATTTTTGCTAAAGTACTAAGAGTTTCCGTAGTCGACACTAAAAAATATGAATATGGGACGCAGCAAGTTCTGTTTTTTCCTCAACCTCAATATGTGGAAGTACTCAAAAGAGAGTTTGCTAACATTGAACTAGATATAAGAACGAGCATTGGGGAATACGTGCCATTCGAATTTGGAACAGTGTGTGTTAAACTTCATTTTCAGAAAAATGCGTGAATGTCCATATCAAAGTTATTACCTTTCACAAGCGGGGTCGGGAGTGGGTTCTATCTATAAGGGGGTGCGCTATCAGCGGGGGCATGGTATTGGAAATTTTCTTCGCGGAATGTTTAAATCTGTTCTACCCCTACTAAAATCTGGACTCAAAACTGTAGGAAAGGAGGCTTTGAAATCGGGAGCCTACTTTTTGACAGATGTAGCGCAAGAAAAACCTGTTAAAGACTCTCTGAAAACCCGCCTTTCTGAAACTGCGAACAATTTGAAGCGTAAAGCAGACGATCAGATACAGAAGTTAGTGGGATCTGGAGCTATAAAAAGACGAAGAACGTCCAGTACAAAACAGAAGTCTTCCAAGTTCGTCAAGAGCAGCACACGAAGACGCCAGAAGTCCATCCAGGATACACCTAAAGATATCTTTAATTAATTAAACACTCGCAAACATGTCATTTATTCACGCCCATTCCTGTGAATGTATTAAATCGGAATTAGACCTTTTCGCCATACCGTCAACTCAGACCAGCATTGAGAATGGAAATTGGATTTTTTATAAACCTTTGTCGACCATCTCGGATGACGCACCACTGGAATTCATGGTCAATGGGGGCACCGACGAATACATTGACCTTTCTCAGACTTATCTGCAGTTGATTGTACAAATTACCAAGGAAGATGGAACAGCGCTCGGTGAGGAAAGCGTAATAGGCCCCGTAAATAATTTAGCCCACTCAATATTCAGTCAGGCGGATGTGTATTTAAATCAAAAACTCGTATCTCCCCCTAATAACACATACGGATATAAAAGTTATCTTGAATGCCTCCTGAACTACGGACCACCTGCAAAATCGTCACACTTGACGGCTGGTCTCTGGTATAAGGATGCTGCCGGACACATGGATAACATTAATGCCCACAATCCTGGATTTATTCGGAGATCTAATTTTACCCGCAACAGTAAACAAGTGGACTTAATGGCGCGTCTCCACTGTGACATATTCAACCAGGAAAAGTTTTTAATTAATGGTGTTGAGTTAAGACTCAAACTGGTGAGAGCAAGACACAGTTTTGTCCTCATCGGGGCTCAAAATACCAAAGGAAAACTTAAAATTATGGACGCGTCCCTGTTAATACGGAGAGCAAAAATAAATCCGTCAGTCCTACTAGCTCATGCAAAAGCTTTGGAAACCACACCGGCCAAATATCCTATCACAAGAACGGAAATCAAAGTTCTCACAATACCGGCAAATGTTCAAGGGAAGTCTTTGGATAACATATTTTTGGGTCAGCTTCCAAAACGATGCGTTGTGGGATTCGTTTCCAATAAAGCTTTTAACGGAGATTTTACTTTAAATCCTTTCAATTTCCAACACTACGATATGTCATTCTTATCACTTTATGTGGACGGCCGTCAGTACCCTTCAAAACCTCTGCAGCCGGATTTTACGGGGACCAGTCAGCAGTTTGTCGCCAATTATCACAGTCTCTTCTCGGGAACTTCAATTCAGTTTAAGAAACGAAGGGAATGACATCTCGCGAGATGAATACGCCGAGGGTTACTGTTTGACAATATTTGATCTAACACCGGATCTCTCAGCAGGGTCCTCAGCTCACTGGAACTTAATCAGAACTGGAAATGTGCGATTAGAAGTACAATTTAGAGAGGAACTAGAGGAAACCGTTAATTGTCTGGTGTTCGCTGAGTTCGATAATGTTATTGAAGTAGATAAGAATAGAAATGTTATTGTAGATTATAGTAGCTAGTTATATTCAAACGTGTAAGTGAGCATAATAAAAATATTTTATCAAACCCTGTCTTCGTTATATAAAACCTGCAATTGAGAAAAAATTTCAGTTTAGCAAGCAACTACAAAAGGTGCACATCTTTAAAGAGAAAATAATGGCCCACTGTTTTGTTGACATTCAGGGTTTTACTCTCAGCAATAACAACTTCGTTTGCAAAGAAGTTTGTGTAGCAGATTGTTTCGAGGAGTTTATTGCTAAAAAGCATTTTGTTCTTAAACCTCCTTTTGAAGTAGCCGACTTCAGCCCTGTTTTATTTAAAAGTCACGTTAACTGGGCGTCAAAAAATTTTCATGGATTAAACTGGGCCGAGGGAAGCCTAGAATACGAAGAGCTGGAAAAAGAGTTAACGGAAGCCACACAGAATTATGAGACAATTTTTGTTAAGGGTGAGCAAAAGAAAAATGAACTTGCAAGAATTCTTTCCAATAAAGAAACAATTAACCTGGAGGATTACGGATGTCCATCCTTAAAGAAATTGCAACGTATATACCCCACAGAAACTTGTGCGTGTCACCAGTTCAAGTCAGCTTCTTGTGCATTAAGAAACGCAAAAAATTTACAACTTTGGTATAATGAATACACTGCAAATACAACATTGTCTGGATGTAATGAACTGGAGGGGGAAGCATCATGTTCATGTTTTTGCATACAATAGACTACCACACAGGGTTAGTAAACCCGCTGCCATTGTTGTCAACAACGATCCAGATTACAAACTGGGAAGTCATTGGGTTTCCATATACATAACGGAAGATGGCGTTGCTTCGTTTTTTGATAGCTTTGGACGAAAGCCTAAGAATGATATTGCAAGTTTTTTAAACCGAAATTCTAAATTGTGGTTTTACAACAATAAAGTACTACAGGATGTGTTTTCCACAGTTTGCGGACAATACTGTTGTCTGCATTTATTAAATTTTGTCATGAAATACAACTTGGATAGTTTCTTACAAATATTTTCCGAAGATACTAGCAAAAATGACACAATATGTCAGAATCTGTTTTACACATACTTTGCAAAATAAACAATGTAGAAATTTCAAAATAAAACATACAGGAAGTAACAATTTGTTTCTATTGAAGAAACCTACTCATTTGGAGGACGTCTCGGCTATGAAACCATACGGTACGGTATCGTAACATCGGCCGTTGACATTATTGTTTAGTCGCCGCCGCTTTGACACATTCATGCTGTACTTTTTAGACTCTGGCTTCGAAATTACCTCGCTTGACGTACCAGACCTGGTGATTTTAGTGCTATTGTGGATTCTTAGCGACGGTGCATCGTTACAAACTATTTTCTTCATTGTTTCAAAATTTAATATTAGCGAATTTTTATAATTTAACGTGAATCCTTTAATTTTACAAACGTATTTTAACAACCCATCCTTTGCAGAAAATACCGCGTAACTATAGTTCTTTGGTCCCGCACTAACAAACTCTACGATATAGCTACCTACACCATATTCCAACAGCTCATCGGTAAATTCACCTAGATAATCTCCTGTCGTAAGTAAATTTTCTCCTTCTTTTTCTACAAAGATGACACTGTCTGTGTCAAAATAGAGAACCCTAGTTCCTAGCAGCTCTAAAACACTTAACAAATGAAGTCGGGCCGTGGCTGTGGTGTAAGCAGCTATAGCAACATTGACAGTCTTAAGGGGATCGCAACCTTCAGCCTCCTTGTGCCATGTTGCCAGAATGGTTTCATCATTTACCGGTAGAATATTATCAACTTTTACGTCTGGATCATTTAATAACGTGTACAGCCCCCGTATGCTTGAGACGATGGATGTTTGAACTTTGTCTTCTTTTTGGCCAAATTTTCCCCAAAACGAATTTAAGAGAAGCTTGCTTATGTAGCGTAAAGGCGGGTTCTCTTCTATTTTTGATTTTTCCAATTGAACCCCCTCCTTCTCAAAATAATTGGCGATATACCTTTCTTTATCGCTCTCGGATTGCACCCAAGAAGGCCACCCACTGCATTCCTGCTTTGTTTTTAAAAACTTGTTGACGTATTGTGTGAAAACACCCCCGCTCTTCGTCTTCGGATCATAAGTCTCTACCTCGTATTGCCATATTTCAAAAAATTTAATGATTTTGTAGCCTCGGGAGACGGCGTGTTTCAATTCGTCAGATACCCAAGTGCCTGTTATCGAGCGATCTGTTTCATTATGTGAGCAACGTGCCTGGTTGCAGCTGTCAGCACACGTTCTACATAAGGGAAACGTGAGTTTCCCGTTGCAGCGGTACGGCAACACAGGATGAAACAGATTTCTAGGTGGAAGGACTGTGCATTTAACTAGGCCCTCTACATCTTTGAAAGGTAAAGTCTTGCACTGTGTGTCACCAACGTAAAGTTTAGGGTGACCTATCGGAATTTTACCCGTTTTGTTGCAATACGGGTAGAGACTTGTGAAATCGAAGTAACGAATCCTTTCGTTTCCTTCACATTTATGGTGCATTTTTATAACATTCGTTCTACCTCCAAAAAAGGCTTGACGGGGGTCGAGGGGTTCCTTTGTGAACAGCTCCTCATTGTTAGTTATAAAATTTTTTAGCTCTGCACTTGTTCTTTTCATTCGGCTAAATTGACATTCCCACATTGTTACTAGATTGTACCCCAGGGAACGTATTTTCGCGTCCTGTGCGAAAGTACGTTCTCTTCTAAGGAACATTTCCTTACCCTTCTCCTCTGTGAAATTTACAACTAGATCTAAGGGGTAACAATCTAAGCATCCGTGGAAATAGCACCCGTGAAACTGATATGCAGTGTTTGTCTCTTCACAAAACCCGTCGACCCACACATTTCCACCTATTCTTTTTTCTCGGCCGTTTCCGGCATGCTGGATGTGTATGTTTTCTGCCCTTTCAAGAAAATATAACCATTGCAAGGCGGAACGCGATTGGTTTTCTACCAGCCTGTATCGACCCTGAGGAATAATACCAATTACGTTCTCCTTAAGGTAATTTTTTCTAAAAATTAAGCTGCATGTGCTTGCAATGGTTACACATTCTTGAAAGGGATCCACGTGACTGTTTTTTACAAAAATTTCTCGAAATTTTACACAAGCCTTACGAAGAATGTTGACGTCCATCACGCAGTATTTTTTAATTTCCTCGTCCATGTTAAAAAGTCGAGAATTCTGTAAAGCATACCACTGTAGAAATTTCTGACGCTCTTTAGGCAACATGTCATCCACACCGTAAAAAGTCACTGCACGAATAGGCCCTATGTAGTTTCGGGTTTCTTTTTTGTTGAAAAAGTGGGGGAAGTACCCCTTGGTACCTTCAAAATTAAAAGCAGCCGGAAACTTACTTAGGGCCATAGGAATAAAATTTAAACTATCTACGAAGCGTATGTTTCCACAAGCAATACTCATAATTTTTGTCCCGGTTCTAATAATCTTAGGATTCCAACGGGCCTGTTCTGCCATGAGAGCATTTAAAATGAAACATCCATCGTACCCTTTCATGTTGTGGGCTATACACGTTACATTGAACTTATCGGCCAGAGTTGCGATGTGCCCCAGAAGATTTTTAACGGGATCTTCCTGGAAAATAAATTGTCGCGTGCCACAGTTGTCGCAAGGGACTTCAATATTGTCTGTACTATTAATGCACTCAGCACAAACTTGTTGCACAACACACAGATTAGGCACGTGCAAAAATTTACCGGAATTCCCAATCTCTGTGTCCTGCGTTGCTTCGAAATCATAAAAAACAAAAAGAAATTTTTTGTTTATTTCCAGCCATTTCTTTGCTGTTGTTTTAACGGGACGCATATAACATTTATGATCTATAGGGCACATCCCACAACAATTTTTACAAAACTTAAATCCACACTTATGCGCCTGCTTTTTGTTTACCCAATGCGTCTGTAAACATTTAGTACATCTGCGTAATTGTTTGCATATATATGTCTTGTGTTGTTCAAAACATACTGCCCCCTTGAAATCTCTATTGCATGAACTGCATGTAACTATCTGTGTAGAATCACACTGAGGAGCAGTGTGACATGATGAGCAGATGAAAGGGCAATTACTGTGGGTTTTTCTGTTGGCAAAACCTAATTTACATTTTTCACAAAAATAAGCACACGCAAAAGTGGTCAACAAATTCACAATTACATCAAAGTGGTTGTTTTCATAGTAAAGATTTAATTTTGCTCTAGTGGCCTCTACAGGACCTTCAAACAACACACTCTGGCCAGCCCTGTGCTTGTATACGGTTATTGTCTATTGCTTTAAGTAGTCTTGGAAAGCCTGAAGGTGAGCATAGGTAGCCCCCTGATCTAGATTAATCTGAGCATCCCTACATAGCTTTAAAGCTTTGTTTTTTAATGCATAGCCACCCCTCTTCATGAGCTCAAAATCTATACTGTCTTTATCTTCTCTAAATTGAATAGCCAGAGCAAGCGCATACGCTAAACAATAATTATCGTCGTTATTTATTGCTACGATACCTCGGTTTCGTTGCCTAAACTTTTCGTAATCGAATCGTCTCACTTTTCTGTCCCTGCCTGTACCAGCTTCATCGGTAACGACGTCGACATGTAAACGTAACAGGTCCGATGAGAAGAATTCAGCATTAGATTGCATAACGTTTTCCATTGTTGTCATTAGAACCTCTTCGGAGAGTTGATTTCTACGTCGAAAGGACACATGAACCGGTTTATCGGGGAAACTTTCGTTACACAGTAACAGACCGACCCAAGCACTTCCTGAAACGCCTTGTAGTTCTCGGTCGAGCAATTCTCGAAGGGAAGCCTGAGGGCATAATTGACACATATTTAAAATGATTGCCGTTTTGTTTGTACTTCAACTCACCGCTAGCCACTCGTTAGGAGTTTCATTGTCGTGTATTTCCTCCAGTCGAAAAGTTATGCGACGTCCCGTCAAATTAAATTTAGCGTAATGTCGCTCGTCCTCCGAGTCTATTTTTAAACGTTGAGAAGCACCCCCAGAGCCTATTTGAATCCCGCTATTACCCTGCACGTGAATTTGGTTACCTGCAGGAGTTCCATGCTGTGTTAACGGACTATAAGCCGGAGGCGATAAAGTTCCGGATTCCCCGCTTGAACACGGAATATTAAGACTACAATACAATCGGTTAAAAGTGAATTATTGAAACGAACCATACTTACAGGGCTTCAAAACCGCTGTTGCCTATGTCACAGTCATGTTCTCTCGACGTTTCGTAGCTCGCCGTTTGGCCCGTTCCGACTGTACGGAGATTCTGTAAAACAATTATATCACAAATTTTTTTATTATGTATGCCAAATTATGGCGTAGTCAACATTCAAGGGGCTGTTTTGTTGTATTGTTACTTACCTGCCTTGAAGATGGACCCGCTGCTTCCATATTTATTGAGTTTCCAGCCTGATACATATTGACCTGAAAATCATGATTTATTATTCAATTATCGTTTGAACTACGAAACTACGAAACTCAAGACACCTGGTTGGTTTTAAGCCATCTTTCAGTGGAATTATAGAAGTGCTTAATTGATTATTAGATTTCTTCTTTGCAGTTCAGTTGCAAATTATGAAATATATATAGGTAGTAGTATAATTCACTCTTTTCGAGCTTTCACCAAATGAATCGAGTTATGTACTGATTTTCATTACATATTGTCATAAATGTTAAGTATTTATTTACACCTACCTCGTGATCGGTGACGCTTTTCTGCAGTCGATCTAACACTACCAATTGTTCTGGTGTTAAAACATTATCATAAAAAATATTTTTTTCTAAAATAACGTTTAACACAATTCTCTGTGAATCAATGTCATCCTTAAAAAATCCCCCATCGAACACGGCTAGCAGCTGGTCAATTGTTTTGCTTTTGAAATAGGCTGACATAGAGAAAGACATCTAAAACAAAATGTTTTTTAGAGACACATGTAAATGATAACAATTTAACACATACCTAATGTTAGTTTTAAATATTAAGATATAATTAACTCACCTTGAAATACGTAGTAAGGAACCAAGAAAAATTCTAGACACACAAACTGCTTTTTTAAAAAGCTCGAACAAAACCCGGAGATATTTGTGAACTGAAGTAAATTTGGAAACATATTTCGTTTTATACCTTCTGATAATCCACAATTTACCACCCCCATTTCGCCTTCAACACCCTGTAATATACCGGTTTCCACTTGTCGGCGGCATTTACAACAATTTTTATGACCATCCCTTGCAAAAACCACTCTATTTTAGAGCAGTCTAATAAAGTTTTCGGTGAATTGGGGGTACCTGATAATTCTAAAAGGTATTCTTTATGGTAGCTAGTCGAACTACCAAAGGGACCGCGCCGTGAAAATGAGAATAGATTCTTTATTGGAACTCATGCAAATTTTTATTGGGGTAGGAAATAATTTGCAGGTACCGCTCCATAATATAATATTTTTATTGGCCTGCAATAGGGCTAAGTCCTTACCTTTCCTTTCAATACGTGCACAACCGACCAATAAAGCCATAAATTCAGTCCTTTAGTAATTACCCTGTAAGAAAATTTAATAAGGGCAATAAAATTAGGATCATATAATATTCATAAATGACCGACCCAGGTATTGTTATCCTTTTACCTGTCGATTCCTGTTTGGCGGCATGGCTTTGTGTGACGTCAGCCGCCTCAGGCTAGTGACTCATGGTTGCCGCTGATACTACTAGGATTTTTTAGAAATTTTCTAATATTTGAAATTCAATACAAATAAATTTTTAACAGACTTATAAACAAGGTTTTATAGGTAATAAAAAAAAATTCCATTGGCATTTCAAACGACTTTAAACAAGGTACTTGACAAGTTCATCACCCGTACTGGTCTTTTCTTTCTTTGAGGGCGATGTGTCTGTGTTTGAAGGATGACAAGGGGTGAGTACCTAAACAGACATATAAACAAGGTCTACAGGTAATTAAAAAAATGCCATTGGCATTTCAAACGACCTTAAACAAGGTACTTGAAAAGTTCATCACCTGTACTGGTCTTTTCTTTCTTTGAGTGCGAAGAATCTGTGTTTGAAGGTTTCATGGATGAGGTAGGGTGAGTACCTATATTAAGGCGACACAATAATGTGCATCCTCTGTCTACCCTATTCAGTCGAAAAAAAATGTCTCCTCCATGTGCGTGGGTGTGTTATGTGTTTACCAAGTACATCAAATGGAAAATATCAAACCGAAACTAAAAATGTAAGTGCTCCGAGATCTAGGGAGGAAATTAAAATTATTTCGGATATCAATTTAAAGGACTACCTATTACAACGATGAGACTCCAAAAAAACTAAAAAAATTTCCATAATCTTGTAATAATTCAAAAAAAATCTTCCGAAACCGATTTAGATTTAGATTTAAAGTGGTTACAAAGCCCCGAGGGTATTAAAGAATTTAGTCAACCTTTTGAATTATCTCGTGACAATGAACAGGGTGGACCCTTTTAATAATTTTGTAGTGAATTGTTAAATGTAAAGTAGGTAGTTAAGTTTTATTTTTATTAGTTTTTTATTTCTATACTTTTATAATTTTTTTAACAAAAAAAAAAGAAACTGTTCGGGTGTGAATTCTGTAAAGCTACATTTGGTCGGAGATAGAGGGCGAATCGTCACATAGATCAGGGGTTCTCTAAACAGAAGAAAGCCTCACAACCCAAAGGTTTGATTTTCAACTTTCCGCCACTAATTTTAAATAATAGGTTTTGTAGCTAAGGAAGAACATGTCACGTGTGAAATTTGCTGTGCGACAACACCAACCTCAAAATATTTCCACCACATAAGGACAACTGCACACATGGCGAAAGCGGCCACATAAATTGGAGATAATGTGTTTGAACTTTGAACAGCATTTACGTCACAAATAGCTACGTTTAAAAATTGTTGCGAAGAATCAGTATATTGATTTGAATGACTTTTTTACGGAGATCGGTAATAAACTAATTCAATTATTGAGATATCAAATTGAAAAATTCACTAGCGTAAAAGTGAACTTTCAATTGAGTGGTTTATATGCGATTGAAAGTCAAGAAGTGGTTGACATTAAACATTTTAATTCGAAAAATCAAGTAGCTACCCTAGGTTCTGATTTGAAAGAACTGTTAGGAGGAGTTAAAGAAAATTTGTTAGAACTTATGAGGAGTTTCTTGGATATGGGATCTGGTTAGTATTAGAAAGGTGTTAGAATATTTGATTCGACTGTTTGACTTTTTTCAGGTTGGGCATTAATTTCTCTGTTGCATATAGAGATGAATATCGACAAATATAATCCGTTAAGAGCATCTTCATTCATCAAGCTTCCAACCGCTATTCAAAAAAAGGGGGCTATTGTCAATATTCGAAATCGTGATACCTGCTGCTTTTTTTTGGAGCGTGGTTGCTGCACTCATACCACCCACTGGGGATCGGGCTCTAACATCATCCTATCCACATTTCACACAAGTGTTACGAACGGAGGGAATTTCATTAGAATATGGGGTAAAGTTGGGAGTTATCCCAATATTTGAAGAGATGAACAACTTATTTCTAAATGTTTATGCTTTAGACCAAATCTATGATTCCACTTCTCTAAAAATTAGGTATGAGATATGTGGACCACTATTCTTAACAAAAAATAAGAAACCTACTCATGTTAATCTTTTGCTTATAAGCGATGAGGAGGGTAATTCACATTATTGCACAATTATCGACTTGTCCAGACTAGTTGCATCGCAACTTTCAAAAAGACATGGTCGAAAACTTCTTTGCGACAGTTGCCTAGTATTTTTTTCGGAACAGAGATTACTAGATCGTCATAAGGCAATGGATTGCGGGGATGTCTATGTAAAACCACCTTCTCCAGAAATTAGAGTAAATAGAATGGGCGTAAATGTACCAGGGAATATTTTGCAATTCGAGAATTTCGACAGACAGATGCGTATTCCATTCGTAATATATAGTGATGCGGAAACATTATTAATAGATTTACCTACTTGTTCTCTAGACCCTAGTAAGAAATTTCAGACAAATGCTTATTTTCATCAACCATACGCCATTTCCTTCTATATCAAATGTAATTTCGATGATAGTCTTTCAAAGTACTTTTCATTCACGGGTCCAGATTGCATCCAGAATTATTTAAACACCTTGGAGGAGCAAGCTAAATTTTTGTTTGATAATTATTTAAGCGTGGTTAAAAAAATGCTGCCACTCACTCTTCAACAACAAAACGATGTCAAGAACGCCACCGTGTGTCATATCTGCAATAACCCATTTCTCGAGGGTGAAACTATAGTTTTAAATCATAACCATTTGGATGGTAGTCTTTTTGGGGTGGCACACAGCAATTGTAATTTGAATTACAAAATCCCAAAATTTATTCCAATTTTCTTTCATAATTTAAGTAATTATGACAGTCATTTATTTATTAAGGAGCTAGCGATGAATGAAGCGGACTTGGGTGTGGTTCGTAGAACAAAAGAAAAATATATAACATTTTCTAAGAAAATTTATGTGGGGGATGTAGTAAATGGGGTGGGTGAAATCGTTAAACAATATCCAAAACTACGTTTTGTTGACTCATTCCAATTTTTATCTACATCATTAGATAGTTTGGGTAAAACATTAGATTCACATCAGTGTAGAGAAATTAGAAAGTTTTTCGAGCGGGATGAGGAATTTAAATTGATTCGTCAGAAAGGTGTGTTCCCATATTCTTACTTAAACAGTTTTGATAAATTGAACGAGTCAACTTTACCAAGTATAGATGATTTCCATGATAAATTACGCGATGAACCGCTTAAGAGTTTTTCTATCCTAGAAATAGCCAAGACTGTCATGTACGAGTTCTATTATGACTTTTTAAAAAAAATTTACCCGCTAGGTGTTGAAATAGGTTACCATGACACAGATTCGTTTGTAGCCCTAGTTACCACAGAAAACTTTTATGAAGACATCAAGCTATATCCAGAACGCTTCGATACCTCAAATTATTCATTAGACAACCCGCATGATATTGTTCCAAGCATGAGTAAATTAGGGGTCTATGAAAGATGAGTATCACGGTGAAATTCTCAGAACCTATTTGGGAAGTGGTAGCAAAGCATATGCAGTACTTCCTCTTGACGAGGATTTGAAAAAAAAAGCGAAAGGAGTTAGTAGATATGCGGTGAAAACCCAACTAGAGTTCTCAGATTATCTGCGGGGATTATGCTGCGGGGTTTCTTACTCCAGAAATAAGTACTCCATTAATTTTGAATATACGGTTGGGGATGTTGCCTTAGACAAGTCTACAACAGCAAGGGATTTGGGTATTGTTTTTGATAACAAGCTCTCTTTTAATGATCACGTCAATTATATACTTGATTCTGCTTACAGATCCTTAGGATTTGTTATAAGGCACACTAAGCTCTTTGATAATATTATCGCGATTAAGAGTATTTATTTCTCACTTGTTCGTAGTAAGCTTGAATATTGTTCGCTTATCTGGTCACCCTTTTACAATAGTGCCTCAATTAGTTTAGAAAAAGTTCAGCGGCGGTTCCTCAAATTTCTCTACAAACAGCATTACAATGTGTATCCGCCGTTGCACACTGATCAGGTGGAGTTATTGAAAACTTTTGAGCTTGAATCACTGAGGGTACGGAGAATAATTGCTTCTGTTGTGTTTATGTTTAAACTTCTGCATGGTAGGGTTGATTGCTCGGAAATACTGTCACTGGTGGCGTTTAATGTTCCACGACTTAATTCGAGATTTGCTGTCGACTTTAAGCAGCGCACTTACCGAACTAATTTAGGTCTCAAGTCGCCAATGAATGTAGTGTTTGGGAATTGCAATAAAGTGAGTGAATTTTGTGACATTTACGCTGATAGCGTAGCATTGGTTATTGATGCAGTAAAACAAAAATATGGCTGTGCGTGTTAGCAGTTTTTCTTTCCTTATATGCCTGTCGTTAAATGCTTTGTCAGTTTGGGTTGGCATGTACTTTGTTATTTTTTTTTTCTTTATTCTCATTATGTTCTTTCTTGGTTTTCATATTTGCAATATGTAATCTGACATTATTTTCATTTCCGCATGTTTCGGTTTATATTCAGTTGTGCAGTTTTAATTTCTTTTCATTCTCTTGTTTAACATTATATTGTTCTATGTATGCCCTGTAATTGGAGGTAGCTCTGTTGGGCAATAAATTATTATTATTATTATTATTATCTGGATGTGGTAGCGGGGAAAAAGGAAAGAGTCTATCACCATATGACGCTATTTAAATCAATATTCCACGAAATGTACAGTCAATTATCTAACAAGGTAGCATTATCTCATTTTGATGATAAACGTTTTTTAATAAAGAATTCCTCTAAAACACTCGCTTGGGGGCATAAAGATATAAAGTGTCATCAAAATCTAGATGTTCTATTAGATCTTCTAAATAAGGAGGTATAAATAAGTGTGTATGTATAATATAATTTTAGTTTTTAAAAATAAGTTTAGAATGAAACTAATAAAGCAAAAACAAACGTTAAGTGTAATGAATAATGATTTATTTTCAACCCCACTCCTTCAGAAACCCAACACCCTACTAGGAACGACTCCAAAACGAGCCTTAATTGTTGGTGCGAGTAATTCGGGTAAAACTCAAGCGGCTATAAGTCTTTTATTACATCGTAATGGTTTAACATTTCAAAACGTATATGTCTATTCAAAGACGTTAAGTCAACCGAAATATAAATTTTTAAAAAACGTCTTACAACCGATGAAGGAGATTAATTATTATGAGTATGAAAATGGTGAAGATATTATTCATCCTCGAGATGCTAAACCCTATTCCTTGATAATATTCGATGATATCGCTCATTCGGCTCAGAGCCCCGTTAGACAATACTTTTGTTATGGTAGACACTCCAACATTAGTTGTTTGTATCTATCGCAGACCTATTCATCGATTCCGAAGCAGTTAATTCGGGATAATGCCAATTTTCTGATTATCTTCCCTCAAGACATCACTAATTTAAGACATATTCACAGTGATCACACTAGTTTTGATATAACATTTGAGCAATTGCAAAAAATGTGTTCAGTATGTTGGGCGACTAAATATGGTTTTCTAGTAGTAGACAAAGAATCTGATATTAGTCATGGGCGATATAGAAAGGGTTTCGATAGTTATTTTTACCTATAAAAAATTCACCAAAACTCAATCTGTATTAGATTACCACCGTCTCTATGGATAAGCGTTTGACATCGGAATTATTGAAGGTGCGCAAGAATGTTAGACAAAAAGTCTTACAGTTACGCTCTGATTTAGAGACCTCGAGACTATTCACGGAAAAGCAGTTACGCCCAATCGCAGAACCTATTAAAAGTTTGTTAACACATGTGAAAAAAGAAGAATTGCGGGTTAAAACGGAGCCTTCGGAAATAAAGCAGCAGACTAAACCGCAGCAAGTGTTTACCTCGCCGATTGCTCAATCAAGCCCGATGACGAAAACCGCCCCATCGCAACAGGTCTTGACAACACCTACAGCACATAAAACAACACCGCAACCATCCTTCATACCTTCTATAGATATAGCCGAACATACTCCTGCCCCACAATAATAATAATAATAATAATAAATAAAATTTATTGACCAAACAAATGGAGGAAGTCAACTTGAGTTGGTTTTCACTTCCCCCAGGAATAAACATAACTAGTAATAATACATTGTTATAAAAGAAAAAAAAAAAAAAAAAAAAACATTAATCCTAAAGAGGTAGATTAATACAGAGATATTGCACACATTATCTTAATTTATCATGAGGTACTTTGTTGATTCATATAAAATACAAATAGTTTGCACCTAAAACTTTGCTGGGACAAGCCAGATGTTATTATTTCGATATGCCTATTGATAAGCGTAGGTGCCAAATAAACAAAAGAATCCTCGAACTTCGTAGAAAGGTGAAACGGAACATCATAGCGGTGTTTATAGCGCAGGTTGCTGTCATGAAATGTCTGTCTTTGATGTAACAAATTGTATAACGTAGCGGGTAACTTACATGCTATTAGTTTATAAAGAAACATGACAAAATGTATAGTGATTACATATTTAATTTTAAGAATGTTCTTTTCAATATAGTACGGAGTTATGTGCTCACGATAATTTACATTAAATGAAAATCTGAAGCATACATTCTGAAGTTTTTGTAACCTGCTTTTAAAGGTCTCAGTCAGATAAAAAAAGTAAGATATACAGCAGTAATTAATCGACGATAAAATAAGTGAATTGCATAGCTTCCATTTAACAGACGAATCTAACAAATATTTAAGATGATATATGCATTTAAGCTTAGCATAACAGATACTCAATAAATTACACACATGTTTCTCGAAGCTCAAATGGGAATCAAACCATACTCCTAAATTTTTACATTGATCACTAAACTCTAATGTGTCATTATTTAAAACTATATTATAACGCCTGGTATCAAATGCTTTATCACAAGAAATTTTCGAGCCACAACACATTGCAACACTTTTTGAAGGATTCAACAACAGGCCATTATTCACTGACCACTCATTAACACTTTTCAAATCTTCATTAAACCTCCAAATCGCTGAATTAATGTCGGCTGGATGGCAGCTAGTATAAAGTTGTGTGTCATCTACATACTGGATGACAGACGATCCCTGAGAAATGCAAAGTGGTAGATCGGAAACAGCTATTGCAAACAGGATCGGGCCTAATATACTTCCTTGAGGGACACCACTAATAATAGGTAGTTCACCAGAGACCGTATTATGCCATTTGACACACTGGGTTCGCCCCATTAAGTAGCTTCTAAACCAGTTTATCGTCAGGTCGCAAAATCCATAATGACGTAGCTTTATTAAAAGAAGTGCATGATTAACGGTGTCGAAGGCCTTGCTATAATCCAATAGAACGAGAAGTGTTACGTGCGAACGATCCATATTACGGGAGATGTCAGAAGTTAACTGCAGTAAGGCCGTGTTAGTTCCCATATGTTTTCTATAACCATGTTGAGACGAAGATAAGATGTTAGAGTCAGCGTATTCGATTATTTGGTCGTACACCAACCTTTCAAGGACCTTCGAAGCTGCAGGAAGAATACTAATGGGACGTAAGTCAGCAATGGTATCGACATTAGTTTTCTTAGGAATCGGTGTAATAATCGACTTCTTCCACACCTCAGGGACCACACCCTCCCTAATTGACACATTTATGATATGTGTAAAGGCATTTAAACAGAAGGGGAGAACTGTACTCAAAAGCTTCAAGTTGATGCCGTCTTTACCTTCAGCGTTGGACTTTAACCGACAAATGCATTTCTCAAGCATGTCCGAAGAGACTTCTTTTAGTGAAAAATTGCTTCCTGGGATGGTTGACTTGTATTTGTCAAAAACTGATTCGTTCAAACTTGTGAGTGACATGGAAGATGAGAAGAAAATATTAAGGGAATCAGCGTCAGTAATGTCAGAAGAAATCGGAGATTTGCATTTTGTATAAATTCCACACTTTCTGAGATTTTTCCAAAATACCCCGGAACTTGACATAGTTCTTTTGATCATAAATTCATAATACGCTTTTTTTTCACTTTTTATTGCCATAGCTACAAACTTCTTAAGTTCTTTGTAGTAAGCCAATGCTGCTGAACATCTGTTGTTATTGTATTTCTTAAGAGCTTTATTTCTCAGCTCGATCATTTCACGGATTGTGAAGGTAATGTAGGGTTTTCGTCTTGGACCTTGGAAAGTCTTCTTGGTTTTAAGAGGCGCATGAAGATCGAAGAGGAACAAAATAGCAGCATTGAGAAACTCTGATTGTTGATCAATGTTATCGAGACTCAAGACGTAATTCCAATTTATTCTACCTGCATCTACTGCAAACAGCTCTTTGTCAAAGAGTGAAAAATCTCTGAAGGTAATTGTTCTTGGTGACTCTTTAACAGATGTTATGTTCAAAACACACCGTGTGAGTAAATGATCGGAAACATCCAGTAAGTCGTCGTTTTGCACATCGACAGCACTTATGTCTTTACTCAAACAAATAATATCCAATAAAGTTGCACTTGTTGCCGTGATGCGAGTAGGTTGCTTAACAACCTGCACTAATCCAAAAATATCCAAAACATTTTGAAAGTTGTTGACAGCACTAGAAGGTGTAAGTAAATCCAAATTGAGATCACCCATCAAAATTATTCTGTCAGCTTCAAGACTTACAATAGTCAATGACGTGGCTATTTCTTCAAGTGAAGCAATCCCAAGATTGGGAGGACGATAAATTACACCACAAGCATATCTTATTCCAGCAATGGTAATGATTAACCATAGTTGTTCAAACGCATGGTAGAAAAATGGGAAATTATTAAAAACCTTGCATTTAAGTGATGTGTGTACTTACCAGCACACTCCTCCACCACGTGATTGTGCTCGATCGTTCCTAAACAGCTTATAATTTTCAAAATTTATTAAGGAGTCTGAAACAGATGCATCTAACCAGGTCTCAGAAATAGCTATCAGTTTAAAATTATGCTCTGATACATAGTCTCGAAGATCATTAAATGCTGAACACAAGGATCGAATATTAAAGTGGCAAATAGAAAACTGGTCAAGATTACGTCCACTTACGACTGCGTCTGCATCGGAGATGGCCGTGTTATGTTCCGAAAATCCTGGTTCGCAGGACCCGCCGCTTGAAAATTTTCCGAATTAACAGCATTGCGCCTAGGAAAGGTGACGAATTCCCGCACCGCCACCCCTGTAGGCCACTTATCAGCTTCCAACAGCTCCTTTATATGGGACTCGCGGACTCCAACTTTGAAGGAACAGATATCATCCGTATTAGCCAGAGGAAAGCAGAGGACATCGGCAATATTGCAATGATTTTGCACATATTTTGTCATCGATTCCGAAGTGGTACCGGCCTTCACTCTACCGACATACAACCACTGACGCCTTTCGCTGCCTTCAATCAGGCTTGATCCTGGTTGTTCATTTGTGTTTGAAACAGTGGGAGCAGTCTTAGAGCCGATAACAGTAGGTTTTGTAATGCGCTTATATTTCCTGGACGTGACAAGCTGAAAAGAATCCGTGTCACTCGCCTTCGTATTCTTGACTATCTCATTAAAAGCCTTGTTAATAGCTTGATTAACCTGACGTACAGAAAACGGAGCTCCAGTATTAGATTCGGAAACCTTCATTTGTTGTTGCAGATTCATCTGATGGTTGTCGGACGTCTTGTTAACATGAGTGACGCTTGCAGCATCGCCAGTGGTTACAGTAGCCTTCTCAGGCCCTTTATTATCAATAACTGAAGAATTCTTAATCGCATTTGTTTGGCTTTTTTTTTCTTCACGGAGAATCCTTATCTCGCTCAACAATTGTTTGTTTTGATCGGTGATAACGGCCAGCTGGATCTTTAAATCGCCCAACTCGATCAGCTGGCTTTTCATATTCTCGGTTGTCTCCCGCAAAATCTGGACGTTCGTAAGAAGATCATAAAGTGTACGAGCATCGACTTCGATAGTTTCGCCATTGTCGCTTTTAAATCTCCTGCGATTCTTCCCTTCTTCAACCGGCGTTACACAATCACTACATTTCCACGTACTGCGCTTTACGCGGGAACCCCGTAAGTCAGTGACACCCTGGCACTTTCCATGATAGAAATTACCACAAGAAACACACTGAACAACGGACTTTAAGTCATCAAATAGCGCGGAGCAAACCGAACATGCGTCTGCCTCGGTCGCCATGCAAGAAGAAACAGTTCAGACAGTCGAAGACTGGAATCGATATCTAAGGGAACAATCTAAATCCGAACTCTTTAATGATTATCTGCAACAAATGCCACCTTTAATTGCACAATATTTCGCTGACATGATTCATGATACTCAAAATCTGTATGATTTTCAATATGGAGTGCGACACAATCCTCACGATGGAAAATTTTACATTGGTGATTCACCAATATATTTCAGAGGAAGTCAGATATTGGTAAAAAAAGGAACATTCCCACTCACAAAAGGTCTAGTAGAGTTGATATTTAAAAAATTTCCCGAGGACTATAACGATTCTGAATTAAAGGAATATCAGACTATTGTTCGAAACACTCATGCCGCAAGAAAGAATTATGATCCAAATCAGCAGATTGCGGGCAACGTTGGTTATAAATATAGGCGCATTATAAAGCCCATATTTGCGAAAGATGATAAGCCGGATGTTGCCACACCCAAGCGCGGCACATTCCTAAAAACATTGGAGTTGAATAATAAGCAGTTGGAATATGTACCATGGAGGGATCCCAATAATTTAGTCGACAGACTGCGTCTGTTATTAGCTTCCAAAATGGCTGGAAATGGTAGCCACTCTAACGAGGTGTTAAGAATAATGGAAGCACTGCGAGATGCCCGAATTGTGTCGTAGGAATAAATTAATTTCATTTTGATAAAAACTACTATTTCACACTAGTCCTTCGTTGGTATAATATGCCCTTGGATCGATTTTACAATTATACACATAAACATCCTCGAAAAGAGGGTT
This sequence comes from Pycnomerus fuliginosus, assembly GCA_963924575.1. Lineage (NCBI taxonomy): Eukaryota > Metazoa > Arthropoda > Insecta > Coleoptera > Zopheridae > Pycnomerus > Pycnomerus fuliginosus. The sequence continues at coordinate 3,022,402 of CAWUQC010000003.1, forward strand.
TTTATTACACGCATTTCCATCTCTTCGGTAAATTGGAGGGAGAGCTTTATGCTTTACAAAATCTACACACATCCTATACTTTTCCTTATCAGGAAGCAATAATTGAAAAAGTTTTCGTAAACACGAGCGTGGGATTTTATCTGAATCAAAACAATCCAACCAGTTATAATTATTATAGAATCCCCGACCAAGTACCAATCGGTCAGACGTTACGCGAAGGTGATACTTTAACCTTTCGGAAGTTACCATCTGGATCCGTTAACAATCTGTTTTGTGAAGTGTTGCTGAAAATACCGATAAAATATGGGGGAGAATGGTGACCCATCAATTAGACGTCACGTTATTAAAGAATTGCATTCGCCCGCCCGCAGAAATTTTCGCCGACGTCATGTTGTTGTGAAAGGTTTAAAAGATTTAATGCAAATAGACTTAGTAGAAATGATACCATATAAGAATATTAATAAGGGTTATAAATATATATTGGTAGTTATAGATGTATTTTCTAAATTTGTGTGGGCATATCCCTTAAAAAGTAAAACCGGAGAAGAGGTTGTTAAAAATTTATCGCAACTTTTCCAAACAAAGAAACACGTTCCACACAACCTTCAATCAGATTTAGGTCGCGAGTTCTACAATAAGGCATTTACCCAACTAATGTTGCAATACGGGATAAATCATTACAGTACGTATTCGATCATGAAAAGTTCAGTCGTTGAACGAGTTAATCGAACCTTGAAGAATATGATGTGGAGAGAATTTAGTTTCCAGGGGAATCATAAATGGTTAGATTTGCTTCCAGAAATCGTTGCAAAATATAACAATACGATTCATCGAACTATCGGTATAAAGCCGAAAGATGTTAATAGGAGAAATGAGAAGGAAATATTAAATCGAGCTTATGGGTATTTGAAAACAATTGATCCGAGTACACCAAAGTTTCGTGTGGGGGACCCGGTTCGCATTTCTAAATATCGCCACTTGTTCAGTAAGAAATATACACCTAATTGCACCAAAGAAATTTTTGAAGTAGCTAAAATACAAACCACCAATCCTAGAACCTATCTAATCCGCGATGCTGACGGTGAATTGATCAAAGGTGCTTTTTATCAAGAAGAACTATTGAAGGCTAAATATAAGGATGTATATCTAATAGAAAAAATTATTCGCAAGAATAAAAAGAAACTGTTGGTGAAATTTCTCGGCATGAACGGAACCAGTTGGATAAATGCCAAGGATATAACTTAAGAATTATTATCGACCAGCTGGAAATAAATAAATAAATACATGTTTTTTAGTCATCTTTTTTTATTCACTCAAACCTCTCTTTATAAATTCTACTTCTATGTTTTAAATCTAATACTGGATTAAGAATACTACATAACATATTAATTCTTCTAAGAAATCTATCTCTATCTAAGGCAAAAACAGTCCATCTGCCTTTTCGAGCCTGTTTATAAGCATAAGTCCAATGATATAACTGATACACGACTACCTTTTCATTAAATCTAACACTTTTTCCCATGATCTTTTTTTTTTAAATTAAGTTCTCAATGTCTTTTCGAATTATTTCGGGAGCACTTTTGATAAGTTCCTTAAAAACACAGGTATTGGCTTGTGGATGATAATCTTGAAGGCTTTCCACTATATTACTCAAGCAATCACCCTCCATGCGAGCCGCCTTACGTATAATCATTTTATAAAAAAGTGGAAAATCGTTATTCTCTAGAGCATCGAGATGTTCCTGAATAACGGTAGACATTTGAAAAATGGTTTGTAGCGAAGGATTGCCCAGATATATGATGGAACCATTCGAAGATGTGGTAAGGGAAATAATGTTTGAGGCATTGATGTGAAGGTACCCAATCACAAGTTTTTTCAATCTAATATGTTCTTGGGTTGGAGCTGGTTTCCCATTAATCATATCCTCCATCCAGTGTCGATATCTCAAAAACTCCACAAAATCTTCTTTTGTCATCTCAATCCACTGTCTGGATGGTAATCCAGCGATTCGAATAGTTGGAGTGAATTTTACATCACTTATTAAACCGATGCTTAAATATTTAGTTTTTGAATTATTCAGAAAAAACACTCTTTCGTTAAGCATAAGCGTTTCACTCGCATTTTTATCACTGGATGTATTCATGATCTTGAAAGTAAAAGTACTGAGGAACATCAGCGCGTCTCCACTTTTAATAGTGGAAATAAATCAAGGTCATCAGGACGAGTGATAATGTGCTAACTACCCCAACCAACCAGCGATCGCACATTCTTCTTTCCGGTTTGTTGCTAGACGCTCTTATAATTAGTTTTGCATATGGACAGTGAGGGGAATATCTTAGATGTTCATGTTGCACACTATCTTTAACGGTCCAATTTCGAATACCCACTCCACAATAAAAAGCAAGTTGTCAGATCGAACATACCACTTTTTTTTTCAAAATAAAACCCGCATTTTGCTAAAGTTATCGGATCAGGTATTTGTAACGGCCAGTCTTCAAACGTAAGCAATCTTTTTTCAAAACAATCGAAGGGGTGAATTTTATCTATCGAATTACCACACATTTTCAAGCAGTGGTGAGAAAAACACTAGAAATGATCACGTTTGTTCACAGCTTATATATTGATTCGAAAAAAAAATACAAAAAAAAGATTACAAAAAAAAAACAAAATTTATTTTTCATGATTTTCATCTTAGCTCCGTTGTGCGATGAAGGGCTTCCCTCGGGTTAACTGTTTCCAACGTGAATAACGGGGTCTTGCAATTATCGCACTCACTGCCATAGCGACGAACCAATCCTCGCAACTCATACAAATCCACCACAACATCTATTTGGAACGTTTCGTTATTAGACTGTGTTAGGTGGATTTCCTCATCCCTCCCTAGGATAACCGCACTATGGCAGCTGAGGCAGATGGATTTCTTAAGCCAATAGTCTAACCACTCGTCTTCCATACCTATGTGGCCCAATTGATTTTGGTAGACCACCTCTACAAACTTCACCGCACCGGAGCTCTTGAATCGATAAAACATTTGGTAGTTGTTATTGGACTGATACTTTCTCGAATCGAAACTACTCTATATATATACATCTCGATTATGGGAAGGTTGACGCATTTTTGCAGACATTGGAGTTCCAAATACTGGATGAATCTCTCTGAAGGTTATTGAGAGGCGAGGAATTTGCCGTGTTCTCATACAAGTAAATGTTTCCCTGTTTTTGCCAAACTTGACATTTTCGTAAATGTCGTTGCACATGTTTCTGTTTGAGTCGATGTCCTGCAAAGCGAGGACATGTAATCCAGCGCTCACCTTGAGGCATTTTTACAGACTGTTAATTGCTACTAACTATAGTTGCTTTTTATTTTCTGCCATAAAATTAATTTTTAAAAACTTAACATTACTTAAACTGCAATAGCACTGCTTCTTTGTTGTGTGAAATAGGCATGATGGTATATCCGCTTTCAAGGAAGGTCTTTCAGGTAGCTCCACAACACTTTTCTTAATATACTTTTGTAGAAATAGTGCTTTTTCCCGCCCTTTGACATAGACTATGTTGACATCTTTTGTAAGAGATTTAATTATTGTATCAAAATTTTTATACGGCGTCACCCCCTCACCCCACTTTAGACTATGATGATTTGTGGTAATCCATCTAGTCTGAAACTGATCTTTTGGTGATAAAAATTCGAAAGGGTAGGGTGGTTTGAAAACAAAATGTGCAATTTTTTCGTCCTTTATTATAGCGAGTTCTTTGGGGATGAACTCTTTTTTCGCCACACAAAATCCCTGTATATCCACTATCGCATTCATAGTTGTTTCACAGCTTTGGTTAGAGGATTATATGCACACATTCTATCATGAATCACTAGACAATGAAGATTCGTACCTTTGGGGATAGGTTTATGGGTCTGAATCACTATACGTAATGCCACTGCTTGTGTGGGAATGGTGAATTTTTGTCTTGAGCAATCGACTACTACTAAGGGAAAATAATCCTTAAACTGTTCAGGTGAAATGGCAGTTTCCATTTCTGTGCCAGCATAATATATTTGACGAAAACGTGAAAACATTTCATAGAGATTCGCAAACTTATTTTTAGAAAAATCAATCCCCAAATTTTCATATGGGTAAAACTGTGTATTCAAATAAACCCTAATATCTCTAAAATCACAATGATCAAATCGACTCATATTCTGTTTATAATCTTTCTCTCGCCCCGTTTGGAAGCCTAGAATTATATATCGAGGACTTTCCAACAGTTGGGATGTCTTCAAATTCCAATTAATTTCGGTTGCATTCGGTAATTCGGGGTAAGTGAAAAGGTCCCACTTTCTAAACGCCAACGGGGTTTCCTTCCCTTTGTTGATATAATTGGTCAGTCGAAGCTCGTCTGCAAGACCCGGGGTAACTGTAGGAACTCGCCAACACAACTTCTCGATATTAACAATAGCTTTTTCCGTTCCAGTATCTATTAGCGCATTTAAATCATCATTCGCTCGAATTAATACTAGTTCCTGTCTCATGGATAAGATTACATTGTTATAATCCTCGGCAAAACCTAACAGTGATTTCAGGGGGATGCTGGCGCAAAATTTTCCGTCCACTAATATCTTACTATCTGATATCGGATACCATCCACCGATGCCCTGTTTCATACTTTGACTATGATCGAAACTAACTAATCCTTTAAGAGTACCAGTTAGACCGGGGTTTGAACACGAATCAATCACAATTCCGTTTATTTCATATCTAATTTCACTAAATAAGAAAGCTACACCGTTGTTGATGAACTTTGTCGATGTTGCGGGGACAATTTTGTCGGCGACTTCTTTATCAACTCGTCCCTCTATGTATATGTAACTATCACTTGGTCTGGTACATAATGCTTCATTAACCAATATTCTAATTTCATCATTATTATTAAAAACTGTTTTGCTTGATCCGTATGATTGAAATTCATAAGCACTTATCGAGTCATCGTAACCAACGGGTTCCTCAATTTCTAACATTTTGTACTTTTAATCCTAGTGATTCTAAAAATGCTTTGTTAGTGGTAGTGAGCACTGGAACACTCCTCTTCTTACTAATACACGTTTGCGGCGAACGTTTTTTTATACACTTTTTACGCCGGAAATCTAGTCCCATATCTCTATGATTCCTTCCGCAAATGTAGACCTACTGTTACAGTCTCGTGTTGAAAATTAATCAAATCTCCATTCTGATCTGTTATTTTTATAGTAATACCTCTAATCACATTTACAGTTATGGGTAAATAAATTATATTTCGAGGTTGTTCAGAAATCATAAACCCGGGTGGCGTATCGGGGAAGAAGTGATGAATAACATGACCGGGTTTCCCCTGTCTATAACTGTTTGTAGTAATATCGCATTCTATTAGAATGGCATTAACTCTAATCAAGTCCGCGATATTCTCGGAACGATGTCGTTCATTTTTCTGCAACACTTTACTCTTAAATCCTAAAAGGGGGGCGATAGTATTGGGTTTGGAAAAATCTATATCCGCCGTTGCTTTTATGTGAGTATGTTGAGTGTTGGTGTTTGCTGTTATAGATAAGTAGCTATTGCCAAATATCTCATTTACTTCTTTCTTCAAATAATCGTTTAAATCCCGTAATTGATATGTCCCCGTGGGGATTGTAAATTCCCTCCCGGAATAATAAAATTTATTATTGCCTTCCTGTGTATTTGGTATGGCATTATAGGCTTCAAAATTTGTTAATCCTAAAGAGTATCTTCCATCTTCCAAATTTATTGGGGGGTTAATATAGTTACTTAGAACTGATGATTTTCCCGATAAAATAAACAACATCACTGATGACCTTCCAACTTTTAACTGAATTCTTTCTCCTTTGTATTTTCATATAAAAATCTCAGACAAAGGTGTCCGCAATTATACGTATTCATATTCTGATACCTATCATAGTTATAAAAAACTCGGTTTCGCTCACCATCGCTTTGAAAATATTGACTGATTTCTAATGCGGGAGTTAGCTGTCCCATACTATCGAAATATAAAATTCTTTTTTTATTTTTTATATAGCATGACCAATGTGTTCCAGGTCCTTGTTGATCATCTAAATTAATTACTCCACATTCCCTAGTTCTTATTTTTGGAGGCAATTTATCACGCATATAGACACCTCTAAAATTGGGGATGTGTAATTTTTGTGCATAATCTTTGATCTCTATATTTGTTAAAGCGTGTCGAGGGAGTTTTATTGGTATTTTTTTTGATACCATTGATATGGACCTATGTACAATCCTTTTCCTTTGGACTTTTTTTTTTTTCTCAAGCCTCCACCTTTTTTTCTCAACCCTTTACCATTCTTTAGTACCTCCATTGCTTTATTATGTCGTTGGGTTTCTTCTAACATCCTCCTATCAGCCTTTGCCTTATTTACAGCGCTTGCTATACCAGCTGCCCCACCACCTAATGCACCTAGAGCACCTAACAAAGGAAACAAGAATGGTAAAATTCCACCTCGTTTCGCTGTCGGTACTATCCGTCCTCGCTTCTTACGTCTCACCCCCATCCCCAATTTAGTTTTTCATCAAACCACTGATAACTAATGAAGCTGCTTTCTCTCCTAGACTAGAGTCTTTGGCCTTCAATCGTTCTATTGCCCTCTCCGCTAATACTCTATCTGCTTCGTGTCGTTTGCTTAAGTCTTTTTCGTTTGCGTAAACTAGATCGTGCACTTTACAGGCTTTGTCTAAATTGTTAATACCCGGATCGCCTCGAGCTAATCTCTTTTCTAATTTAGTACCTGGTCCACAATATTGATAACCTGGTAGATGAATTTCGAAGGGTAGCTTATTAATAAGAGTATTTAGGACACCACTTCCTTTCTTTTTTTGTTTAGATGTTTTCGATCTCTTATATACTTTCATTCTGATAGTACTAACAATTAACAAATCCTTTTATATAAAATTTTTTTATTATTCACATTTACATATTTTTTTAAGACGAATCAAAACCGTCGCACTCGATATCGCTATCTTGCATCGAAGCATCCGACTCTCTAGGACTTGGATGAAAAAATTGTTGTTCGGCGGTGCCATAATTCAAGGGTTTCGCACTTATAGTATCCTGGAAGATACAAACTTCCGGAGTGTGACTCCCGATGGTTTTCCCACAGTTTTTACAGACCAGAATTCTTCTGGTTCGAAAGTGCCATAGATAGTAGGGAGTCTCCCCCGTCTTAAAGCATTGATAACAAAACATCTTCTCCGAAACGGCATCCCAGTTAATAGTAGGACTGTCCTTGTATCCTTCCTCGCAGAAGGCAAAAATACAAATTTTTTGATAGCGTTCTAAAAAAATGCCGTCAGCATTCATCACTAAAAACTAATTTTTTTACTTACTCGGGGTGGTCATACGTTTCAGAAGTTGCTTAAATTTTTGTGTGTTAGTCAGCTCACTCATTTTTTATGTTGGAAATTTACCACTGCTCTATTGGGAAATACATTGTACTCTCCTTTCGATGTTGGCGGGTTTCCCCTTTTAAGTTTCGCCCCTCCACATAAATAAGGTAAAGGCGATGGCGCAATCAGTCTAGGCAAAAGGCGGCGGTGAAAAAAAAATAGGAGCTAACTTGGGTGGGTCGAGGGTGAAAGTGATGACGCAGCCAATCTAGACAAAAGCAGAGAGCTAACACAACTAGCCTAGGCAAAAAGGCGGCGGTGAAAAAAAAAAATAGGAGCTGACTTGGGTGGTCGAGGGTGAAAGTGATGACGTAGCCAATCTAGACAAAGGCAGAGAGCTAACACAACCAGCCTAGGGAAAGGCGGAGGTGGAAGCGACCTCTAGACAAAGGTAGGGAGCTGGCACAACAACCTTAGACAAAGGCGGGAGGGGTAGCACAACCAGTAGAGAAAGGCGGGGGAGCTGGCACAACCACCTTAGACAAAGGCGGGAGGGGTAGCACAACCAGTAGAGAAAGGCGGGGGAGCTGGCACATCCGCCCCCTAGATAAAGGCGGGAGGGGTAGCACAACCAGTAGAGAAAGGCGGGGGAGCTGGCACATCCGGGTCTAGACAAAGGCGGGAGGGGTAGCACAAAAAACCGGTTTTGCACATAATTTGCATAATGTGTACAAACCCCCTATACTACACTACTCCTATACTTCCTTCTCAATTCCTCAACCACTCTGCAATCAGCAGTCGGTCTCCTTCTCATTCTTTGGTATTGCTTCCGTGCCCTCCTAACTCTATCTCTCAATTCCCTCAACCTATCATTCCACCATCAGGCCAACCCTGACGAATATCCGCCCCGTTAACGACCGTCCCGTCAACGCCGTCACCGTCCCCGTCTCCGCTGGCCGCCACGCTCTCTCTACAAAAAGAGAAAAATGTCTTCGAAATTTTTCTCTTTCCCGAAGAGGAGGGGGTATGTAACGAAGTGAATTTCTCCGTTACCAATTTCGGTACTCCGCCCCCGCATTCATTAATCTGCCGCGCCGAGTTGTTGATAAACACCGCGTTATCAACACCGCCGACTGTCTGCCCCGCTAGCTTCAAGAGCCGTGTGGTGATTTCGTCGCCTGGAAGGAATAGAATAACTTCGAAGCCACAGGATTTCCTTTCGCCATCGCTGGACTTCAAGAACCTTTAATATAAATTCAATATTTCAGGAATATTTCAGCCGTCAGCCCTGAAGGAAGATGTCACCACATCGAGCGCTCCCCCACCGCCGAGGAAGACACCGAGGCCGCGCGGGCAGTACCGAAATCCCTCTCCGCCGTGCCATCTCCACTCGACGTCGCGCGAGCACGTAGCCGCCAGGAGTGGGAATCTATATAAGAGCGTTCCGCATTGTTTAAGTTTAGTTTTAGCTTGAGACTTCACTCAGCATAAACGCCAGAGTTCGAATGGCCGCGTAGTAGCTTGAGTTTTGATTCAGCTGTTTAGTATTGTATACCGAGGTAACCGTCCGGGTTGATTAATGTACTAGTTGTGTCTGAATAAATGTTTTACTAGGTGTTCTGTCTCTCTCTTCCCGTTAGTTTGATTGCCGCGCCATTCTTGTTGTAGTTGGGATTTCCTACTGATTTTATCTGAGCGTGCGAAGGGGTTCCCCATCGACAATCGCATAAAGTCGGGAGGAAAGGTTTGCTGTCCGCCTCCGTTATCAAGAAGGGGATTTCCCTCCGATAACTCGTGGCCCGGCGTTTTGTTCGAACGTGAGAAGGGGATTCCCTCGATAGGCGAACAAAAACCGGAGCCGACAGTCCCGCTGTCTGCCATCTTGTCCGTGAGCGCGAGGGGTAACCTCTCAGCTTCCGAACAGGGTAGTACGAAAGGCGTCCCGCCGTCTTCTGTCATTTGAAATCGTCCGAACGAAAGGGAGCGAGTTCACCGAAACCGTAGACTGTGCCGTTATCGTGTGCCGTTTCTGTACCGCCCATCTTTCGTCATAACTAGTATCTCTGTCTGTGCCGTCTGACTAATCAACCCCCCTTTCCTTCTCGCAGTAGGGAAGGAAAGATGGAGCGATATACCCCCCACCACTTTCCACTCAGACACGCCCACCGGCTACTGCGCATCTCCCCCACCCAATCACAGCGCTTCCCCACGACTCTCCGCCCACAGGCCACGCCTCCTCACACCCTCTCGACCAATCCGACATACTGCAGAGCAATATACCCCCCGCCACATTCTCTCTCGACCAATCGCACCATATACCTCCCACCATAACTCCACCTACCTACCTAAATTTTGTATTGTGTCATAGCGATATACCTCCCACCCTCTCCATTAGGGGTTTACCCGTGGTAGCCAATTAAACCAAAGTCAGAGCAATTAACCCCCCATCCGGTAAATATAATGTTGGGGGAATAGAACCCAAATTAGTTACCTTCAAGATGGCGTACTTTAAGTTCACGTTAAAAAGTCTTCTAATCTGTCACGAGACCGTCTACCAAAATCAGCTCGGCCACCTAGACGCGTTTGGAAAATGGCACGACTACTTTTCCTACAAGCCGTATTGTGAGGGGTGTTTCGTCGCCATCTACAAGGAGATGACGGACCGCGAGGACGTGGACCCACAAGCGAGAATCACCAACGTCATCGAGGTGGTCTGCGACAGGGCGGAATTGAAGCGGATGGTCGAGAGGTACGGGGAGAGTTGCGAAAGGTGTTCCTGTCTTCTCTACGATGTCGAGGATGTCCAACCGAGAGGAAGCAAGATTATGGTCACCGAGTTGGTGTAATAAAATTCGTTTCATGTGTAATTTGAATTTTTTATAATAAATATGTTTGCTTTTTCTCATTATAAATTAAGACGAACTTGGAATTTAACAACACAATGCGTTCCGAGAGGTTACAGTGCGGGTGTCATAGTTTAAAAAAAGGAAGAGGTTTACTTAATAAATTAATCGATAAACTCCCTTTTGAAGCCCACTTACCGACTTATAATTTTTGCGGACCTGGAACTAAATTAGCTGACCGAATACAGCGCGGAGACAAGGGGGTAAACAAGTTGGACGAGGCGTGTAAAATCCATGACCTAGCTTACGCGGCAAGCAGTGACCTAACGAAACGACACGAAGCCGACAGGATTTTAATACAGAAAGCACTCGATCTTCTAAAGGATCCACAAGCAGGTTTTTCTCAACGTGCGGCCGCAGGTTTAATTGCAGCCATTATGAAAACAAAAACAAAATTGGGCATGGGTGTGAAACGTAAATCTAAGAGAAATATTAAATCGCGTATATTGGCCGCTCCAAAACACGGCGGTTTCTTACCATTTTTATTACCATTGTTGGGTGCACTCGGAGCGTTAGGGGGTGGGGGAGCAGCCATAGCTTCAGCCGTAAATAAAGCTAAAGCCGATAAAAAATTATTAGAGGAGACGCAACGTCATAACAAAGCAATGGAAACCAAAGGATCCGGTTTAAAAAAAAGTCGGAAAAAGAGAGGGGGAGGGCTGTACGTGGGACCCTACGATTATTATCAGAAACTCTACCAATAAAATTACCTAATCGGGCTTTAACCAATTTGGATATAGAAAAGTATGTTAAAAAATTACGCATTGCCGGATTTCGCGGAGTTTTTATGCGAAACAATTTACCCAAAAAAATTACGACTAACGAATGTGGAATAATAAACATGGACGAAAAAAGCCGGGAAGGAACCCATTGGACAGCTTACGTTTCGAGACCGGGGGCGGTTTTATTCTTCAATAGTTTGGGGAAATTAGTACCTCCTATCGAAGCGATGAAATATTTTACGAGCAACGGAAAAGTTAAAATTCTCTATAACCATGATAGATATCAAAATTTCGATACCTTCTATTGTGGCCATCTTTGCGTTTGGTTTTTATATCACTATTCCAAATGAATTGAAATCATTACCTTGGCGGAAATCGTACGAAAATGTTCTTTGTGTTAAGTGGAAAATCTTCGATTTTGAGTGCGGATTTTAACCCACCCATCAGTTTAAATGGAGAAAAATACGTATTGGGCTTAACCAATTTTGAAGTTTACAATTCAATTCCCAATATTGAACCGGGGGTTAATAAATTTGTTTACGGGGGAAAGGAAATCACAATCCCCACCGGATGCTATCAACTAAAAGATATAAACAAATATTTACAATCGTCTATCGGAAAAAACGAATTTTTACAAATAACTGCCAATAATAACACGTTAAAATGTCATATTAAATCTACTCAGGAAATCGACTTCTCAATACCTGACTCTATAGGTCCTTTGTTGGGTTTCAAGTCTAGGAAGTTGAAAGAAAACTTGGCACACGAATCCGATACAATAGCTGATTTAATGAAAGTGAATTCCATATTTGTCGAATGCAACATCACCGTAAACAGCTATTCCAATGGAAAACCGGTTCACATCATATACTATTTCTCTCCAAGCGCTCCACCCGGTTTTAAACAAATAGAAAAACCTCAGAGAATCATATATTTACCTATAAGCGTCGACGAAATAAGGAACATAACCCTTAAAATAGTAGATCAAACCGGAAGTGTCGTTAATTTTCAAGAGGAAGTGGTTACAATCGGTCTTCACTTACAAAAGGGAGATGGGTTTTGATTTCAGTGGTAAAACATATAAAATACCACGAAAGTGTAAGGTTGGGGTTAGTAGACAAAAAGATAGGCTAAGTAAAGCAAACAGAGAGTTCCTAAAGTCGTTGGGTTTACAACTTTCGAAGAATGCTTAATATCGAAGATGAAATATCACTTGACGACAGAATAGCTAGTTACGAGTATTATACCCACCAACCATATTCTAATAGTAGATTTAATAATAACGATGAGATTCGATTTCCGGCTGCAAGTGATTTATGTACTAGACCTGGAGACTCTTATCTCTATATCCAAGGTCAATTAGTTACAGAAGATAAGGGGAAAACAGTTCCCGCGGTCGATACGAAATTTATCAACAATGGGATTGTGCACTTATTTAGTGAAATAAGATATGAATTGAATGGGGTAGTGAGCGATTCCTTGACGAAGCCAGGGTTGGCTTCTACGATGAAAGGTTTACCTAGTTTCGACTATGGGGAGTCCGTAAAGAATAGAAACGCTGGCTGGTCTCTAGACACAGATATGAGCATACAGAATGGGAAATTCAGCGTATGTGTTCCATTAAGTATGCTACTTGGTTTTATGGAAGATTTTAAAAAGGTGAAAAATCCGAACCCTTAGAAATTTTACAATAATTAGATATTTTAGGTTATCGTCAATATACGTCAAGAATTGATTTTAATTCGTGGAAATTCTGATACCGACGCTCTCATCTGTCAGACTGACGAAAACGCGAAAGTAATCATTGATAAGATATTTTGGAGATTACCACACGTCACCCCGGGTCTTAAAGAAGAAGTTGAATTGACGAAATTTATCGAAAAGGGCAAAGATGTAGCAGTCGCTTTTCGTAGTTGGGAATTGCATAGTTACCCCGCCCTCCCTAATACAACTAACCATTCTTGGAATATTAAAACTTCAAACAGGGTTGAAACGCCGCGATACTTGATTTTCGGTTTCCAAAATTCCAGAGATGGCGATTTAAAAAAAGACATGGGGAAATTTGACCATTGCGAGTTTTCCAATATAAGAGTTTACCTAAACAGTGACAGATTTCCTTATGAAAATCAAAACATTGATTTCACTTCAAATCATTTCTCTCCTCTTTACGAGATGTTCTCTCGTTTTAAATCCAGTTATTATTACCAGAATAAAACGGACTGTATCATTTCGCCGGATCAGTACAAAAAAGACTACCCACTGATAATCATAAACTGCAGCAATCAAAAGTATACAATCAACCAGCAATCCGTGACTCTAAGGGTTGAATTTGACACCCTCGCCCCAATTCCAAGGAATACAACGTTGAGCGCCTTAATTATTCATGACAAGTTGTTTTTTTATAATGCGCTAACAGGTTTAGTACGATGATTATTGATTTGCAAGGATTTTTTATAAGTGAGAGTACTTTTATCGTCAAAGAATTGGCAGCTATAAAAAACGGGAAGCTACTCCATTACATATTCGAGCCTGCGGTACCATTTCAGTCAGTTCCACCAAAATATCAATGTACTATCAATTATCTAATCAACCATCATCACTGTATTCCTTATGAAAGTGGATTCATTCCATACATTTATTTTAACAAGATCTTGAAAAAAATTACGCGAAATGTTGAAGAAATTTTCATCAAAGGACGAGAAAAGGCTGTTTTTCTGAGGAAGCTACTTAAGAAAACGATCGTCACTGAATTACCCGAATCACCCCCTCTACCCCATGCTACACCCCTATGCACGGGTCACAGTTCAGATTATTGCAAATGTGCTTTAACCAATGTATTTTTTTTAAAGCAGAAATTTCAAGAGACTGTAAATAATTTTAAATAAAAGTTTTTCATTAGAGTTGCATTTTTATTGTCAACCTCACATAAACTTGCAAAGAGTGTATTGACTTCCTTTCCATAACGAGAGAGTTCATCAGCTCGGACGTTCACAGTGTGTTTGTATAGAAGAATCTCTCATTAAATGCTTCGACTTCCATATATGAACATGAAAGAGTTAAGATTCCGAGTTTATAAAAATTACAAAATATTACCTCCGCTCGGAGTAGGCTCCATAGATGGAAGAAAAATTGATTCTGCGAAGCACTAGGTGATTATAACGAGACATATAAGGTATTTCCTCTTTAAATCGCACGACAGGACGTAGTCGTCTAGCCATTATATGACTATAATTGCGTAAATTCCCATCATACAATTTGAATTTTTTTTTCTTCACTTTTCTATAAAACATCGGGACCGGGCAAGCCTGCTACCATTGTATACGTGTTTGCGTGAGCCGTACGTTACATTATGTCTTCTCGCAGTCTATCCGATTTTTTTTCAAATTTTAACCCCGATGAAGAACAACCAGGTCCGTCCGCGGTGAGTGAAAAATTAATTGTGATTCATTTACCGGTATTCTCTAACGACAAAATTAAAATTCATCAAAATGTATTAATTAAACCTCTAAAACAGAAAATTGAAAGAAAACCAGTTGCTAATGATCAAAATGTACCCCCGGGGGTTAAAGAGTTTCTATTAGATGACGGATTTTGGTGTTTGAAATTATTAGAACAATTGGGTCTTTAAAATTCGTCATGAAAGCTCGACCTACAAAATTCTCTTTGGGATTCTGTATCGTAAGATGTTTGGTCGTCGGTATATTCGGACGTATGGGATGGAACTCGGTTAATCAGGCAAACAGTCACATTCTAACATGATCTTTATTCAGACTTGTCTCTTCAGTGTCTTCACCTAATCTAATTTAACACTAACTTAAAACTAACCTACTTGATTATGCTGAACAAGCAATACTTATTTATTATTACTATTTCATCACTACACTACATCTTCCCCCGGAGAGTTAAAGAATTGTCCTTATACATTAAAGGGGAATTCTTTTCTTAAAATTAGAACCATTTACAATTATTGACATTTAAAAAAAACTAAAATTGCTTACCTAGTAATTCACTAACCTAACCCAAGTATACATAATAAAACTGACCTATCCCAAGAGTGAGTCTAATGTTACAAATTTACATGACTAAGCTGTAAGAAAGAAATTAATTAATTATAATACAATTTTACTCTATTCTTATGTACTACAATTTCCCTATTTCCTATTTTTAATTTCACATTTGGAGACAAAATTTCTAAAATTTCATAAGGACCTTTGAATAGAGCCTCAGCTTTATTTCCTGCTTCGTTCTTTAACAAAACTTCATCACCTATTTTGTAATCTACTGAATTAGCTTTTTTGTCGTAAAACTGTTTCCTTTTTACCTTTGATGAGACTAAATTATTCTTTGCATCGTCCCATGCCGATTGAAGGCGATATTTAAGTTCCAATGGGTAACTGTCAAAATTATAAATGGGATCGATACGATTAACAAGGTTTGAAGGTAAGTTACTCAATTTTCCAAAAACTAGTTCGTAAGGTGTGTAGTGTGTTTCACTATGGACAGTGTTATTATAAGAAAAACACCAGTATGGTAGCCATGAACTCCATGTTTCTGGATGTTTATCTGTCTGAATTCTCAAAAATGCTCCAAGAGATTTGTGTGAATTTTCGAGTGCTCCCATAGTTTGATGATGATAGGAAGTTGAATGAAGTTGTTTGATTTGCAAAAGCTTACAAGTTTCAGCCATTGTTGAGGAAATGAACTCTGTGCCTAAATCTGAAATTATCTCGTTAACTATTCCAAATCTTAAAATAAAATTATTTAAGAAACTTTTTGCAACTGTTTCTGTTTCCTTGTTTTTCAAAGGATAACACTCTACAAATTTTGTCAAGTCGCACTGTAAGGTCAATATGTATTTATTGTCTTCGCAATCAGGTGTGAGTGGTCCAACAAGGTCTAAACCTACTCTCTGAAATGCAGAAGAAGCTGTTGTCGTTATAGCCATAGGTTCTAAATTGGGTCTGGAATGCTTGTATCTTTGGCAGTCATCGCATTTTTTGATAAATTTTTCTATATCTGCCCTCAAACCTGACCAAAAATAGTGTTTTTTGATGTTGTTATACATCCTATTAATTCCTACATGACCTCCTGTAGGCAGTATGTGGAAATCATTCATAATTATTTGTCTCATTTCAAGATTAGTAACGTTCATCATATCTTTTATTATTGAAAACTTTATACCGGTATTTCTTAATTCATTATTTGTGATGGGATCCCTCAAAATTTTATTTAAAAATAATGCGCATTTTTTATTTTTAATAATTATTAATTCCAATATTTTATTTCTTTCACAGATGTTTTTCAGGTCTCTCAACGAAGTACCTAGGTCTAGCGTTGATCGAGTATCCTGCTTAAAATATATAATTTTACATTTATTATCCACAATTACGTTACCAATTCTCTGAAAATCATGTTGTTTAGAACCAATTATGTCTTTAAAGTCAGTTTCGGAAAGAAAGCGAAGTTCAAACGAATCTTTAGGACGTTTTAATAGTTCAACCATTCCAGGGTGATCAGTCCTAGTATGAGGATTTAAATTATTAAAATTATCTAAGTCATTATCTACTGCTTCTATTTTAGCTTGAGCTCTAGTTGTAATGAATACAGAGCTGATTTCACGATTCATATTTTTTAATTCATCAATACTTATCTCAATTCTAGAAAGAGCGTCCGCTGTTACATTATCTCTTCCCTTGACGTATCTAATTTTGAAATCATACTGTTCTAAAGTCAGTCTAAATTTTGTAAGTCTACTGGATGGATTGACCATTCCGAACAAAAAAACTAAGGGACGATGGTCTGTCAAAATAATAAATTTGCGGCCATACAAATAAGGCCTGAAGTGGTTTACACTCCAAGTAATGGAAAGAAGTTCCTTTTCTGTTACACTGTACGAAATCTCTGATTTATTGAGTGACCGACTGGCATAAGCTACTGGCCTGTCATCTCCATTCGATAAAACTGAACCAACCGCAAATCCACTACTGTCAGTTCGCAAAATAAAAACATTATCTGAAGAAAAATTAGGATATTGTAAAATAGGTGGGTTAATTAAAGAATTTTTTAAAGTAGTAAAGGCCTGTTGACATTCTGGAGTCCAATTAAAAGTTACACCTTTTCTTGTCAAAATATTTAAAGGGGAAGCGATGTGAGCAAAATTTTGTATGTATTTTCTATAATAATTCGCGAAAGCAACAAATCTTTTAGTCTCGTCAGCGTTTTTAGGTACAGGATAGTTGAGAATTGCTTTGATTTTTTCAGAGTCTGGAGATACCCCATCAGCTGAAATTACGTGTCCTAAATAAAGAATTTCCTTTTTTAAAAATTCACACTTGTTGGGATTGAGTTTCAAATTTACTTCCCTTAACCTTTGAAGGACTTTTGTTAAGTTTCGATTGTGATTTACTAAGTTATTTCCAAAAACTACCAGATCATCAAGATAAATTAAACACGTTTGGTATGCTAAACCGGACATTGCAATTGTCATTGCCCGCGAAAATGCACTTGGACTTATTTTTAAACCTGTAGGTAATCTTGTCATTCTATATTGACCTCTATCGGTAGTAAAGGCAGTATAGGGTCTACTACTGGCATCAAGTTCTACTTGGTTGTAGGCTTGAGATAAATCCAAATGAGAGAAATACATCGCGCCAGATAAAGAATCTAAAATTTCAGAAATACATGGTAACGGAAATTTGTCATCTTGAATCTGTTGATTCAGCAATCGAAAATCTATGACGACACGATATTGTTTTATTCCATCTGGACCTGCTTTTTTAGGTACTACCAAAAGTGGAGAGGAATATTCAGATCTAGTTTCCTCGATTATACCTTTTTTGAGCATTTCGTCAATTTGTCTATGAATTTCGGCTTTTTGTGAATGAGGTAAACGGTAGGGTTTTACATAAATAGGAGTTGCTGATTCCTTCAAATAAATTTTTTGCTTATAAACATTTGTTGTAGGTAAAGGATCGTTCTCCAAATAAAATACATCTGCATACTTAGCACAAATTTTTTGGATAGTCAAATTTTCTTCCCTGTTGAGATGATTAGTCTTTATTAAATTTAGTAATTTACTAACTCGATCGACCGAAATAGAATTGTTTTCGCTGAAATTGCAAAGTTCATAGTCCGCTAATTTGTGAATTTGAGGATTAAAATTTCTAAGTTTTACTTCTCGATCTCTAACATTTAAGATTCTAACTGGTACTAAATTATTTTTTGGCTTTACTAGAGTCGAAGCAATGAAAACGCCATCACAGACCTCATTGGACAAAATAATGCAATCTTCGTTTAAAGAAGTTGAAAAATATTTAATTATCTCGCAACGTGGTGGTAAAATTGTGTAAGAATTTTGAAAAGTTTGAATAGGAAGAAATAACCTATCATTTTCAACCTGCAAAGAAAATTCATCTTTTTCGAAGTTTATTCTTCCAGAGAACTTGCGTAAGAAATCTGAACCCAAAATACCATGCATTGGACTTTGGAAATATTTGATCAGCAAAAAAGTATGACATACATTATTGTAACCTATTGACAAAGAAATATTTGCCGACCCAAGTGAGTTTATAGACCCACTTATACCGTTTATTTTAATTTGTGTCGATGTATCAATTTTCTCAAGTTTTAGTAGGGAAGGAAAGATGGAGCGATATACCCCCCACCACTTTCCACTCAGACACGCCCACCGGCTACTGCGCATCTCCCCCACCCAATCACAGCGCTTCCCCACGACTCTCCGCCCACAGGCCACGCCTCCTCACACCCTCTCGACCAATCCGACATAGTGCAGAGCAATATACCCCCCGCCACATTCTCTCTCGACCAATCGCACCATATACCTCCCACCATAACTCCACCTACCTACCTAAATTTTGTATTGTGTCATAGCGATATACCTCCCACCCTCTCCATTAGGGGTTTACCCGTGGTAGCCAATTAAACCAAAGTCAGAGCAATTAACCCCCCATCCGGTAAATATAATGTTGGGGGAATAGAACCCAAATTAGTTACCTTCAAGATGGCGTACTTTAAGTTCACGTTAAAAAGTCTTCTAATCTGTCACGAGACCGTCTACCAAAATCAGCTCGGCCACCTAGACGCGTTTGGAAAATGGCACGACTACTTTTCCTACAAGCCGTATTGTGAGGGGTGTTTCGTCGCCATCTACAAGGAGATGACGGACCGCGAGGACGTGGACCCACAAGCGAGAATCACCAACGTCATCGAGGTGGTCTGCGACAGGGCGGAATTGAAGCGGATGGTCGAGAGGTACGGGGAGAGTTGCGAAAGGTGTTCCTGTCTTCTCTACGATGTCGAGGATGTCCAACCGAGAGGAAGCAAGATTATGGTCACCGAGTTGGTGTAATAAAATTCGTTTCATGTGTAATTTGAATTTTTTATAATAAATATGTTTGCTTTTTCTCATTATAAATTAAGACGAACTTGGAATTTAACAACACAATGCGTTCCGAGAGGTTACAGTGCGGGTGTCATAGTTTAAAAAAAGGAAGAGGTTTACTTAATAAATTAATCGATAAACTCCCTTTTGAAGCCCACTTACCGACTTATAATTTTTGCGGACCTGGAACTAAATTAGCTGACCGAATACAGCGCGGAGACAAGGGGGTAAACAAGTTGGACGAGGCGTGTAAAATCCATGACCTAGCTTACGCGGCAACCAGTGACCTAACGAAACGACACGAAGCCGACAGGATTTTAATACAGAAAGCACTCGATCTTCTAAAGGATCCACAAGCAGGTTTTTCTCAACGTGCGGCCGCAGGTTTAATTGCAGCCATTATGAAAACAAAAACAAAATTGGGCATGGGTGTGAAACGTAAATCTAAGAGAAATATTAAATCGCGTATATTGGCCGCTCCTAAACACGGCGGTTTCTTACCATTTTTATTACCATTGTTGGGTGCACTCGGAGCATTAGGGGGAGGGGGAGCGGCCATAGCTTCAGCCGTAAATAAAGCTAAAGCCGATAAAAAATTATTAGAGGAGACGCAACGTCATAACAAAGCAATGGAAACCAAAGGATCCGGTTTAAAAAAAAGTCGGAAAAAGAGAGGGGGAGGGCTGTACGTGGGACCCTACGATTATTATCAGAAACTCTACCAATAAAATTACCTAATCGGGCTTTAACCAATTTGGATATAGAAAAGTATGTTAAAAAATTACGCATTGCCGGATTTCGCGGAGTTTTTATGCGAAACAATTTACCCAAAAAAATTACGACTAACGAATGTGGAATAATAAACATGGACGAAGAAAGCCGGGAAGGAACCCATTGGACAGCTTACGTTTCGAGACCGGGGGCGGTTTTATTCTTCAATAGTTTGGGGAAATTAGTACCTCCTATCGAAGCGATGAAATATTTTACGAGCAACGGAAAAGTTAAAATTCTCTATAACCATGATAGATATCAAAATTTCGATACCTTCTATTGTGGCCATCTTTGCGTTTGGTTTTTATATCACTATTCCAAATGAATTGAAATCATTACCTTGGCGGAAATCGTACGAAAATGTTCTTTGTGTTAAGTGGAAAATCTTCGATTTTGAGTGCGGATTTTAACCCACCCATCAGTTTAAATGGAGAAAAATACGTATTGGGCTTAACCAATTTTGAAGTTTACAATTCAATTCCCAATATTGAACCGGGGGTTAATAAATTTGTTTACGGGGGAAAGGAAATCACAATCCCCACCGGATGCTATCAACTAAAAGATATAAACAAATATTTACAATCGTCTATCGGAAAAAACGAATTTTTACAAATAACTGCCAATAATAACACGTTAAAATGTCATATTAAATCTACTCAGGAAATCGACTTCTCAATACCTGACTCTATAGGTCCTTTGTTGGGTTTCAAGTCTAGGAAGTTGAAAGAAAACTTGGCACACGAATCCGATACAATAGCTGATTTAATGAAAGTGAATTCCATATTTGTCGAATGCAACATCACCGTAAACAGCTATTCCAATGGAAAACCGGTTCACATCATATACCATTTCTCTCCAAGCGCTCCACCCGGTTTTAAACAAATAGAAAAACCTCAGAGAATCATATATTTACCTATAAGCGTCGACGAAATAAGGAACATAACCCTTAAAATAGTAGATCAAACCGGAAGTGTCGTTAATTTTCAAGAGGAAGTGGTTACAATCGGTCTTCATTTCCAAAAGGGAGATGGGTTTTGATTTCAGTGGTAAAACATATAAAATACCAAGAAAGTGTAAGGTTGGGGTTAGTAGACAAAAAGATAGGCTAAGTAAAGCAAACAGAGAGTTCCTAAAGTCGTTGGGTTTACAACTTTCGAAGAATGCTTAATATCGAAGATGAAATATCACTTGACGACAGAATAGCTAGTTACGAGTATTATACCCACCAACCATATTCTAATAGTAGATTTAATAATAACGATGAGATTCGATTTCCGGCTGCAAGTGATTTATGTACTAGACCTGGAGACTCTTATCTCTATATCCAAGGTCAATTAGTTACAGAAGATAAGGGGAAAACAGTTCCCGCGGTCGATACGAAATTTATCAACAATGGGATTGTGCACTTATTTAGTGAAATAAGATATGAATTGAATGGGGTAGTGATCGATTCCTTGACGAAGCCAGGGTTGGCTTCTACGATGAAAGGTTTACCTAGTTTCGACTATGGGGAGTCCGTAAAGAATAGAAACGCTGGCTGGTCTCTAGACACAGATATGAGCATACAGAATGGGAAATTCAGCGTATGTGTTCCATTAAGTATGCTACTTGGTTTTATGGAAGATTTTAAAAAGGTGAAAAATCCGAACCCTTAGAAATTTTACAATAATTAGATATTTTAGGTTATCGTCAATATACGTCAAGAGTTGATTTTAATTCGTGGAAATTCCGATACCGACGCTCTCATCTGTCAGACTGACGAAAAAGCGAAAGTAATCATTGATAAGATATTTTGGAGATTACCACACGTCACCCCGGGTCTTAAAGAAGAAGTTGAATTGACGAAATTTATCGAAAAGGGCAAAGATGTAGCAGTCGCTTTTCGTAGTTGGGAATTGCATAGTTACCCCGCCCTCCCTAATACAACTAACCATTCTTGGAATATTAAAACTTCAAACAGGGTTGAAACGCCGCGATACTTGATTTTCGGTTTCCAAAATTCCAGAGATGGCGATTTAAAAAAAGACATGGGGAAATTTGACCATTGCAAGTTTTCCAATATAAGAGTTTACCTAAACAGTGACAGATTTCCTTATGAAAATCAAAACATTGATTTCACTTCAAATCATTTCTCTCCTCTTTACGAGATGTTCTCTCGTTTTAAATCCAGTTATTATTACCAGAATAAAACGGACTGTATCATTTCGCCGGATCAGTACAAAAAAGACTACCCACTGATAATCATAAACTGCAGCAATCAAAAGTATACAATCAACCAGCAGTCCGTGACTCTAAGGGTTGAATTTGACACCCTCGCCCCAATTCCAAAGAATACAACGTTGAGCGCCTTAATTATTCATGACAAGTTGTTTTTTTATAATGCGCTAACAGGTTTAGTACGATGATTATTGATTTGCAAGGATTTTTTATAAGTGAGAGTACTTTTATCGTCAAAGAATTGGCAGCTATAAAAAACGGGAAGCTACTCCATTACATATTCGAGCCTGCGGTACCATTTCAGTCAGTTCCACCAAAATATCAATGTACTATCAATTATCTAATCAACCATCATCACTGTATTCCTTATGAAAGTGGATTCATTCCATACATTTGTTTTAACAAGATCTTGAAAAAAATTACGCGAAATGTTGAAGAAATTTTCATCAAAGGACGAGAAAAGGCTGTTTTTCTGAGGAAGCTACTTAAGAAAACGATCGTCACTGAATTACCCGAATCACCCCCTCTACCCCATGCTACACCCCTATGCACGGGTCACAGTTCAGATTATTGCAAATGTGCTTTAACCAATGTATTTTTTTTAAAGCAGAAATTTCAAGAGACTGTAAATAATTTTAAATAAAAGTTTTTCATTAGAGTTGCATTTTTATTGTCAACCTCACATGAACTTGAAAAGAGTGTATTGACTTCCTTTCCATAACGAGAGAGTTCATCAGCTCGGACGTTCACAGTGTGTTTGTATAGAAGAATCTCTCATTAAATGCTTCGACTTCCATATATGAACATGAAAGAGTTAAGATTCCGAGTTTATAAAAATTACAAAATATTACCTCCGCTCGGAGTAGGCTCCATAAATGGAAGAAAAATTGATTCTGCGAAGCACTAGGTGATTATAACGAGACATATAAGGTATTTCCTCTTTAAATCGCACGACAGGACGTAGTCGTCTAGCCATTATATGACTATAATTGCGTAAATTCCCATCATACAAGTTGAATTTTTTTATCTTCACTTTTCTATAAAACATCGGGACCGGGCAAGCCTGCTACCATTTGTATACGTGTTTGCGTGAGCCGTACGTTACATTATGTCTTCTCGCAGTCTATCCGATTTTTTTTCAAATTTTAACCCCGATGAAGAACAACCAGGTCCGTCCGCGGTGAGTGAAAAATTAATTGTGATTCATTTACCGGTATTCTCTAACGACAAAATTAAAATTCATCAAAATTTATTAATTAAACCTCTAAAACAGAAAATTGAAAGAAAACCAGTTGCTAATGATCAAAATTTACCCCCGGGGGTTAAAGAGTTTCTATTAGATGACGGATTATGGTGTTTGAAATTATTAGAACAATTGGGTCTTTAAAATTCGTCATGAAAGCTCGACCTACAAAATTCTCTTTGGGATTCAAAGTATGCGACATTTTTACAAACTGGTTTTTATTCTTGTTCGGTAGTTATTTAAATCCAATTTCATGAATGAAACTCGGCGGAATGTACGCACACATTATGTATACTGGTCACGTTCAAGGTTAACAGGTTAATTCAACTTGTAATATATGTTTTAAGCAATTCACATGTGATTTATGTCATCGTCCATACGCTAATCGGAGTTCCTTAATTCGCCATAGAAGAGAAAGCTGCCCTAACACCTCGATGGGCGAGAAGCGGAAGTTAGAAACTGTGCCAGATGTTCCTATTGGTAATTATGTTTAGATTTTTTTTTTCTTTCTAACCCGTTGAATTCCAGAATTAAAAAAGTGTCATGTGTGTAATTTAGAGATGTCAGCTAAATCATATCTGGCTCATCAACGGTCAAGGGCACACAAGGAAAAAACAAGAATTAATTTGGACAACGGGGTTTATATTGTATCAACGGCGTTCAAGCAAAGATTAGTTACATTTCAAATAATGGCCCAAGAGAATTATACAGATTTAAACAAATTTTTCGACGAGGCTACGTCAAAAATCCTAAATTTATTAACCGACCAATTAAATCGACACGTTTGCTTGAAAATTATTTTCGAAATTTTCTCAATTTACGTTTTGGAAACGAAGGAAACAACGGAAATTAAATCTTTCGCCACTGCTAATAAACTTATTACCCGGTCATCAAATTTAATAGAAGTACTCAAGGATGTAAAAGAAATTTTATCAAATAAAATTATGGAGTTCGATGAAAGGCAATCAGGTTAGTTATCATAAGTTATTGTGCTGTTACTAATCTTGTTTATCTGACAGGTTGGGCCTTGGTCAAAATTCTATTCCTTGAGATGGGCATCTCTCAATTCAATCCTTTAAAAGGATCGTCCTTCATCAACTTGCCGGACCCTATCAAGAAACGAAATGCGGTACTCAACATACGAAATGAAGACAACAGATGTTTTGCCCACTCTTTAGTAGCTGCAGTTTGTCAACCTTCAGGGCCAGATGATGAGCCGGGATCATATCCTCTGTACAGCACGATATTCGATTTTAACGGTATTTCTTTTCCAACTAATTTGCATGAGATCGCTATTTTCGAAAAGCTCAATCCGGGTGTAAGCGTAAACGTGTACGGCATTGAATTAATATATCATTTGGGTAAGCCGAGATATGAAATTATCGGCCCCCTGTATTACACCATGAGTAAGAAAATTCAACATGTAAATTTATTACTTATCAACGATGACGAAATTCCTAATAGTAAACATTATTGTTTAATACGTGACTTTAGTAAGTTAGTTTCTGCTCAATTATCCAAAAGATCGAATCGAAAATTTATTTGTGATGCATGCATTATTCCATTTTCAACTAAAGAGCTGTTAGCTCGTCACGTCGAACATGATTGTGAATATGTGTACACCAAACTTCCAACAAAAAACCCCATAATAAACAAACGGGGAAAGACTGTACCGGGTAATATACTTCAATTTGAAAATTATCAAAAGCAATTAAAATTACCTTTCGTTTTTTACGGAGATTTCGAAAGTGTGTTAAAACCGATAAGCTATGTTGAAAGTGATCCCAAGAAACCGTATCAAATTAAAACTTATTTACATGTTCCTCACAGCGTTGCTTACTATTTAAAATGCTCTTTCGACGATTCACTGTCACGATTTCAATTGTTTCGAGGAGAAAACTGTGTCCAAGACTTTATAAAATCTTTGGAAAACGAGGTTGTCTCGTTGTATGAGAAATATTTAGGCGTGGTGGTGCCAATGGAGGAATTGTCAGCTATGCAGGAACACGAATTTCAAACTGCCGAATCATGTCACATTTGTAAAGAACCTTTTGAAAATGACAGTAAAAAAGAACGTGTCCACGATCACATGACCGGGGCATTCCTGTCTGCAAGCTGCTCAGAATGCAACCTGCAGTATAAAACTCCAAATTATATACCAATTTTTTTCCATAATTTATCAAATTATGACAGCCATTTATTTATCAAACAACTGGCGGAGAACGAAGCCGAAATTGATGTGATCGCGCGGAATATGGAGAATTATGTCGCCTTTTCCAAGGTCATTCACGTAGGTCAGTACATTAACAAAAAGGGGCACACTGTTCAAAAGTATATGAAGCTCCGCTTCGTGGACTCGTTCCGGTTCTATACGTGTTCATTGGAAAAATTAGCCGAAAGTTTGACCCCCGATCAGTGTAATGAGGTTAGGAAACATTTTCCATCCGACGAAAAATTTGAAATGATTAGACAAAAAAATGTGTTCCCGTATAGTTACTTGGACGATTTCTCTAAATTGGAAGAAACAACTTTTCCTACAAAAGATGATTTTTTCGATAAACTCTATAACGAACCAATTTCGGATAAAAATTATAATAGGGCTCGTGCATTATGGGACTTATTTAAATGCAACACTCTGGGAGAATACAGCGACATATACTTAACTTCAGACGTATTAATTTTAGCAGATATTTTTGAAAATTTCCGTTCCTCCGCTTTAAAACACTACCAATTAGATCCGGCTCATTTTTTGACGGCTCCATCCCTTTCTTGGGATGCGATGCTGAAATATACTGGAGTCTCCTTAGAGCTTCTCACTGATATCGACCAGTTGTTATTCTTTAAACGCGGTATTCGCGGCGGAGTCGCTACAGCTATTACTCGATACGCCAAAGCAAATAATCCATATCTTCCTGATTACGACCCCCAAAAAGAGACGACATATATAGCATATTTAGGCGAAACCAATCTTTACGGAAAATCGATGATGAATTTCCTCCCCATTGGGGGTTTTCGGTGGTTGTCAGATGACGAAATTCAAAATTTGGATGTAAGCTTAATTTCTGATACGGCTGATATGGGATATGTTTTAGAAGTGGATATCTTCTACCCACAGAGTCTCCACGATGCCCATAACGAGTTCCCTTTTGCACCCGAAAATATGGTACCACCTAACGGAAAATATTCGAAATTGATTCAAAATTTAAATCATAAATTCAAATACATTATTCATTACATAAGTTTGAAGCAAATTTTAAAACACGGATTGAAAATCACTAAAATTCACCGAGTGATAGAATTCAAACAGAGCGACTGGTTGCGACCCTATATCGAGCTCAATACAAGATTACGTAACGCCGCGACGACAAAATTTGAAAAGGACACTATGAAACTCCTCAACAACTCCATTTATGGAAAAACGTTAGAAGATGTTAGTAAACGGGTGGATGTAAAATTAGCCACACATTGGAAAAAAATTGGGCGAAAATACGGTGCCGAAACTTGGATTTCTAAGCCGCAATTTAAAAATAGGAAAATTTTTACCGAAAATTTCGCAGCAATTGAAATGGGTCGCACCATGATAAACTACACTAAACCTCTGTACCTCGGTTTTAGCATTTTAGATATTTCCAAAACTATTGTTTATGAATTTTACTATGATTTTTTAAAGCCCTTATATGGGGATAAAGTAACCCTATTGTACAGCGATACGGACAGCTTATGTGCCTTAATTGCCACCCCCAATTTCTATTTGGACATTAAAAAATATCCGGAAAGATATGACACTAGTAATTTTTCCCCGGATAACGAATATGGAATAATTCCTTCAGAATCTGTAATCGGTAGGATGAAGGACGAATATGGGGGAAAGGTACCCGAATGGTATGCTGGTACAGGTAGTAAAGCCTACGCCGTGGCGGTATATAACGAGAAACCTACGAAAAAAGCTAAAGGAATTACCAAACATGTCGTGGAAACAGCCTTATCTCTGGAAACATATAAAAAAATCGTCGACAGTCACGACAAAGATTTTAAGTACTTTTGCAATATGACTGTTTTCAAATCCACAAATCATGACGTGTACACGGAATTACACCGCAAAGTAGCTCTCTCATATTTCGACGATAAAAGATATCTAATAAAAAACTCTTATAAAACTTTAGCTTGGGGTCATTATGACATCGAATTTCAGAGAAATACGGATTTTTTGTTGGAATTTGGTAATAAACTGCTTTGAGCTGTTGTATTTCTAAATTTATTTTTTTGTAATTATTATTTCAAGATTTTTATTTGTTAAACATTTTTTCCATTTTATTTGGAATCTCGAGAACAACTGATGTACGGACTGAAAGCAACACTTATTCTCGAGATTCTCACCTATGATGTTGTTCGGTCACGATGTCGGTTCACCTAGTAAGTGGTGAACTCGGTTTTCCCTAAACTTGGTTTGGTTGACAGAAAAATCTGACATTTAGACCAGGTTTAGAGATTACCGCGGATCGAACCATCCTTGTATAGTATATGAATAATTTTCAGTCATAATGTAACTTAGTATGTAAGATTATACCATGAAAGTTGTTTCACAAGTTGAAAAATTAAATGTCACCAATTATGATTTTTGTATTCCTTCGACGGATGAAGCGAAACATAGTAACCTAATGGGCAGTTGTTCTAAACGTGGACTAATTGTAGGGAGAAGTGGGTGTGGAAAAACAAACAGTTTATTAAGTCTGTTATTGGAACCGAACGGATTAAGGTTTCAAAATGTTTACATTTACTGCAAAACGTTAAATCAACCCAAGTATCAATTTTTAAAGCAAGTCCTACAACCGCTACGTGATGTGGGCTATTTTGAGTATAACGAAGGCGATAGCATTATACCCCCACAGAAGGTTGAACCGAATTCGGTCGTAATTTTCGATGATATAATCACGATTCCTAGTCAAATGCCCATAATCCGCGACTTCTTCTGTCTCGGTCGACATAACAAGACGGACCTCTTCTATCTCGCTCAAACCTACTCGGCCATTCCAAAACAACTTATCCGTGATAATGCAAATTTTCTTGTCCTTTTTCCGCAAGATGTGACAAACCTAAAACACGTGTATATGGATCACGTGAATACCGACATGACGTTTGAGTGTTTACAAAATATTTGCCGAGAATGTTGGAGGAGCAGCAAGCACAGTTTTTTGGTTATTGATAAAGAGTCGCCATTTAATAACGGTCGTTATCGCAAGGGATTCGACCATTTTTTGATTCTATAAAGAGGATAGTTTAACAAAATAAAATACATTCGTTGCGTGTCGTCATGGAAAATCAATACAAGCGTGAGCTAGCTAAAGCGAGAAGTTCCGTCAGAAATAAAATGTCTAAACTGAAGACAGATAAGGAATCGTCACAATTCTTCACCGAGCAACGATTTAAGCCCATAACAGGACCGCTTAAAAACTTAATTTCACAAATAAAAGAGGTGGAAATTAAAAAGGAAACAACGTCTCTTCCTATAAAAAAGGTCAGACCACCATCCCCCATCCCAAAATTACCGACATCGACACCCCTACCCACAAATCAGCCCCCAAGACCTGTTTGGTCGACCCCCAATTTTATACCGACGACAAATATTGGAAATTATGAGCCGCCAGCTGAGGAGGCAGAAAAAACTGATACAGAAACGTCCGAGCATTTTCATCAATTGTCACAAGCGGTTAGGGACTCGTTTCTCGAGCAATGGCCCGAACAAGTACGGGGATATATCGAGCAAATGATTTCCGATGTAGAAGGTGACTTCGATCATCAATTTGGCGTAAGATTTGAGCCGGAACTTGCAAAATTTCACATAGGAGACAGTGAGATCGATTTCCAGGACGATAAATTAATTGTTGGAAACGATCGTTATACCCTCACGCCAGGTTTATTGGAATTAATTTTTAAGAAAGAGCCTAGAGGATACACTGAAGAAGATTCAAGAAAATATGCAAATATTATAAAACTCACTAATGCCGGTCGAAAAAAATACCAACATGATCGTAGCATTGCCAGTAATAAGGGGAAGAAATATATGGGTGTCATAAGGGGATTAAAGGATGAAATATTTCCTACGAAAAAACATCAAGGTCAAGGATTTTTAAAAACGCTCGAAGTTACCGATAAAGAACCGGAATACGTCCCGTATAAAGACGTTAATACGTTAGTCGATCGGCTACGTTTGCTAATGGCGTCGCAAATGAGCGGCAATAATAATCATTTAAATGAGATAAGTAATTTGATGGATGCTCTTAAAGAAGCAAATATTATCGTATAATATAACGGCAATCGGTTTTCCATCTTAGTCTTCTCTTGCGTTTATAGCAACATGTTGGATAAATTTTTACACCACATTAGCGATACCTTCGAGCCGAGGGTCGAAACGGAAAATGCTAATAGGAAATTTTTCTATTATACGTCGTTTAGGTTAAGTGGCGTTGAAATTTCTAAACACCTTTCTAACATGATATTAAATAACCACAAGCCGTTTTATGAATTTCCATATAAAACTGCAACTGTTCACAGTGTTTATAAAGAACCCACGGATTTGAAGGTCACTATCAATGATAATTTCGTAGACTTGACAAAGGGGTTAGTACTTAAACAAGGAGACGAAATAGGTTTAGAGAGATTCTCTCCGAAAACAAGTCAAGTCTTTTTGGAAGTTATACTAAAGCTACAAATCGAAGATGGCGCCGACGACATCAATTAAACGTGACGTCATAAACGAAATACATAAACCGGCTAGGGTGCACTTTCCTCGTAGACGAGTCATTGTTAAAGGAATATTAGATACGTACCAAATAGACGTCGTAGAAATGGTTCCTTATCAAAAATTTAATAAAGGACATAAATATATATTAGTGGTGATCGATGTATTTTCTAAAAAAGTTTACGCGTATCCGCTTAAAAACAAAACTGGAGAGGAAGTGACGAAGGCAATGTCGCAGGTTTTGGAAGACGGTAAAAATGTTCCGAAAAATTTGCTAAGCGATTTTGGGAAGGAGTTCTATAACAAATCCTTCCAAAATTTAATGAAAAAACACAACATCAACCATTTCAGTACGTACTCCAATTTGAAGGCGAGCATTGTCGAGCGGGTGAATCGTACCCTGAAGAATTTAATGTGGAAAGAGTTTAGTATGCAGGGTAACTATAAATGGTTAACCCTACTCCCGGAAATTGTTAAAAAATATAATAACACTAGACACAGAACCACCGGGTTGAAACCGGTCGATATAAACAAGAGAAATGAGAAAAAAATTTTGAGAGAAGTTTATACTAATTTGAAGATTTTTAAAATTCCCAAATTTCGAAAAGGTGATGCAGTCAGAATCTCCAAATACAGACACGTATTCAGCAAGGGGTATCAGCCGAATTGGACAAACGAAATATTCGTAATAGCCAAAGTGCAATCAACAAATCCCAGAACGTATTTGTTACGAGATCAAAATGGTGCCGAAATTAAAGGAGCCTTTTACGAAGAGGAGCTTCTCAAAGTAAAACACAAGGACGTATATCTGATAGAGAAAGTTCTCAGGAAGAAAAATAAACGAGTGTATGTCCAATGGTTGGGGATGAATGAAAGAGGATGGATTAATGCCAGTGACGTAGTTTAAATTAATACTTATAAAAATTGTTTTCTTTTATTAAAAATAAACAAATACCCATAATTATATATTTTTATTACTTAAACCTATCTTTATAAATGTACATCCTATGATCTAATTGCAATACAGGTTCAATTATAGCTGATACATTATTAACACGTCGCCTAAATCTATCTCTATTTACAGCTTCCATCACATAATCACTTTTTCGAGCTTCTTTTGCGGCGAATTGCCACACGTACATCATGTACACTTTCGGGTTTAAATTAAACGTTACCCTCATTTTTTCTAATTTCCTCGGCATCTTTAATTACCACATCCGGCAGACATTTTACAAGTTCTTTTACGACCCAAGTCTTTTCGTCAGAATTATTCAAGTACTGATAGACTTTATCTATAACATTCCCTTCGCATTTTAAAGTTTTTTTCAGTACGAGCGTATAAAGAATTTTCACATCATCGCCATTTATACGTCGCAAATTATATTCGATGAGATCGACGAGACCAAACAGGGAATTCAAAGTACCCTCTGCCATGTAAATGTGGTTCCCATCTATGTTACTCTGAATCTTCATGATATTCGATCCGTTAATCAAGGGAAATGAAAACGTAAAGTTTTTAACGTGAATCGGATAAACGTTATTCGTATTTTCCGTCAGAGAATCGAGAATATACATCCTGCAGGTAATAAGTGAAGAAAAATCTTCCGGCGTCATTTCCACGAAATACTGACGGTTGGAGGCGATCCGAATTATCGGGGAGAATTGTCCGTCGGCCGTCAACCCCACCAGCACGAATTTAGACTTGGACTTATTTAAAAAAAAGATTTTTGCATTCAACATTACCGTCTCCTGTGTACTTGCCATGTTAATTCACCAGAAGTTTTCTTATGAGGATTACTTCCACGTATAACAGTAAAAAAATGGCGAATATATAAAAGAAGAGATTTCTTTGTCTTCTTGTCGGCTTCTCCCCACCTCGTATTAAGTTTATGAAAATGCAGTCAGGCGAATATTTGAAGTGCTCAACGTCCGGTTTGTCTTCGCACTCCCACTTAAAAATTTGTACGCCACAAAACACGCACTTTACAATGTCCGATTCACCGATATAATAGAATCCAGATTTTGCCAACCTTATCGGATCTTGTGATTTCGGCCACTTCTCGAATGTTACCAGACGTGCCTCGAAACACTGAAAGGAGCTCCGTTTTAATTCACATCCGTCATCCAAACACATACCATTAATTGGTAGTCATACGTTTCTCAAGCAGAGATAATTTTCTTTTCAACTTTGGGGTGGCGTTTTCAAAGATGGCGTCCGATGTTGACGGGGTTTCGCGTTTCTTAAATTTTCGAATAACGTTCTTGATGTACTCTAAGAACTTCATACTTTGTCGTGCACTAAGGACGGAGCATAAATAACAGTACCGAATTGTAGCGGGGGGTTAATTGCTCTGACTTTGGTTTAATTGGCTACCACGGGTAAACCCCTAATGGAGAGGGTGGGAGGTATATCGCTATGACACAATACAAAATTTAGGTAGGTAGGTGGAGTTATGGTGGGAGGTATATGGTGCGATTGGTCGAGAGAGAATGTGGCGGGGGGTATATTGCTCTGCACTATGTCGGATTGGTCGAGAGGGTGTGAGGAGGCGTGGCCTGTGGGCGGAGAGTCGTGGGGAAGCGCTGTGATTGGGTGGGGGAGATGCGCAGTAGCCGGTGGGCGTGTCTGAGTGGAAAGTGGTGGGGGGTATATCGCTCCATCTTTCCTTCCCTGCCACCGCCGTTCTAACACCTGGCTTATTTCTCGACTGTCTAAAAGCAGCCCGCGAGCAACTGGAGTAAACCAGCCTAAAAATCTGGCGCCCGAGCAACCGTCGACACACCGAGCGAAGCGCGTCACATACGGATCGGTATTAAAACGACAAAGTGAACAACATGTTGAAAGCTTGCCTGATGAACATCCTTTATCATCGTTTCAACGTCGGAGAAGAACAATTCAACAATGGCATATCACCAAGAACAAATTAAATCTCATATTGAAGTAGAAATAAAGCCAGTTGGCTTAATTATAACCATTTTATCAGTCGCTCGAATTTTCAGCGGTGATTACCGCTAGTGGAATTTTCGGTGCTGACCTCCACTAGTGGAATTGTCAATGTAATTTGTAACGGTCAAAATAATAATTCAAAATTTAATTCATTTATAGACAAATTAGGTTAAAATTTAAACAATATAGGAAGTTTAACAATAGGTTGGTCGCAATGAAAAACACTAGAAATCGCGCGCTTTGGAGGAACAAAAAAAAATACTTGATAAGAGAGTCGGCCATTGCTGAATTAAGAGAAGTGAAATGTAAATTGTGTGTTATTAACTTAAATATCTTGAAAGTAGGGCCCATAAAACCTAGGTATGTAATTCAGTTCATTAATAGCGTCAATTAAAACAAAACAATCAAAATCCAAGATGAACTGGATGCGATTGACGAGTATTTACAAAATAATGGTCAGAATCAATAAATATGCACCTAAGTACTTACATTCAAAAATTGTGTGTAGTAATGTGCAGTAGTAGCTGTAGAAGTTAATAATAGATTCTTTTTACATGTACTTCAATTTGTCAATCAATAAATGATTTTAAAATGAGCAACGTTTTTTATTGAATTCAACTGTGAAACATCAAAATTTTATTGTTTTCGATACCTTACCTATTTGACTTTTATCAATAGGCACTTAGCAAATGCCTCTCCCGAAATACATGCAAGAATAGGTAGACAAAGCTCTTCGAGAATGGCACATCAGTGTATCGCGCGAGCAAGGAATTTGGCATCCCTAGAACTACATTGCTAGGTAAATACACAGGCAAAGCACCAATTGTTCGTAAAATGGAACCTTCAACTGTACTAACAGCAGATGAAGACTGTCTTTTGTTCACGTGGGTGCTAAAAATCGCCGAAGCTGCTTTTCCTTGCACTAAAGACCAGTTGCTTGATAGACATTGGTTTGAGGCATTTATGAAACGCTTTCTACGTTTAAGTGAAAGGACTTTATCAAAACATAACCAACAGTCGATCAAAAGGGGCCAACGAATTGATAAAAATTAATACACTTATCTTGAAGTAGCCTAACAATTATAAATTCCGAGATAATTTCTTAACTAAAATGATATTTCACGATCCTTTTCCCGTTCCCATTCTGCAACATTCTGACTTTAACACTTAACCGCCTTGGTTTTCTGTAAGTAATTTATACATATAAAAAGACATATTAAAACTTTTCTGTTTCTACAATACATTTTTTGTTTGCAGTGATTTATTTAAAATCAGTGACTAGAATAAAAAAATCGTTTGATTTAAATCGTTATTTAAATTCTATAAATTAATGAAAATAATTTGAACCTTCCACGCGTTTTTGAAAAGTAAATGAATTATACCAATTTTAGAGCGATCCGAATTAAAAGCTGTCATAGACCATATTATACCATATTTCAAATTCTGAACATTTTGCAAAGACTGATTTAGTGCCTGTGCACGTTTTCCAAATCAAGTTCATTACCAATCTGTTAAATTATTTCTCTAAAATGTCTTGAAAATGCGACAAAGCGAAAGTGGCAATATACCCCTAATCCTTTGCATCCTGTAAAAATTTCAAGAAGCAGGTCTGGGGTAGGGGTTAATGACGGTAAACATCCTGCTGAAATTTCTAGAACAAGGCTTTCGTGGGGGATTCCGAGCAAATCCATTTGTTGAATTTTTCGCTCAGTCTGTTGGTAAGTGTTTTATTGGCATAATCAATGAAGAATAAGGAGAATTGCAAAAGAAGAATCGGCGTAGTGAATATAAAACAAAAACAAAACCTAATTTATTTATTAAAAGAGCGACCTGCGTTACTTAGTGGCAATTTTGCAAATATTACCAAAAAGGGTGCGCAAGTTGAATGGGAGACAATCGGAAATAATTCGAATAGTATTCCGGGAGGAGCGGTCAAGAACTGGAAGCAATGGCGTAAAGTAAGTACTCTACATAATTGATATTTTTGTTATGTAAAACTTGAAACATTCTAGAGGTAACTGAATAATTTTAGCACGAAATTGTAAAGGTTTTTAACGTATATTTACAGGGTGATTTGTAACGGTCTTTGCTGCGGACAGCTCAGCGGTGACAGAATCTTGAGAAATAAACTAAATTTCAAAAGAGGTTTATTTAGTTACAAATATGTACAAAATAATAATATTAATTCGTGGTGGTTTCTGGGATGGCAAGGGGGGTGGTCCTCTCTGGAGATGATGTTCAATTCCTAATTCGGTGGTAATTCCCTTCAGAGGTGATTCGGAGATGTTTTCAGCTGAAAAGAATTATTAATGTGGTAGCGGAGTGAGGGATAGACCAGGCAATTTCCAATGGTCGTTTGCAGGAGGAACCTTTGAAGAATGCCTTTGGTTTGCCAGGCAGTTTCCGTGGCAAGCCAAAACACTTCGTAAAATATTGAATTAGCTGGGCAGTTTCCGACAGCTAATACAATACTCCTCGGTTTGGACGGGATTCTGGAGAGTGCTTCGTGATTACCCGGCAATTTCCGAGGGTAATACCTGAAGAGCCTCTCAAGCGTATTCGTAGCTGGGCAGTTTCCGACAGCTGCAGAATACTGGCGATTAATAACACTGCAGCGCCTTTTATAGTCCTTCTTCGGATGCGCTCGTGCTCCGATTCGGAATTCAGGAGTAGGGAGCACTGGTAGGGAGCCCCGAAGAACATTGCGCGCTGCCTTAGATGCGGTCGTCAACCCTCAATACACCGACTGTGTTTATTGTTTTGTTACAGATTTACGTAGATCGTTCGTTAGAAATTTTTTGACTTCACGAGTAATGAATTTCTTAATGGACCCCTGCAACCGCAAATGTCAAAAACTGTGACAATTAAGTGCTAACAAATGGACACTCTGAACTGACAATTGAACCTAGAATCCAAATGTCGAGTCAAATACTCAGTGGTTGACCTTTTCTATCGTTATTTCAGATCATAATTTTTCTATTTACTTAAGCCCTTCAGGCCGATATACAGGGTGGTCCAACAAAAAGTTTCCACCCCTAATATCTCGCGAACGGAAGGAAATATAAAAATTTGCTCAGACAGGTCGATTTTTGTTTCGAGGGGGACACTTTAATCCGCGGTTGGTGAAATTGCACAACGCAACCCCTAACCCCCACTACCCCTAACTTCAAAATCTCAAATGGTAACCCCCCACGGCTCGTAAACGGCTCGTAAAATTCACTGATGACAAGAAAGAGACAATATGGTTGGCCGAAGAAACTGTTGAAAAATTAAGAAACATTGCAAACGCATGTGAAAAATAGGGTTCATTATTATACCGAATATAACAGACATGTGTAATAAAATACTTAATTCGTGCTCATGGTGTTTTTTTTCCTGTTGTTGTGAGCACTAGTTGCTGGCGAAATGCACTTATAGTTAAAAAAAAAGTGAGACATTGTATACAGTGACATTATTTTAAATGCGCAACATATTCAATGACATTTCCATGTATTGACATGAACATGGGGGAAATACAATGGTATATGTCGCACGTTAAAATAATGTCACTGTATAACGACCTCAGGTATTAGTAATGGCATCATAATGATTTTTGGAAAGTTTACTTTCCCCCTAAACTAAAGAGCAACAGGCACACATCAGTTTAAATCAAACCTTCTAACAGGTAACTTCAGTTGTGTTGAGAAAAAAAAATGGAATATTCAAGTTTCAATAGTAATTATCATAATATGTATTTATAATATGTATTTTAACCTCCCCACTCCACTTCACCATTTAAAAAAAAAGGGAGGTTAGTGCAATCACTAAAATTTTCGAATTCGAGATAAGACCGAATCTGTACGTTTTGAGGTCTCAGGAACCCAAAAAAGTGGTTTTTAAAATGTGTCTGTATGTATGTACGTACGTACGTTCGTACGTACGTCCTGGCGGGAAGAACTGTAGAGGCATAGGACCAAGAGGGAAATTGTTCTCAAGATACAATAATGTTAAAGCTGCATTTGCAAATCCTGGCGATTATGTGCAATATTACCAGAGGGTTTTGTAAAAGAATTGCCAAGATAAGCCGACCTGTAGTCAGTCCCCAATTATCACACTCTGGACAGACGCCTTTAATAATAAGCTTAATTCAATTGATAATATGTATTTATAATATGTATTTAGTGGTATAGTTTTAACAAATTAATTTTATTGCAGGATAAAGGCCAGTACATTTCTGAGAGTATCAGAGGAAATTGAGGTCCTTTTTCCAAACGAAAAATCAGCAACCTATTATTCGCCATATGTTCCTGGCGGGAAAAACAGTAGAGGCATAGGACCAAGAGGGAAATTGTTCTCAAGATACAATAATGTTAAAGCTGCATTTGCAAATCCTGGCGATTATGTGCAATATTACCAGAGGGTTTTGTAAAAGAACTGCCAAGATAAGCCGACCTGTAGTCAGTCCCCAATTATCACACTCTGGACAGACGCCTTTAATAATAAGCTTAATTCAATTGATAATATGATTAGATTCTAATCCCCACTACTAATTGATTACTATACTACAGTAGTCCCTAAGAGCGATCGGACAGGTGTTATACAATCTGCGCACGATATCCCGTTAGCAGGTCACATGGGCATTTTTAAAACCTTTTCGCGGCTGTGCGAAAGGTATTATTGGCCGAAAATGCGCCATGACGTAGTCAGTTATGTGCGTCGTTGTGGCGTATGTTTTGCGCATAAACCCGAACGTCGCGGTCCAAAGGACATGATAGTATCTCACCAGAAACCCAATAAACCTTGGGAGATGATTTCTACTGATCTAATGGGCCCGCTTCCCAGATCTTTAAAAGGTATGACGTCTCTTCTCGTGGTCACAGACTATTTTAGCAAGTTTTCGCTTCTTTTCCCTCTTCGGAAAGGCACTTCTTCGGCCATTATCAAGAGGATTGAGGAGGATGTCTTTTTATTGTTTGGAGTACCTAAACTGCTGATGTGCGACAATGGCCCGCAGTTTCGTGGTAAAGAGTTTCGTAAATTTATGGAGACTTACCGATGCACTTTTAAGTTCAACGCTAATTACCACCCCCGTGCCAACCCTACGGAAAGGCAAAACGGCACAATTAAAACCATGATGTCTATGTACGTGCATGAAAATCACAGGGAATGGGACGAGTCTTTGCCGAAACTGGCCTGTGCGTTGCGTACAGCTACACAAGAAACAACGAAACTTTCTCCGTATTTTATAAATTTTGGGCGACTCATGCCTCTTTCAGGTGAAGATCATGAGGATCTTGAGTTTTGTGACGGGAGTGACCAAGCCTTACAATTCGAAACCAAAAACGTAGCGATGAAGGAAATGCATAAAGTGGTAAAGACACGTTTGGAGGAGGCTAGGAAGAAGATGGTGTCAAGGTATAACTTGAGACGACGCTATGAGGAATACCGACCGAATCAGCTAGTATGGAGGAAGAACTATGTACTTTCAGACGCAGCTAGGTTCTTTACCAAGAAACTTGCTCCTCGCTATGTAGGGCCTTTTCATGTTCATAAGAGAGTCTCCACCTGGACATACGTTCTTAGAGATAAGGACCTAAAGTGTCAACCTGAAGAAGATGATGCAGCGTCTTCGGATGGTGAAAATTAACTTATAGAAGTTGGTTTTCTTCAAGGAAGGGTGGGGAAATATTACGGCAAAATTTCGAATTTATGATTTTTAAAAACATTTTAATAATAATTCAGTTTCTTCGATTGGGCCTCGATCTATCGGCCAGTAGCCCAAGTTCCTCAGCGCCCAGGGAGGATTCTGTAACCTCGAACTCCCGGCACAGTGCGCAGGTGGGGATGGTCTTCTTCATAAAGTTCTAGAACGTTGGTCTTGCGTTTTTGAAAATCGCCATTTTCTGGTGTGCAAATTTTCTTCTTCGCTTCAAGTAAAAGTGTGTGTGGTTTTTCTCGTAGCTGTGGAAAAGTGGCATTGCATCCCCGGTTTGCCGGATTAGAGTTTTCCTAAAAGCTACATTCTTCTGAGTCTGGATATTTCGTTGGTTTGGCTTTGAAATCCAGCTCTCCGCCCTTTGGGGATCTTGAGATAACTGCCACGTGCTTCAACTAGCGAAGGAATCTTCACTTCATCTCTTGTTGGATATACAGGGTGTCCTTTGGTGTGGTTCGGGAAGAATTAGGGCGGTCTCCTTATTTAAAAAAAACCCTCAAATAACTCGACGAGGTGAGTTTTATTATAATTTTTTTTTTGTTCAATAATTGATTTACCGCATTTGGCAGTTATTAGTTTTACTGTACACGTTAATAATTGGAGAAGGCATTGAACTAATGCTTTCCTCCTCAGGGTTTTTTCCCCTCTACCGTTTGTTTGCCGTTCGTCTACACGTTGCCGATTTCGGAGATTTGGAAGCACGTTCAGCTGTGTACCGCTGGAGCCAACCAAGGGCCAGTAGGATTTCTGGACTTTGGACCCCTCGTGGCTTGGACCTCCTGCGACGACCGTTCCTCCCTCAGGAGAATCTATAATTTCCGACACTCCTACAGCTGCGTATGCCTACCTGATTTTGCGCATCTACATTTTATTTATTTTGCCAGATTGGCCAAGTTTATATATCTTTAGTATAATCCGTGTACGCCAGAGGTATAGCTATACATGCGGTAACTTATTTCGCTTTTGCGCCTGTACATTTATTTAGTTAATTCCCACAAGGTTAATAGCACACATTACTTATAACAAGAAGAATAAATTGTTTCCTTTTGGGGTAACGTAGCTGATCTCTGTTTTACCCTAGTCGTTGTGGATTTCGTGATTTGTTTCCAGACGGCCAGGAGGAATATCTCCTATTTCAACTTTCTTACCATATAGGCGGTGTAAGGCCACCACCCAAATCACGTGGCGTCCATAGTTTTTTGTAACACCTTCCGTTTAGGAAACCCGCGGCCGGCTCCACTGTACAAGCTGCCGGGAGCCGGCCTTCTGCCACCTTCACTGTCGTGAGTTTAGTCCGTGACGTCACAAGGAAGGTAACAAATACCATTTCGGTATTAATTCGTCAACTTTATACATAAACACCGGCGCAGCTATAAGGAATTTTGCCAAGAATTGTGGGGCTAACAATACGCAAACGCTTCCTGCAACTCTTTTTAGGCGGCATGCTTCTACTATCTCGCAGCTACTTCAGTTGGATGATAATTACATTCAACAATTAGCAGATTTTATGGGGCATACTGTTGAAACACACAAAAAACATTACAGGAAAACTTGCAACTTTCAGGAGGTATGCACCATATTACGCTTTTTTATAGCGGCCGGTGAAGGAGACTTGTATAAATATCGGGGAAAACGAATTGAAGAAATCGCAGTCGACCTAGATCGCCACTTCCCAATCGTAGAACGGAATGAGGAACAAGATAGTCTGCCTTGGATGATGAAATGCTGCCAGGAGGTAATTCGAGACTAAGTTATTCGCCAAAGAGCTGATTAAAATGTTTCGGTTTTAGGTGAAGTTGAAACACTAGCTACACTTGGACAAGGTGGTCAAACACCCAGAAAAAGAAAAACATTTAACATGAGCCCACGAGTTACTCCTAGTCCACATAAAGTATCTAGAAAAAGCTCATTGATAAGGGTTTATACCCTCGTAATCCCCTTTCGACTTACAGACGTTTGATGGAGGAAAATCGAGAAATTTTTAGAAACAAATTATCACGGCACATACATTCATTTTTGCAGTATAGGATTGGTCTTTTCAAGAAACGTAGCGCGAAATCTGGTCGTTAACGTGATCTGAAGTCCAAATTGTTTTTCTCTTTGACAATTAGTCAATTGTCACAATAAAATAACGCGGCTTCTAAGCAAGGGCCCCATCGCGTAATTATAGGTTCAGTGGGTAAAGCTATGTTTGGCAACTGTTGTTTATAGAATTGGATTCGTAGGGGGGCTTTAACACAATTTTTTTTTACATTTTTTATCAAACTATTTACATGGGTAAACTGTTCTCTAATACTTTCGGCCATTCTATTTATACCATGAGCTAGACACGTACAATGTATTAAATTTGGGAGCAATACTTTTAATTGTTGACCAGCTTTTACCATGTATGCAGCAGCGTCTGACATCAGTAAGCATTTATCAACGGGAACAATTTCTGGCAGAAAAAAGTTCATCAAAGCTTCATTCACAAATCTTACAATAGTGGCATGGTTTGTTTTCTCAAGTTGTTTGCAGCTTATTAAATGACTCTTACTGGGACTATCAACACTTAAATTCCCTATTAGCAAAGGACCCTTTCGAATTTGGCCGGTTTTTGGGCCAAAATTGAGATTTGCATAAATTTTTTTTTTGTAAATATGGCACTAATATAATCGTGGCCTACCCAACACTAAGTCGGCAATACCACATAATATGAGTTAAAAATATTTACACATTGTTAATCTTTTTTATTCCGCAGCGCGTCTCATATTTGTCATTAGAAAGGCACGCGAAAATGGATATGTTTTTGGGCCAAAAAAATAAAACCCATCAGTACGTTCGTGGGTTACCATTGAGCATTTATGTAATTAATTACGGTTTATCAAAAATGAAGATGTACGCACTCCTGGACACTCTGGAGTAGCTAACTTGGCTTTTGCAAATAAATGAAGCACAATATTTTTGATGTCGTCTTAGCGTGGTGTTTAAATTGAGGTAAGTCACAACTCGTCGTGACAGTGTGGCGTGGTGTGTTGGTGTAGTACTTGGCTACCACTCGGTGGCCCCGGGTTCAAACCGCGTCTGCGGACATCGTTTCTTTCACTTTTTTTTGTTTTTTTTGAGAAGTATTTTATAAGTACTGAAAAATCGTCAATTGATCTCCTTTTATTATTATTGCATTGATTTTTATCTTGCCTGATGCAATCAATGGGCGGAGATTCCCAAGATTATTTTATTCATTAAGTATTGAACCAATCCAAAGGAGCATTTAGCATACCAGTAATCCTGATTACAGTGATAAGACTACAACGTCAACTTGACACTACTTACTCAATACTTTAATTCATAAAATAATCTGCAAAATACGATTCGTAGTCTCTTGGTTGCCTTATTGCGTCCTCATGGATGCACTACTTGTCAAACGGTAGATTTTTTTCGGCCAAAGAGGACTCGAGCGAGCTCTCGTCCTCTTTTTAGCCTAAAAAAATCTACCATTTTGACTCGTAGTTGACAGACATTCGGACGTCAAAACCCGCGGCAATCAAGAGACTACTCGTCGTATTACTATTGAAAATTGTATAGGTATACGACACAGAAAGAATGATAATTATTTGCAACGAAATTCACTATTAGTACAGTGAGATTCAAAACGTTTGTAATTAGGGTTGGCTTTGGAAACAAAAGTTTCGAAAGACGTTTGTCCAAAATTAATCACACTGTCCGCAAAGAAATTCACTAAACTAAAATTGACAGATGTGAATTTCTAAAATTCATTTCTTTTGCATTTATTAATGCAAATTATTTCGAAAAAATATCGACCTCTCCACTTCCAGCATCTTTGGCGCCCTTCCGTGACCAGTCCCAGTGCAACCAAGAAAACTGGAAAAAGTTAGGTTATGTTAGTGATCCCTATAAAATTTTTCAACAAGCATCTTGAAGCATTCCTCAAAAACAGTCTTGGAGGCCAGGTCGAATCGAAAGGTGATTTGTTTATTAAACCCAACTTGCTCATTTGAAAACCGTTTCAGAAACAAATACTGGCGAGTAAATTTGGTCATAACAATTTCTAGAGGCGAGGGCTGCCTTCAATATCCATCGAACATTCATCCTGGACTGGGGCTGCTTTTTAAAAGAAAAAGCACCAAATGAACAGAGTGCAATGTCCTATTTACCTATATGGCATTTAAAATTAACACCCACCTAGTTTTTATCAAAAAGAGTAGTAAATTCATAAAACAAGTAAATTTAGTGGTTTTATTTTTCAATTGCAAATAACACGCGACACGGTGAGAACAAAACTTTACTTTAGATTATGAAAAAGTGTTCTCGATTTTGAGACGGCGAACAAAAATTGATGTAAATAAATTAAAAGCAACATGATTGATCTTCTACTTCTGTGCTGCAGTTCAGACCATGTCTTAAAGCAGGGGGCCAAGTCAGGATCATCCGTATGTCATGTTAATTGGATTAAAAATTTCGCTGAAAAAATTGCCTAATGCACACAATCCTATGCATGTTATTCACATTTGTAACTTCCCGGAATCACAGACACATTGTTTTATTTTATCTGAGGGTGCACCTGAAGGGAGATAAATTATAATTCAATAAGTTCCTTTCGTTAATTTTTACCAAAATGCTTTCTTTGCAGACAAAATCGGCTGTTTTGTGTTGTGAAAGAAAATTCACAAAAAACAGAATCGGGCCAATCGGAGTCTCCACTCTCCAAATATTTGTTTCTGAAACGGTTTACAAATTACAAATTAGCAGGTTGTTGATTTTAACAAAATTACCTTTCGATTCGACTCGACCAGATGGAGAACTGGCCTCCAATGCTGTTTTTGACGAGTGCTTCAAAATGCTTGCTCAAAAATTCAAGATTTATGAAGAAATTCAAGAAATAACAGCATTTTAAACTTCCCTGGGAACACCAACAAACCTAACCTAACTTCTTCCACCAAGTTTTGTTGGTTGCAGTGGCACTGGGATTGATTACGGAAGGGCGCCAAATTTGATCGAGGAAGTGGAGACGTCGATATCCATTCTAAATAATTTGCAAAACGAATAAATTTAAAGAATTCACATCTGCCATTTTAGTTTAGTGATTTTCTTTGGGGACAGTGCGATTAATTTTGGACAAACGTTTTTCGAAACTTTTGTTTCCAAAGCCAACCCTAATTACAAACGTTTTGAATCTCACTGTATCTACATTGCTGCAGTCCTAGTTTTCTATTGATTGCTGGTTGTCGTACCTTAATTATTAATGCATTGATTGTTATCGATAATTTTTTCGATTGCTGTCCAATAACATATGGGCTAATTACTTTATTAGAATGCATGAGAAAAAATTACCTGATGCAATTCAATGCACGAACAGGAAGGAAATTCGCAAGAAAATTGTATACAACACAGAAAATATGGTAATTATTTACATCAAACTTCGCTATCAATATACTATGGAAGCGCTGAAGGATCAGTCTTTTCTTTTAGATTATTGAATTCTTGACTTTTATCTTAATATCTTGACTTTTATCTCAAGATCCAAGATCCAAGATCTCTTGGTCCGATATGGCCCAAAGCAATCCCCGCCGCGGCCGAGTATTTTGGGAAACACAGCTGTATACCAAGTTTAAGCTCGATATGTCAATCTGTTTTCAAGTTATCCGACGGGCAGACTAGACGAGCGATAGGGTCAAGTCTTGAGAAAGTCAAAGTCTTGAGATAAAAGTCAAGATCTTGAGATAAGTAAAGATCTTGAGGTAAAAGTCATGAATTTTTTAAATCGAAAAGAAAAGACTACCGAGTGATCCCTCAGCGCTTCCATAATACGCCAATACCTATCCCTCAGCGCTTCCATAATACGCCAATACCTACTTCATCGGGATGTCTCTCCAAAA
Organism: Pycnomerus fuliginosus; assembly: GCA_963924575.1. NCBI lineage: Eukaryota > Metazoa > Arthropoda > Insecta > Coleoptera > Zopheridae > Pycnomerus > Pycnomerus fuliginosus. Next base: position 3,067,303 of record CAWUQC010000003.1, read on the forward strand.
ACCGAAACAAAAACATAAATAACTTATATAATAATTATGTATTTAATTGTAGGTACCTACTAATTAATGAAACATTGATTTCTATAAAAAAATTGTCGCTTATTAATTTTGCTTGGTTAGTTACTTGGTTGAGTATAGACATGGTTAGTCACTCCGTACATTTTGACAGTCACTGTATACGTCAAAATTACATGGGGCGAGATATCCTTTTTTGACATGTTAGAAGTCTTCAAAATGTTTTGGCTCAGGGTTGGTCCCTAGGAATGTCTAACCATGTCTATACTAAACCAAGGTAAGTTATAGGTAGTAAAAAATTATGAGTAAATAATGCCTGTTGCTGCAGTAACCACTCTCAATTCTAGTTTTCCGTTGGCTGCTAAACAGTGGAGTACAATAATCAATAGTAATACGACGAGTAGTCTCTTGATTGCCGCAGGTTTTGACGTCCGAATGGTTGTCAACTACGAGTCAAAATGGTAGATTTGTTTAGGCTAAAAAGAGGACGAGAGCTTGCTCGAGTCCTCTTTGACCGAAAAAAATCTACCATTTGACAAGTAGTGCATCCATGAGGACTCAACAAGGCAACCAAGAGACTACGAATCGTATTTTGCAGATTATTTTATTCATTAAGTATTGAACCAATCCAAAGCAGTATTTAGTGTACCAGTAACCAATTAAATCCTGATTACAGTGATAATACTACAGCGTCAACTGGACACTACTTATATCAATAGTAATACGACGAGTAGCCTCTTGATTGCCGCGGGTTTTGACGTCCGAATGGTTGTCAACTAAGAGTCAAAATGGTAGATTTTTTTAGGCTAAAAAGAAGACGAGAGCAACCCTAGTCCATGGTCCATGAATTGTCCTCACTTAATTTTGCTGGCATAGTAAAGTCTGAATGAAAAACATGCGTATTGTGCGTTTTTATTAGGTACTGCATATCTTTTGATTTTGGTTTCCGGATGGATTCCGTGTCAAATGGTTTAGTCTTACCGACGTTTCGTACACCATTGCACGTGACATCTTCAGGGCTAGATTGGCGCTGAACTGGTGAGATACCCATCAACGAGCCATTCAAAGACGTGCATCCCCTCAACCCAGACCCAACATTGAAAGGGCCCCACCAATTGCCACCATCATTCTACCCTATATCGAAGGTGTCACCGATAAACTCAGCAGGATGCTTTCAAAACATAACGTCCTCACAAGGTTCACCACCCTCCCAAAGTTATCCCAGTTCTTAGAACCTGTGAAAGATGTCATTCCCCTGCAGTCAGAAGGGGTGTATGAAGTTCCTTGTTCGTGCGGTCTGTCGTATATTGGTGAGACCGGATGTCAGTCAGAACCCGTATTAAGGATTATGAAAGGTGTACTCGTCTTCTAAGTACTGCCTCAGCCATTGCGGAGCACCAGATCAACAGATCGAGGTCATCAAATCCTATTTAATAAAACAAAAATCATAGCCCCAGCTCCGTTCTTCTCGCAGCGAAAAATTCTAGAGTCCATTGAAATCTATAAAAACCCCACCAATATCAATAGAGATTCCAGTTACCCTCTCACCAATGTTTGGAAAACTGTTCTTCAGCCTTTAATCCGAAAAAACGCCTCTACCAATCATAAACCCCTTGTCCGTGAAGCGCGACCAAGCGTAACGCCCCAAATTCACACCCCAGGTATAAATAGCCAAACTCCACCATCAGTCGTGTCCAGTTGTGTCCGTTCGTTGGTGCGTGTCAGACGTGCCAATCCTAGCGTGCTTCACAGCGATCCGAGTGTTCCCTTGTGTTCAGTCAGCGGTCCGCCCCTAACTCACTTCAGGGAGCCGAAATTTATTTCGGTTTATTACCACGAGCTCGCTTTAAACCAGAATTAGCTTAGTTCAATGTGAGTGAGTTTAAGCGGAGCTCGGGTGACGGTGGCCGGCTAGCTCGTCTCAGGGTGGACGGGGCGAAATAAAACAGCGAGTAGTGGGCGATCGAAGTCTCGGAGCGAAGCGGTAGTTTGCAGCGAAGTGACGTCAGCGAAGTTGTGTAGTGGAATCGAGAGCGAATGAAGTTTGCAGCGCTCTTTTATAGAAAAGTGGTGAGGGTGGCTGCGCGGGATTGGATGGCGCGTAAGGGATGCTCGGTCGGTGATTGGCGGAGCGGGGGTGCGGGTGGCGCTTAACGGTGCGCGTGAAAGTTGATAAATAGGGGTAGCGCTGTGCTCGTGACGTCATTTCCTGTTTACTACTGCGACGGCGAGGATTGAAGAGCGCAAGGTGGTGTCAGGGCTGATTCCTGAAGGGAATCAGGGAATTCACCGGGCATTGGCCGGTGACAGATGCCCCCCCCTCGAGACACCAACTTGCGCTTTCAATGAAAAAGGCGAGACTCCGTAGGTTTATTCACAGGAACTTAAAACTACTGTACAGGGGTGACTTAGAAACAGGTGGTATGACTTAAAACTACACTTAAACTATCACAACACTAGTGGTTGAGTTCGTGGGGGCACTGGGTGGCTATGGGGGCCTTCTCCGGAGGTATGGGCGTCTCTGGGGTGGTGCCCGTCGTAGGTTCCTCGCGTGGAATTTGACGCGGCGTCCGTCCATGTTGACGATATAAATGTCCGTCTCCGGGAGTCGGCGGATGATGTGGTAGGGGCCGGTCCAGCGCGGTCCGAAGCCTCCGGTACGGTGGAAGCGACGAATCATCACCTGATGCCCCGGGATGTATCCCGGCAGGAGGGGCTCGTTGTGCAGGTGACGGCGTTGCTCGACGTACCTTTGCTGGTTTTCCCGGGCGGCGTCGATCCGGTCGGCGACGGGTTCTGGCGCTCGGTTCGGCTCCCAGGCACCGGGGAAGGGGAGGTCTCGGCCGAAGAGTATGTTGCTCGGGGAGCGGCCAGTGGCGGCGTTGCGCCGTCTCCGGTAGTTGAAGAGGGCCATCGGCAAGTGTTGATCCCATGTGTTCGGCTGGCGGCCGTGCATACGAAGCTTCAGCACCTTCTTTAATTCCTGATTGCGACGCTCCGTCGGATTGGCCTGGGGGTGATATAGGGCGGTCGTCCAGGCGTCGATGTGCCAGTGCTCCATAAATCACCGCCATTGGGCACTGACGAACTGGGGGCCGTTGTCGGAGATCAATTGGCGGGGGTACCCAAGCCGTGGGAACACTTCTTCTTGTAGGAGACGGAGGATGGCATTGGCGGTGGCATCGGGAACCGGGAACGCTTCCACCCACCGGGTGAATAGGTCCGTGAACACCACAATGAAGCGGTTCCCCTGCGTGGTACGAACGTACGGGCCCATGACGTCGACTGACATCGTCTCGAAGGGGTTCTGTGGAAGGCGCGGCCTCTGTCCGGCTTTTTCTTCGTGCGGCTTCCGTTTGTATTGGGCGCAAAGGAGGCACCCCTGGACGTACTCCCGGACTTCCTTTTTGATGGCGGGCCAGTGGTACTGTTGTTGGATTGAGCGCAGCGTCTCTTCGGCGCCGGGATGCCCGGCGTATGGGGCGTCGTGATGCTCGAATAGCACTCGGTGTCGGGCTGGCGTCGGGACATACAGTTTCCGGTCGGGTGCGTCGCGAGTCCAATACAGAAAACCGTCGTCGGCGGCGTAGTTTTCAAAAATGTGGCGGTTGACATTTAACTGCCCCCCGGGAGCGGGCGGATCCACGCGAAACCTCTCCAGGTTGGCCACCGTCTCGTGCGTAAACCGGTCGTGCTGCTGGGCTTGCCGGACTTCGTCCCTGAGTGTGACGCCATCGATGGCGAATGCGGTGGGAGCGGCGTCCGCCGGCGTCCAGGCGACTTCGCAGCTGTTGCCATTGGTGACCAACTGGCCGGTGGAAAAATCTAAAACAGCTTCCGTGTGTGACAAGAAGTCGTTACCCAAGATCATTATTTCTTTCAGCTCCGGGACGGCGAGAAATTCGACGTGGTATTCGGCGTCGAATGTGGCGACGGTTAACTGCTGGCTCTGGGTGACGGCCGGGCCTGGGTGGCCGGCTGCGAGTTGGAGGCGAGTTGCGGGTTTGGTGATCGTCCCGCCGGGGAAGACGCCGGCCCGGACGTAACTGGAGCTCGCTCCGGTGTCTACCAGTGCGGATATCGGGGCCCCGTGGACGGTGACGTTAATGTGCGGCAAGCGGGTCCCGCCGGTACCGGCGTAACCGCAGAATGGAGCGACGGAGGACCCGGTATCTTGAGTATTAACTCGGACACGACTCACCGGTATTTCCGAAGGGGAAGGCTGGGATTCCGGAAAATCCGGGGGCGACGAGACGGCGATGGTCTGTGGATCCGTGGCGGCGGCCTCGACGGAGATGGTTGGTGTAATGGGGTGTTGTTGGGCGCCACTGAGGGTAATTGACCCGCCCTCAGTCGGGTATGGCGGCGCTGGAGGCGGCGACGCCGTGGGGGTCGGCTCCGGTGGAGATGGCGACGGCTGCGGCGTCGTGACGAGAGTGGGGGCTCCGGACGGAGCTACTGGCAGCGCGGCGGCGTAAGTGGGGGCCTCGACAGTACCTGGAGGCTCGATGACGGCAGTCTCGACGACGGCGGCGGTCGGAGATGGCGTGGGCGTCAGAGCGGCGGTGACTGTGGTTGGCGGAGTGGACGGCTCAGCGTACAGCGGCTCGGGGACGGCAGTCTCGACGACGGCGGTGGTCGGAGAGTGCGTGGGCGTCGGTGAGCGTCGAACTGGTACGGGCGTCGTTGAGGAAGGCGGCGGCTGCTGGTAGTCCATGACGGGCGTCACTTCTATTGCCGCGAGTTGGAGGCGGTCGCTGGAGGGGCTTCGATGGCGGGCCGACGTCCGTGGTCTGGGGCGCCGGCCGCGGCGGCGTTTCCCGACGGCGTCTGTCCGGGGCGGTCCGGGCAATCCCGGTTGGGACGGATCGCCGCGACGCGCTTCTCGAGTAGGACGGCTTCATCCATCAGCGTATCGAGCTCCACGGGCGGGTGGACGGTGAAATGTACGCTCAGCTCGGGCTTCATCAATTCGACGATTGTGGCGACCACGTCTTCTTCGAGTAGCGACGCCGCGACGCGTTTCGCCAGATGCAGCTTCCGGGTAATGAATTCTTCAATGCACTCACCCGCTTTCTGCCGGTCCCCGTAGAATGAACCCCGCAATTCCACCGTCCGTTTGAATCCTCCGAATGCGCGGATTAACCACGCTTCCAGGTCCGCGTGGTCGCGAAGAAATTGCGCTCGGATGTCGAACCGACGGCGTGCCTCTCCCCCGAGTCGTTCGGCCACCAGGTCCCTCCATTCATCCTGCGGTGTTTGTTGCTGCTCGAATTTGCGGCCACAGGTTTTCAAGAAGTCCTCGGGATCTTCGTGGTCCAACCCGGTGAACGTCGGTAGTCTCAGGCGATCGTCCCGTGATGAGTCATCGTGGAAGCGGCAAACGGTGTCGGATTCGTGGTGTGGCGGGCGGTCGGTGGCGGCGTACGGTCCCCGTGAACTCGAGAGGTGGCGAGGTACGTCCATGGCTGCTGCGGCGGGCGGTGGTCGAATGGTGACGGTCGCTTCTATGGCTGGCGGTGGTTTTTCGGCTGGCGGTGTTCGCTGATACCCGGTTTCGGTTATTTCTTCCCCGACGGCTTGGTTGGTGGGCTGCTCGATGATATCGGCGGCTTGGTTGGTAGGCTGCTCGATGATTTCCACCGCTTGGTTGGTAGGCTGCTCGATGATTTCGACTGCTTGGTTGGCGGGTTCCCTCGAGACGCTCCTACTTCTCGTTATAACCATTTCTTCCTCGTCCAGGGTCGGAATCCGCAATTAATTCCAGGCCCCACGTTGATGGGTGCCAAATATTACCACGAGCTCGCTTTAAACCAGAATTAGCTTAGTTCAATGTGAGTGAGTTTAAGCGGAGCTCGGGTGACGGTGGCCGGCTAGCTCGTCTCAGGGTGGACGGGGCGAAATAAAACAGCGAGTAGTGGGCGATCGAAGTCTCGGAGCGAAGCGGTAGTTTGCAGCGAAGTGACGTCAGCAAGTTGTGTATGAAGTTTGCAGCGCTCTTTTATAGAAAAGTGGTGAGGGTGGCTGCGCGGGATTGGATGGCGCGTAAGGGATGCTCGGTCGGTGATTGGCGGAGCGGGGGTGCGGGTGGCGCTTAACGGTGCGCGTGAAAGTTGATAAATAGGGGTAGCGCTGTGCTCGTGACGTCATTTCCTGTTTACTACTGCGACGGCGAGGATTGAAGAGCGCAAGGTGGTGTCAGGGCTGATTCCTGAAGGGAATCAGGGAATTCACCGGGCATTGGCCGGTGACAGGTTCTTTTGAAGAGTGTTTAGTCTGCCGTCCGCCCCTCGTTTACCTCCACTGTTTGAAGTCACCCTTCCAAGTTTCGTTTCGTGCAATGTTGCTTAACTCTGCATAAAGCGAATCTCGGTCACCCATCCAGATTTTCGACACGCGCGAAGTTGCTTAACTTCGCGTGTGTGGGAAATTCGGATTGACGCCAATCAGGTCGGTTTTCTCGGGAGCTGATTACTCCAGCCATTTGTAGCCGGTACGAACAAAATTCTCGTAAGAGAATTTTGTAAAACCGGTAAACGGTTCTTAGAACCATCCCATCCACGTGCTCTGCCTTCTTCAACGCCCCGCGATGGAGAATGCAAGCAACCTACCCGACGGAGGGGAGGTCGCCCTCACCCCCAGCCTCATCGCCAGGATGTTCGCCGACTTCAAGGCGGACATTAAGACCACCATGTCGAACATGTGCACGAACATATGCGAGATCATGGAAGATCGCCTCGCCGAACAGGCAGGCCGGCTCGATGCTAGAATCGACGCCATCACTGGAGAGGACGAGGACGAGGAGAACGTCTCCATTTACTCGGTCCGCTCAGGTGAGTCACGGCTCTCTTTCAGATCTACAGAGAGCTCCGTCGCCGATGCGTTTGCGGAAGTTTCGCGAAAACGCAAGAGCGGTTTCCCCAGCGAACAGCCCGCCCCCATCAACTTCGAAACGGCAAACCGTTACGAAGCCTTGATGGAAATGGATAACCCCACCCTCATCCCAGATGAGGGAATTGCCGCCGCCATCGAGCCCCCGACCAAACGCGTTGCGAAGGAGAAAGCGACCCCTACTGAGGGGCGCAGCTCTCCCTCCCCCGGAACTTCAGCCCCCAAGCTGCAAGGCGCCACCCCCAAGGGTACCGCCTCCAAGGGTACCGCCTCCAAGGGCGCCGCCCCCAAAAATTCCGCCCCCAAGGCAACCGCCCCCAAGGGCACCGCCTCCAAGGGTACCACCCCCAAGAGTGCCACCTACACGAGTGCCACCCCCAATGTTGCCGCCCCCAAAGCTGCCACCCCGAAGTACGTCCCCCCCCGCTGGGTTGCTATTAAGAGCACTCCACAGCAGGCCCCTTCCGAGGAAACCCTACCGGGAGACTCGGAACAATCCCAGGCACCCCCCTCCCCGGAGGCCGGCCCTGAACCCTCAAAAGTCCCCCAAATAGTAATGAAGGAACCAGGTAAGTGGTTGACCGTCTCGGCCAGTTTCAGGACAGAGAAGGTCAACTATACCAAAGCCAAGACCTGCCAGCTAGGGATCCGGATCTTCCCTGCTACAGCTGGCGACTTCCGAGCCATGGTCCGGTTCTTCATCAAGTACAAGATCCAGTACTTTTCCTACAACGACCCCGACAACCGAACAGCCAAAACTGTCATCCGCGGCCTCCCGAGGGATTTCACCTGCGCACCTGCGCACCTGCGGAGTCAATCCTAGGTGCGTCAAGTGCGGTAACGACCACTTCACTAAGGACTGCGGGAAAACGGAGGTGGAGGCTCCGAAGTGTGCCAACTGTGGAGGCGCTCATCCCGCCAGTTACAGGGGGTGCCCCAGGTTCCCTCCCCCGAAGAAGATGGCGTCCAAGCCTTCGAAGCCCAACGGCACCTCATCAGGAGCTTCAGCCCCGAAGCAGGCCGCTGCCCCCAAACAGAGCTCCTCTTCAAAGCCTGTTTCCCCAAAACCAGCCCCCCGCACTAAACCTCGTGTGGAACCCGCTACCTGCGACTACAGGGCCAGACTTCTCCTGGAAATCTGCCAAATGGTTTCGTCTTCGGAGAGCACCAAACAAGCCGCCACCAACATTCTTCCGCTGTTGGTGAAACTCATGGAAACTATCTAACAAGAATGAATCCACGGCCGAGTAGGATCAAATCCCTTCAGACTGCGTTTTTCAACGCAAATGGTCTCGCTGTCCGGCGCGACGAACTGGAAGTGTTCATTCATGAACACGACCTGGAGATCGTGCTCGTCAACGAGACCCACCTCAGGGAAAACCACCGAGATCCGAAAATCCGTGGTTTCACTCTTCATCGCAGAGACCGACAGACTGGCCCAGGAGGGGGAACGGCCATCTATGTAAGTCATAAAATCAAACATTATGTTTCAGCTTTGCCAGAACTACACAGACTGGAAGCCGTAGGCATCGTCGTCGAAACAGTCCGAGGACCTCTAACCCTCTTTTCTTGCTACAACACACAAAAGATCCCCCTTGACGAACTGGCGGATCTCCTGAACAGTGGCAACTCCATCATCGCGGCAGGCGATTTCAATGCCAAGCACACAGACTGGCACAGTCGAGTCAACAACGCAAACGGTCGCAACCTGCGAACTTTCGTTGATGACAACGACTACCAGGTCCTGGCTCCAGAGGAGCCCACTCACCACAACTACGTGTCAGGTTTGCCCGACACGCTGGACATCGCCATCGTCAAGAATGTCCCCCTCCAAATCGACCTCACTGCCATCAGCGATCTCTCCTCAGACCACAACCCCGTCCTGATGCACATCGGCGACGAGGCTAATGATCCCATCAATCCCATAGGGAAATTCACAAACTGGATTTCCTTCCGCAGAAACGTTGAGGAAAACTTCGGACCGATTCCAACTATTGATGATACTGCAGACCTTAACCGGGCTGTGGAATCATTCGAGTTGAAAATCTCCGAAGCCCTCAACGCTTCAACCAGAACCTTCCCCAGACCTCCCAACAAGCCCCCTCGTCTTCCCCCTCACATCCAAGCCCTGGTAAGAGAGAGAAGAGAGGCCAAAAAGACTGCCGACAGAACGGGAGCCCGGATCGACAAAACCAGGTTTCACAACCTGGTTCACCAAGTCAGGTACGCGCTGAAGGATCTCCGTAACGAGAACTTTCAGACCCACTTGGAGTCCCTGAACATCGAGGACAGTTCTGTGTGGAAACTGGCCAAGACTCTTCGAAACGACCGCAAGCCACTCCCGGCAATTCACGGCCCCAGAGGACTCGCCTTCCGGGAGGAGGAGAAAGCCGAGGTGTTCGCCGAATGTCTGGAACTGCAATGCAGGGTCCCGATACCGGAGGACGCAGATCTCGACCACTACGACCTAGTGGAAGACTTCGCCGAAGTTTTCTGCCAGGAAGCCCCGGAAGACGACGATCACATTCGCCACACCTCCCCGGAGGAAGTCTTTAAGGTAATATCCAGCCTCAAAACGAGGACAGCCCCAGGCCCCGACCAGATTCCCAATCTTGCCCTCAAAAATCTTCCGAAAAAAGCCATCGTCGCTCTGACTGGGATTTTCAACGCCATGTTCCGCCTTCGCTATTTCCCACCCCGGTGGAAATGCGCCAACGTAATCTTCATCCCCAAACCCGGCAAAGACCGAAAGTTCCCTCAGAACCATCGGCCAATCTCACTGCTCTCTGGTGTCAGCAAACTTGCTGAACGCCTCATTCGCTTCCGTCTCACCGAGATTGTCTCCGATCTCGGTATCATTCCCCAGGAACAGTTCGGCTTTCAACCCAAACATTCCACGACCGATCAACTGATCAGAGTCACAGAGCTCTCCTCACGATGGCTTGACTGGGGTCACGTAGTAGGCGCTACCTTCTTTGATGTTTCATAAGCTTTTGACACGGTCTGGCATGAGGGACTTATTTATAAGCTCGCTCATGCCGGAATCCCCGCGTCGATGGTCCAGATCATCAACTCCTTCTTGTCCGGTCGCTCCTTCAGAGCCAACATTCAAAACTCCTTCTCAGAGGAGCACCCTCTCGAGGCAGGTGTCCCACAAGGCTCTGTACTCTCACCAACTCTCTTCGCTCTCTACGTGGCAGACATGCCACGCAGCCCAAACTCCACCTTGGCCGTCTACGCCGACGACACGTGCACCCTAGCACACTCCCGTAGCCCTCAGCTGCTTACCCAATACCTTCAGGAAGCAGCTGACAACCTGAGCGAATTCTTTCTTCGTTGGCGCATCGTCGTCAATCCCGAGCAAAGCTCCGCCCTATTCATCTCGCGCAGAAGAGAAGTGCCGCACGGCCATGTGACGATGGACTAGGAGGAGATTCAGTGGCACAACGAGGTCAAGTACCTCGGGGTCAAGCTGGATCGACGACTCAGCTTCATTCCTCACGTCGCCAAAGCCAAAATGGTAATTGGCCACCTCTATCCAATGCTGTGTAGAAGCAGCGGCTTATCTTTCGAGAATAAGCTGAGGCTCTACAAGGCTGTGGTTAGAGCAGCCATGACCTATGGCTCTGGCGCCTGGGGACACGTCTCTAACGCGCAACTCCAAAAACTCCAAGTCATCCAGAACCGTTGTCTGAGGTACGCCTTTAACGCTCCCTGGTACGTTCGAAACACCCAGCTCCATCAAGAAGCAAACCTCCCGACAATCAAAGACTTCCTCTTTGAAACAAACACACGAACCTTTGCTCGTGCAGTGGTTCATCCCAATCCGCTAGTGAGAGATGCGGTCGACTACGACCCAGCGAATTCCAGAATTCGTCGTCCCAGGACGGCTCTCATCCACCCACCTTGATCCACTAATGTTTAGTATGTTGCAGGTAGACCACATCAAGATTTCGTCGTTAACTTTCTTTTTCAGCGAACTCTCCCACCCAATGCCTCTCCTTGCCCCTCAGGCAAAACGTTCCCCAGACCCTTCAGGTCTCCCCTCTAAGGAACTCCCCTCAGGAGTCCCTTACTTAACTTACCTCAGGAGCTTTGCTCCAGCCCGACACATCAAAAAATAAACAATGATGATACACCGCACGTTGCAGGCTTGCCTTGACGATGCACATAGGTGATGAGCAGTAGGGGCCCTTGGCCTGGCTCTTTTCTGAGTTTTTTTTTTTTTTTTTTTGGATTCAATTCGCATAGCTGCGGGGTTGTTTTTCACAATTTTTCGGATCCGATAAATTTCAAGTTTTGAGAGCTTTGAGATGTGATTCAAATATGGATACCAAGGGGGGGGGTTAAATAGTACTACCGCTGCGCTGTCATTTGGCTAGGTTGGCTCGGTCGACGTTCCGTAGGTATTTTGTAAGAACTTGGCTGAATAATCGGATCGTGGGAAGGGCGCTAAAAGGGCATTTGAATGGAAAAGTATTCATAAACACGCGTTTTTGTTCGGCACTCTATAGATATTGGTGTGGTTTTTAGGGGCCGGGTTTTTTGGCTTTGTGTTAGGGGTTGCTTTTGAGGATATATTTGTGAGTGGGTTTTAGGGGTTGTTCTGGAGGGCGTATTTTGGAGGTTCCTTCTGTGGTAATTTTTTGGGGTGGTTTTTGTGTTGGCTTTTTCGAGATGGTTTTTAGGATTCCTTATTGGAGATGGCTTTTTTTGGGATAGTTCCGAGGGGTTGCTTTTTCGGCGTGACCTTAAGTTTTTTTTTTGAAGTGGCTCCTCAGTGTAATTGTGCAAATCGAAAGGGGGTATTATTGAAAGGGGAAAGCTAGATCAAACAATTTTGGAACAAAAATGCAAAAAACTCCTCTTTCGATGGAAATGCGCAAATTGTGGCTCTTTTGGCCATCGCAAATAATCATGAATTATTTATTGTGTTCAAATCTAAGATAAAGGCGAAGGTGGGCCTCGCGAATAGCGACTTAGTCTCCTCGAAAACGTCCGATTGGATCGGCGGCTCTCCAAATGTTCCAATAAGGCCGCAGCGAATACCTTTAAGACCGAGCAGTTTATGAAATACGATCATTTTTTGATCCGAACTGATTTTTGTGCAACAGACTGCAATAACCACTTAAACAGAAATAATAATAAATCTTACGGCGAATTTCCACTTAAAGCCTGCCCGTTGGCCGTCGGAATGTCATCCAATTTTCGAACCGAAATGCAAAAACTCATCCTTGGGGCGGAAGCGAGTGCCCTTAAGACCTAGCGGTTCATCAACTGCACGTTTTTGGATCCAAATTGATTTTTGCCAGACTCGAGTAACCCCTGAAACCCGAATGACAATTATTCTTAATGCGAATTTCCAGTTAAAGCCTGTCCGTTAGCCGTCGGAATATCATCCAATTTTCGAACTGAAATGCAAAAAATCTGTCACTGATGGCGAATTTAACGCAAGTAAGCTACTTGTGGCTCTTTTGGAAGTCCAGAATCAAATTTTAAGTTTTTGTTGTGTTGGAATCTAAAGTAAAGACGAGGGTAGGGCTCAAATGTGTGCTGGGAATTTTCTTGCGGCTTTGTGGCTTCGAAAATGTGAAATCGGTCCAGCGGTTCTCCAAAAGCTCTAATAAGGCCGCGACGAGTAGATTTAAGACCTCGGGGTTCATCAACTGCACGTTTTTGGATCCAAACCGATTTTTGGCAGACTCGGGTAACCCCTTAAACTCGAATAACAATCATTCCTAATGCGAATTTCCACTTAAAGCCTGTCCGTTAGCCGCCGGAATATCATCCAATTTTCGAACCGAAATGCAAAAACTCATCACTGGGGAAGAAGCGAATGCCCATAAGACCCAGCGGTTCATCAAATGCACGTTGTTGGATCCAAACTGATTTTTGGCAGACTCTCTTAACCCCTTAAACCCGAATAACAATCATTCTTAATGCGAATTTCCACTTAAAGCCTGTCCGTTAGCCGTCGGAATATCATCCAATTTTCGAACTGAAATGCAAAAAATCTGTTACTGATGGAGAATTTAGCGCAAGAAAGCTAGTTGTGGCTCTTTTGGCAGTCCAGAATTAAATTTTTAAGTTTTTGTTGTGTTAGAATCTAAAGTAAAGTCGAAGGTAGGGCCGTAAATATGTGCTGGGCATTTTCTTGCGGCTTTGTGGCTTCGAAAATGTCAAATCGGTCCAGCGGTTCTCCAAAAGTTCTAATAAGGCCGCAATGAGGATCTTTGAGACCTAGCGGTGCATCAACTGCACGTTTTTGAATCCAAACTGATTTTTGGCAGACTCGGGTAGCCCCTTAAACCCGAATAACAATCATTCCTAATGCGAATTTCCGCTTAAAGCCTGTCCGTTAGCCGTCGGAATATCATCAAATTTTCGAACCGAAAGGCAAAAACTCATAACTGGGGAAGAAGCGCGTGCCCTTAAGACCTAGCGGTTCATCAACCGCACGTTTTTGGATCCAAACCGATTTTTGGCAAACTCGGGTAACCCCTTAAACCCGAATAACAATCATTCCTAATGCGAATTTCCACTTAAAGCCTGTCTGTTAGCCGTCAGAATATCATCCAATTTTCGAACCGAAATGCAAAAACTCATCACTGGGGAAGAAGCGAATGCCCATAAGACCTAGCGGTTCATCAAATGCACGTTTTTGGATCCAAACTGATTTTTGGCAGACTCTCTTAACCCCTTAAACCCGAATGCGAATTTCCACTTAAAGCCTGTCCGTTTGCCGTCGGACTATAATCCAATTTTCGAACTGAAATGCAAAAAATCTGTCACTGATGGAGAATTTAACGCAAGTAAGCTACTTGTGGCTCTTTTGGAAGTCCAGAATCAAATTTTAAGTTTTTGTTATGTTGGAATCTAAAGTAAAGACGAGGGTAGGGCCGCAAATGTGTGCTGGGCATTTTCTTGCGGCTTTGTGGCTTCGAAAATGTCAAATCGGTTCAGCGGTTCTCCAAAAGTTCTAATAAGGCCGCAATGAGTACCTTTAAGAACTAGCCATTAGCCGTCCGAATATCATCCATTTTTCGAGCGGAAATGCAGAAACTGTCACTCGGGGCGAATTATTTGTGGCGTTTTTGAGGTTTCGGGTATAAATCCTATCTAATATTAATTTATCATGGCATCAGATGACATGGGGCATGGGTATTTTTTTCAATCTGGCAACGCTGTATTGAGTTATCCTAACCTCCGCGTCTGTGATTCCCTCCATGCGCCGCCACCTTTTGTTCATCGCGATTGTGGTTTTGTGTTGTGTGTGGTACTTATTAAATTAATGATATGTTTAAAGGGTAAGTACTTTTTTTAACATTGTTCACTATTGTTAGAAGTCCTGCTAAAATAAAAAACGAACATTTCTACGGAATTTGGGCGCGTTGAAATAAAGGTCTTCTTAAAAAGCAAACTGATTGTGTCGGTAGTAATTGCAATGCAGTGGTGCTGGTAGATCACACAAAATTTTGTTTCAAAAAATTTTAATATTGTTTTAATTTTTTCAACTAATTAGGGAAGGTAAGGTGTGGTAAGTGAGATCTTGGGGTTAGAGAGCCATTGTCCTTTTGCTTAAAAAGGGCACTGAGAGTGAATACATCTTTAGAAGCAGAATTTGAGGCCTTTCTCATGGTGACCTCCAAAATGGGGGTTTGTATTTAAATAAAATCCCAAAGTTGATGTGCTAAAATGGCATTCTGGTTGCAAATGTTCCTATATTCGTATTAGTATTTTTCAATTTATTCAGTAAAACACAATTTTCATCTTTTTCTTCCTGATGTTTTTAGATGGTTGGCTCTGGCTACATTTCATTGTAGGTGTCAAATGTGTTATCAGTCGAATCACAATTTCTATAGATCTAATATTTAAGGATGCGTTTCATAATTTGCCCAATTGTCTTTGGGCTACAAACAGGACCTGCAATAAATTCTGTGTCAATAAAAACAAAGCGTAATTATTATAACTATCACCAGAAACGCCCACTATACCGAAAAGGTTTATTTCAACAGCTAACATGTTTCGAACACAAACTGCTCATCATAAAAGTCAAATCATTGGCATAATCACATTCATTTTAACAGAGTACCTACCTGTTGTTTTTTAAATAAGAGAAAATTAAAAAAATTTAATACGGTAAGTAAGTAATTAGAAAAGTACCTAACTATTCTAAAAGTGCAATTGTTATCTATTTATTTCCTTTTGGTAAGTACCTAAGTGCTGAAAATGCTGCAACTTTTTTGAGTAGGTACATTCTTGCGTTCCATAAATGAACATTAAAAAAAAACACTAGATCACAATTTATGGCTAATTAACGCAGGATTCCAGCTGACAGAATTTGTGACACCTATTGTAACATGTGTCCGAGTAGCCTTTCAAAAACATTATTGTAAGCTATAAATGGAAATTCCTAAAAATCATATTTTACTGAATAAAACGAAAAATTCGAGACTTGGATATAGGGACATTTTATATCAAACGAAAGCAAATTTAATGTTACAGCTTATGGCTATAACATTTGATAGTGGTGCCATTTAAAAATTTCGAAATTTAAACCTATACATTTTCGAAAGTTCATAATGTTACTGGAGACGAACTTAAGAAGCTAAGACCGTTTTCAAGCGCTTGAAAGATAGCCCAAAGCTTCCTTAATGACATGCTAAATTTTCAAAACCAAAAGTTGAAAATTGGTTGTGGGGTGATTTTTCAAAAGAAGTACTGCAAAAGTAATTTTTTCCACAAAATTACCAATATCTTCTAAACTATTCGCTTCAGATGAAAACATGATTAATGAATGTTACTTGGAATTCATCATAGAATCCAATAAAAAATTAAAATACAGGCGGTTCCATTTAAAAAAACCTATGTTTGTGTCCTTACTCCTTAGTGGGACAGCCTGTATACAGGATTGTATTTTTGAAATGTGCCCTGTTTGACCCTCTCCAACTTTGTATTTAACAATTTTTCGCTATCTCTAACAGCAATGGAGTTATCGACCGAATACAGACAATTGGGACACCCTGTATACCTGTTACGTTCATAAAATGCTAATTTCAGATTTGGAATATGAAGAAACGCCACATTCGATTTTGTACGTTCCTCTAAGGGAGGGGTTGACAAAGATTTCAAATATAAAACTCTCATTGTACAACAGAAATAATGACTTAATTAAAAATATTGAGCAAGTTATGATATATTTGCATTTGTTAGAAGAATAAATAGGAAATAATTTCTATATACCGAGATATCAAAAATTATATTGGTCGTGGGCGGTCATGGAATTGAAAACATCTGTCGTATCATCAATGCTACGCTAGAAATTCTTGTCAAAAATATCTGTGATTTGTCAGTGGCTGTCAGGCAGTTTTTGAACCATGGTCTTCACCACAGCCCACAAAGCTTTCATGATTGAAGCCTACTTCCGAACTGGGGTGTTAATTAACGGAACCTGGGAGTACAATGAGCGTTTATGTTTGGGTAGTTTCCAGGAGCAGTTTCCAAATTTGGTAGTAATTCCGAAGAATTTTGTTGCTTGCCTGAAAAACTGCGTTGCTGTTTTTCGCGAAACTGGGTCCGTGACTTATAAGAAAGGTGCTGGCAGGCCAACTGTCCGCACAGAAGAAGTCATTAATGATGCCCGTGAACGTATGGAACAACAGCCTACAAAACCATTAAAGCGCCTGTCTCAAGAAATTGGACTCTCTTATGGAACCTGCCAAACGATTGTTAAGAAAAATTTGCATATGCATCCATACAGGATGCAATCATATCACTCACTTTTGCCAGAGGACCATCCGAGACGCCTTACTTACTGCCAGTGGTTTGTTAACAATTTGATGGAACACAATGACCTGCTGGATTTAACTTTTTTTTCTGACGAAGCCTGGTTCCATCTTTCGGGATACGTCAATTCCCAAAATATGCGAATGTGGAGCACAGACAATCCCCATATTTTTGTGGAATCTCCGCTACATCCCCAAAAAGTTGGTGTTTGGATGGCAGTATCACGAAGAAGAATAATTGGGCCAATTTTCTTTAATTCCACTGTAAATTCAGCAAGGTACCGAACACATTTTTTGAGTGAATTCGTTGGACAACTTCACGATGATGAAATTCAACATGGTTACTTTCAACAGGATGGTGCGACAGCACATACGACAGCTGAAAATATTGCTTTTATTCGTGAATTTTTTGATGACAGACTAATAAGTTTGCGTACACAAGTTGAATTTCCTCCGAGGTCGCCTGGTTTGACCATTATGGACTATTTTGTGTTCCCTCATTTAAAAAACACAATTTTCAAAACCCCTGTAAATAATTTGCAAGAGTTGGAACAGAGAATTGGTGAAGCATGTGGTGCAATAACGCCACAAATGCTGCAAAACTCTTTTGAGGGCATGAAAAGGCGTGTAAATTTGTGCATCGAGGAAAACGGAGGACAATTTGAACAGTTGCTTTAAGTTTTAATCCCCTGTTTTTTATCAAATAAAAATCTAATTCGTCGTTCATTTCAATCTTTAAATCATCATTTCGTTCAAAAATAACAACTTATACTCAATCTAACCTAAAATCTTAATAAAGCAAATGGAAGGTGTAAGCTAAGATAGATGTTTTCAATTCCATGACCGCCCACGACCAATATAATTTTTGATATCCCGGTATAATAAATAATGTCAGAGAAAGAACTTATTTATGGTCGTAAGTGTAAAAAGAAGACGGAGAATACAGTGAGATTCAAAACGTTTGTAATTAGGGTTGGCTTTGGAAACAAAAGTTCCGAAAAACGTTTGTCCAAAATTAATCGCACTGTCCCTAAAGAAACTCACTAAATTAAAATGGCAGGTGCGAATTTTTTAAACTCATTTCTTTTGCAATCATTTGCGAATTGTTTCGAAAAATATGGACCTCTCCGCTTCCAGTATCAAATTTGGCGCCCTTCAGTGACCTCTGACAGCAAACAACAAAATTGTGCCAAAGTTAGGTTATGTTGTTGGTGATGCCTATTAGAGTTTGAAAAACGTTTATTTCTTCATAAACCTTCAATTTTTGAGCAAGGATCTTGAAGCACTCGTCATCTCGTCAAGAATACCCTTTGGGGGGACCAGGCAGCTTTTTGAGTTGTTTATAAAAAAATCGAATCCATGAGTAATGGTCCTCGATATGGTCAAATCCCATCAAAGGGTAACTTGCTTATTAAAATCAACCCTCATTTGGAAACCGTTTCAGACACAAATGCTGTAGATTCAATTTGAATCGCAACAAGTTCGCTGCCTTCGATATCCATGGAACATTCATCTTGGAGTGCGAGCTGCTATGGTGCTTTTTAAAAAACAACTAACTTTGCCACAGTTCACAATTTTGTTGTTTGCTGTCAGAGAGACACTGAAGGGCGCCAAATTTGAGACTGGAAGCGGGGAGGTTCATATTTTTTCGAAATAATTCGCATTAATAAATACAAAAGAAATAAATTTAAAAAAATCACATCTGTCATTTTAGTTTAGTGATTTTCTTAGGGATAGTGGGATTAATTTTGGACATACGTTTTTCGAAACTTTTGTTTCCAAAGCCAACCCTAATTACAAACGTTTTGAATCTCACTGCATCAATGCAACTGCAGTACAAGCGTCTAACAGTGCATGGAGACTTGCAGCCCAATGCAAAATTTGTAATTCGAAAAAAAGTAAATTTATTAAATCGCCAAAATCTGAAGTTGTAATTAAAAGTGACACTGAAATATTAGAAGAAGCTAAGGAATTGCATAACCGAGTTCGAAAAAACTTTCCAACTCGAAAAATTATAACGCTAGGAATTGATAATATTTGGGCCGGTGATCTTGTAATAATGGCTAAATATGATAAAGAAAACGATAATTTCAAATATATACTAAATGTGGTTGATACATTTTCCAAGTTTGCATGGTTTGAACGTTTAAAGAAGAAAAATGGTGCAGAAGTTACTAAAGCTTTCGAAAGAATTATAAACGCGGCGATGCGTGTAAATCATAAACCGCCACATCTGCTTCATACAGATAAAGGATTAGAGTTTGAAAACGCAACTTTTAAAACAATGTTAAAAAAATACAATATTAATATGTATCGTCGAAAGATTTAACAGAACAATGAACGAAAAATTAAAAATCCAATTTGAAATTCGTCAAAATTTTAAATGGATTGATATTTTACCAAAACTGTTCAAGGAATATAACTATAAAAATGTGCACAGCACAATCGGTATGAAACCATCGGAAGTTAATAAAAGTAATGAAGGAGATATTCTGCTCCGATTGAGCACAAGAAGGGTAACTTTCGATAAACCTACATATAAGGTTGGAGACCGCATACGAATAACTAGTTACAAGAGTACGTTCGCGAATAAATATAAAAATAATTGGTCGAAAGAAATATTTGTTATCAATAAAGTCCAGCACACTAACCCTACCACATATAAAATTAAAGACAGATAATGAAGAAATTATTGGTTCATTTTATAACTACGAGTTACAACCAACAAAATTTTGAGAAAAAAATATTTTATTCAATAAAATATCATGAATGAAAATCAATTAAATGACATTACAGCTTCGGCACCATCCGAAAAAAATATTTTGTATTGTGAACCATTTCATCAAAATATCTACCCAAAAATTCCATTTCCGGAATTCAACTCTACCAATTACAAAATTAATCGAATCAATACCAGTACCTTGATGGCGAAAGAAAGGATAGAAATCGTATGAAAAAGAAATATCGTAAAATATCGGCAGGAACTTTTGGTATCGAATGTGTAATTACACTTTCAGAACTTGGAGTTATGATTGCATCTTTTGCAGTTCCAATTCTAATTCCATTCAGTGTACCAGTTTCTGTTGGATTAACAACATTTATGGCAGTTCTGCGAAGTTCTAGTGGAATAATTACGAAAAAAATAAATAAGCACGCTGCAATTGGGTTGTTGGCAAAAAGTAAACTTGATTCAATTGAAGAAAAATTCTATAAGGCAATTAGAGACGGAAAAATCACCGATGAATCTTAAACGAATACAATAAGAATAAAAAGGAACCAGCAGAAATTGGTAAAGATATTAAAATGGCATTAATTGAAAAAGGAAAGACAATTGGAAAAGCAGAAACATTGGAAAGTTTTAGGAAGGAATTAACTAAATAGATTCAAATGTGTTTCGCCATTTTTAAGAGACCTAAATATCTCTTATAAAATAATATTTAAAATATCTTTACATAAATAAATAACAATATGAGTAAACAAATGTTTTCAAAATATTCTCAAGATGTGATTAGAGCTGAATATAAAAATGTACATCCTGTTTCAATGCTAAATGTAAATAGCGTAAGCAGGAAAACTTTATTTCAAATCGATACCGGTGATAATTTCTGTACTTCTGATTTCCAGTACTGTATCACTGGAGTGTATAAACATCAGGACGATACTAAAAATTATGGTCCAAATTCAAATGTCAAACTAATTGACAATTTAGTTGGATACCTTTTTTCTCATGTCGAAGTAAAGAAACATAATAAACTGTTAGACGAGATAGAGTTCCCCGGAATTGTAGGAACAGTTAAAGGAGCTGTATCGTTTTCTGGTGCTCAAATTGCAGACGAAAATTTGAAAAATGTAATTACTACGAACGGATATCTTTTAAATTCAGGTTTTATCTCGAGATTCAGTGGTGGAGGAAATTTTTCAGTTGTTAGCAAATTGGGGGATTTAGGTTTGGCATTTTTTTCGGACGTGAATATTCCTATCTATAAAGGTGGTTTTGAAATAACATTTACAAGAAATAATGACAACGAAGCATTATACAGATGGAAAAGTAAAAAGGCCGATGGTACTTTTGACGATGCTACATTACCTCATCCAGGAAAAGTAGTAATTACTGAATTCTTATTGAGAGTGCCAATACTAGAGTACGACGATAACACTAAAGTTGAAATTATCAATCAATTGACTACAGGTCCTTATCAATTCATATTTAAAAGTTGGCAATGTATACAGCACAAAAATGTATCGGGAAAAACTCTACATTTAGATATTACGAACATTTATAGGAATGTAGATAATCCGGTATTTGCATTCGTAGCTTTCCAAACAGATAGGACTAACGATCAATTAAAAAATAACAACTTATTTGATCATGCAAACGTAAAAAATCTTTACTTTGAAATTAATGGCAAGCGTTAAACGGAAGAATTTCTTGACTTAGATTTCGAAAATGAAAAATACGCTATAGCTTATGATATGTATAGTAATAATTTCAAAAAAATGTTTGGACTTGGTAATACAGTTCCTCTTTATACACCTGCTTTATTCAACGATTTCCATACATTTGTCTGGACAGCCTGTCAATATCTCTGGTTTCAAAAACAAAATTATTCTTCATGTAGATTTTAATAAAACTGTCACTGCTCCAACGGGGACCTCAGAAGGAACGATATGTTACGTAACTGTTGTTTCAAATGTAAGTTTTCATCACGATATACTAAAAAATACTCTAAAAGAGAAAATTTAATGTTTTAAAGTGAATTTAATCTGTTATATAACTGTTACACTTACGTTACACGATCATATTGTTAATGTTTCGGTAATGTTACACGGATGCCGAAGGCATCCTATTAGGGCGCTTCGCGCCCGTATAAAATTTTTATTTTAATATTAATAAATAATATTAAAATGAATCCTGAACAAAAATTAAAAATTTACGAACTGGTTGAGTACGAAAAATGTTCTATAACAGAAATAGGACGTAAGTATAACACTTCTAGAGCGAATGTGTTACGAATTTATAAACAAATTAAACCTCTATATGAATATAAAGGCTTTATTTTTGGTTATAACTTTATTATTATGGGACCGATTTTCCTCAATTTTATACGGGGCGTAGCCAAAAGATGAGGCTTTTAGAATCTTCAACCATTTTCCAGATGGCGCCACTAATCAATTTTTTATGCCAGTTTTCTACAAGGCTACTTTTTGATTGGCTGGAGTTGAACCATCTGTGAAGCGATCAAAATGAAAATAGTGTAAGCTTAAAGCTGATGCTTTTCTCTTCCAAAGCAACCTTACAAAATTTTATTCTGAACCTTGATAATTAATTTACAATTTTTTCTGTGATGCTCTAAAACGGATTTTTTAAGATTTATTTGATATTAATTCGCTACCGATCTTGACAAAATTTTCAGAATCCTTAGTAACACCATAAATCTTTCGTAAAATAACGTTAGGTACCTTATGCAGGAATTTAACTTAAGTACTATATCGTTATACAAAATGTTAAAATAAATGAAACCTAAAAAAAATGGTCTAACATTGACTTGTTTGTGAACTGGACAAGTTGTTCTTCAGCTTATGACTGTTATAAAGCACATATTTGGTTTATTTTAAAATCCAGAATTGTTGTTTATTCCAATCCAGCTTGTTGTCTGTAGGCGCTTTTAGTGCTAACATTTTTTACTAATTACAATTTCATATTATTCTCGTTAATTTTTTAATCAAATGTGTTCATAAAAATTTGCTAGGGTGGCGCCATCTGCAAAGTGACATCATTTTGTGAAATATTGATGGTGTTACTTAGGATTCTGCAAATTTTGTCAAGATCGGTGGCCAAATAAAAAATAAATCTTCAAAAATCCTTGTTTTAGAGCATCACAAAAAAAATTATAAATGAATCAAGAACGGTCAGAATGAAATTTTGTAAAGTTGGTTTAGAAAAGAAAATCATTAGCTTCCATCCTACACTAATTTCATTTTGATCGGTTCACATAGATGGTTCAACTCCAGAAAATCAAAAAGTGTTCTTGTAAAAAACTGCCGCAAAAAATTTATTAGTGGCGGCATCTGGAAAAAAAGCCTCATCTTTTGGCTACGCCCCGTATAAAATTGAGGAAAATCGGTCCCATAATAATAAAGTTATAACCAAAAATAAATCGTTCGGTTTTTTTGGGACAGCCTTTATGATGAATAATCATGGACTAAAAGATCCTGTAACTAAGTTACTACTAAGTAACTACGTTACTACTCAAATGCAACAAATGCGTAGTAGTACTAGTACTGAAGCGCAAACACAGTGTGATTATAAACTCGCGTGAACCTAGCCCCAAATCCCAGCCCCCAATTTGCTGACATATGGTCAAAGCTATGTGGGATGGTGAGAGCGCAGCGTAGTGGACGTGGCCTCTAGTAGTAGGTACCAGTGATTAGGGTTAGCAGAACTAAGCTTTCTGTTATGGATTTTACATACCGAGGGGGAGGGGGGGGGATAGGAGGAATAAATGCCATGCCGTATTATTTTATTTATCACCCCCGTAGGGCACTAACTTAGGGGCTAACTTACGGTATTCTTAAGATTTAAGAGGGGGGCACATACCCCCCCCCCCTTCCTATCATATTCAGGGGGTTAAACGCAATTTTTGTAAAATTCGCGTGAGAGGTAGCAAATACCCCCCGCAACATCATATCAAAAATTCGTTTCTTGCAAATCATATTTAGGGGGTTAAATGCGAATTTGTTTTTTCCACCCTCTCTAAATATGAAGTCGGGGGGCTGAGGCGAGCCGAGCTACGATTTTCGTAAAATTCGCGTGAGGGATAGCAAATACCCCCCGCAACATCGTATCAAAAATTTGTTTCTTGCAAATCATATTTAGGGGGTTAAACACGAATTTATTTTTTCCACCCTCTCTAACTATGAAGTCGGGGGCTAGGGCGAGCCGAGCCGAGCTACGATTTTCGTTAAATTCGCGTGAGGGATAGCAAATACCCCCCACAACGTCATATCAAAAATTTGTTTCTTGCAAATCATATTTAGGGGGTTAAACACGAATTTGTTTCTACCACCCTCCCTAACTATGTAGTCGGGGGCTGGGGCGAGCCGAGCTACGATTTTCGAAAAATTCGCGTGAGGGATAGCAAATACCCCCCGCAACGTCATATCAAAAATTTGTTTCTTGCAAATCATATTTAGGGGGTTAAACACGAATTTATTTTGTCCACCCTCTCTAACTATGAAGTCGGGGGCTAAGGGCGAGCCGAGCTACGATTTTCGTTAAATTCGCGTGAGGGATAGCAAATACCCCCCACAACGTCATATCAAAAATTTGTTTCTTGCAAATCATATTTAGGGGGTTAAACACGAATTTGTTTTTTCCACCCTCTCTAACTATGAAGTCGGGAGCTGCGGCGAGCCGAGCTACGATTTTCGTAAAATTCGCGTGAGGGATAGCAAATACCCCCCGCAACGTCATATCAAAAATTTGTTTCTTGCAAATCATATTTAGGGGGTTAAACACGAATTTGTTTTTTCCACCCACTCTAACTATGAAGTCGGGGGCTGGGGCGAGCCGAGCTACGATTTTCGTAAAATTCGCGTGAGGGATAGCAAATACCCCCCGCAACGTCACATCAAAAATTCGTTTCTTGCAAATCATATTTAGGGGGTTAAACACGAATTTGTTTTTTCCACCCTCTCTAACTATGAAGTCGGGGGCTGGGGCGAGCCGAGCTACGATTTTCGTAAAATTCGCGTGAGGGATAGCAAATACCCCCCGCAACGTCATATCAAAAATTTGTTTCTTGCAAATCATATTTAGGGGGTTAAACACGAATTTGTTTTTTCCACCCTCTCTAACTATGAAGTCGGGGGCTGGGGCGAGCCGAGCTACGATTTTAGTAAAATTCGCGTGAGGGATAGCAAATACCCCCCGCAACGTCATATCAAAAATTTGTTTCTTGCCCCCGACTTCATAGTTAGAGAGGGTGGAAAAAACAAATTCGTGTTTAACCCCCTAAATATGATTTGCAAGAAACAAATTTTTGATATGATGTTGCGGGGGGTATTTGCTACCCCTCACGCGAATTTTACGAAAATCGTAGATCGGCTCGCCCCAGCCCCCGACTACATAGTTAGGGAGGGTGGTAGAGAAAAATTCGTGTTTAACCCCCTAAATATGATTTGCAAGAAACGAATTTTTGATATGATGTTGCGGGGGGTATTTGCTACCCCTCACGCGAATTTTACGAAAATCGTAGCTCGGCTCGCCCCAGCCCCCGACTACATAGTTAGGGAGGGTGGTAGAAACAAATTCGTGTTTAACCCCCTAAATATGATTTGCAAGAAACAAATTTTTGATATGACGTTGCGGGGGGTATTTGCTACCCCTCACGCGAATTTTACGAAAATCGTAGCTCGGCTCGCCCCAGCCCCCGACTTCATAGTTAGAGAGGGTGGAAAAAACAAATTCGTGTTTAACCCCCTAAATATGATTTGCAAGAAACTAATTTTTGATATGACGTTGCGGGGGGTATTTGCTATACCTCACGCGAATTTTTCGAAAATCGTAGCTCGGCTCGCCCCAGCCCCCGACTACATAGTTAGGGAGGGTGGTAGAAACAAATTCGTGTTTAACCCCCTAAATATGATTTGCAAGAAACAAAATTTTTGATATGACGTTGCGGGGGGTATTTGCTGTCCCTCACGCGAATTTTTCGAAAATCGTAGCTCGGCTCGCCCCAGCCCCCGACTACATAGTTAGGGAGGGTGGTAGAAACAAATTCGTGTTTAACCCCCTAAATATGATTTGCAAGAAACAAATTTTTGATATGACGTTGCGGGGGTATTTGCTACCCCTCACGCGAATTTTACGAAAATCGTAGCTCGGCTCGCCCCAGCCCCCGACTTCATAGTTAGAGAGGGTGGAAAAAACAAATTCGTGTTTGACCCCCTAAATATGATTTGCAAGAAACGAATTTTTGATATGATGTTGCGGGGGGTATTTGCTATCCCTCACGCGAATTTTACGCAAATCGTAGCTCGGCTCGCCGCCCCAGCCCCCGACTTCATAGTTAGAGAGGGTGGAAAAAATAAATTCGTGTTTAACCCCCTTAATATGATTTGCAAGAAACAAATTTTTGATATGACGTTGCGGGGGGTATTTGCTACCCCTCACGCGAATTTTATGAAAATCGTAGCTCGGCTCACCCCAGCCCCCGACTTCACAGTTAGAGAGGGTTGAAAAAATAAATTCGTGTTTAACCCCCTAAATATGATTTGCAAGAAACAAATTTTTGATATGACGTTGCGGGGGGTATTTGCTACTCCTCACGCGAATTTTTCGAAAATCGTAGCTCGGCTCGCCCCAGCCCCCGAGTTTATATTTAGAGAGGGCGGAAAAAACAAATTAGCGTTTATCCCCCTAAATATGATTTGCAAGAAACGAATTTAGGATGTGATGTTGCGGGGGGTATTTGCTACCCCTCACGCGAATTTTACAAAAATCGTAGCTCGGCTCACCCCAGCCCCCGACTTCATATTTAGAGAGGGTGGATAAGACAAATTCGTGTTTAACCCCCTAAATATGATTTGCAAGAAACGAATTTTTGATATGATGTTGCGGGGGGAATTTTTAACCCCCTGAATATGATAGGAGGGGGGGGTATGTTCCCCCCTCTTAAATCTTAAGAATACTGTAAGTTAGCCCCTAAGTTAGTGCCCTACGGGGGTGATAAATAAAATAATACGGCATGGCATTTATTCCTCCTAGGGGCCCTCTAGGGCCCTCCCCCCCGGTATGTAAAATCCGGCATTTATTCCTCCTAGGGGCCCTCTAGGGCCCTCCCCCCCGGTATGTAAAATCCATAACAGAAAGCTTAGTTCTGCTAACCCTAATCACTGGTACCTACTACTAGAGGCCACGCCCACTACGCTGCGCTCTCACCATCCCACATAGCTTTGACCATATGTCAGCAAATTGGGGGCTGAGATTTGGGGCTAGGTTCACGCAAATTGATTATAATGATAATGTAATTAACAGCAACGAAGAGGTGGCAAAAAGTGAGCAATTGAGGCAATCGAAACAGTCAAGTAATAATCATCAATCTGTGAAACATGAATCTGAATTGTGTAACGCTATAACAGAAAATGAACATGCACCTGACAAATTTATATACCGTTCGTTTCATTCCAGGCGCCGTATAGGGAAATAACACGGGAAAAGTGTTTTTATTTTTTGTTTGCTCCTGAAACTGGTTCCGGCCAAATCTGAGTAATACGGTCAATGGGCCTCAGTGTCCTCTACGCATGAAAAAAAAATGGACCTGAAATGCCCCCTTCTTACGGGAGGACCGGTTGAAAATTGGAATTTTAAATTTCGCGGGCGTCAATTCAGCGCTGTTTGACATCTCCGAAAACTAAACTTCCAGTGGCGGCTTTCACAATTTCTTGAGTTTTCGCTAACGTCATTTTGTTACTTTTTTGGAATTTCTACAAATTATTGAGTGAATTCTGAGACGAAATAAACCGGCGCATTTTTGCAATAGTCCCAGGGAGTCTTGCTGTCAGAAACTTTACTAAAAAAAAGACACTATGAAGGTAACCTCACAAAAATTTTGTCTTTGTTCGCTACAACCAGGCCGCATTTATTAACATTTTAATTCTCGAGGTAAGTCTCTGTTTATAGTTAAAACTGTCTTAATCGTTGCTTTGCTTCAGTTATGAATATTTTCATTGGAATATCACAGACTACGAGAAGGGTTGGTTGAATGAGGAAATGGCCAATATTCAGTTACCATGAACCTGGTACCAAATTCTGTTAAAGAATAACAATATGGAGAGCCACTAAAGGCTAGGTAGCACAGAAGGTAAGGCGAAGGTCTTGCTTAAAAGTTGGTGTGTCGATAGACCTTACGAGTCACAGCGAAGACAAGGATGGTTCTGATATTTAGGGTGGATACACCTTACCAAGCACCTGTAAGGCTGATGGAAAAGGCACCTGCAGTCTCCACTCCAAGGCCTGGAAGCTGGTGGTGATGGCCTTGCCTAGACTAGTGGCTTCGGCTGTGCCGAGGAATCTGTTGCAGGAGTTACCATGCCCTGCTTGTCCCCTGGGACTTATTTTCTATATATTTTAGTTGATAATTCACAATTTAATGTTGAAATTTTGAATAAATTCTTGAATAATCAAATTAGCGATTTTATGGCCGCTATATGCTGTACCGACTGCTCATATAAATGAAACAATATAACTTAGATAATTATTGTCACTACAATATCTCTTGAAGATAAACACATCAAAAATATAAGCAGCAAAAATTTTATTATTTACTTACTATTTATTTTATTTGTTATTAGACTGGACTGTAAGGTGAGAAAGTAATAAAGTTCCTGGCGAGGATTCAATTTACAAAACAAATATAGCAAAACATAATTAAGGGGACGGTGGTAGGTTGCAAAATGTTCATGAATATTGGCCATTTCCTCATTCGACCAACCCTTCTCGTAGTCTGTGATTCCAGTGAAAATATTCATAACTGAAGCAAAACAACGATTAAGACAGATTTAACTATAAACAGAGACTTGCCTCGAGAATTAAAATGTTAATAAATGCGGTCTGGTTCTAGCGAAGGAACCAAAGACAAAATTTTTGTGAGGTTACCCTCATAGTGTCTTTTCTTTAGTAAAGTTTCTGACACCAAGACTCTCTGGGACTATTGCAAAAATGCGCCGGTTTATTTCGTCTCAGAATTCACTCAATAATTTGTAGAAATTCCAAAAAAGTAAGTAAATGACATTAGCGAAAACTCAAGAAATTGTGAAAGCCGCTGAATTGACGCCCGCGAAATTTAAAATTCCAATTTTCAACCGGTCCTCCCGTTTTAACAAGGGTGCATTTCAGGGCCATTTTTTTTTCATGCGTAGAGGACATTGAGGCCCATTGACCGTATCACTCAGATTTGACCGGAACCAGTTTCAGGAGCAAACAAAAAATAAAAACACTTTTCCCGTGTTATTTCCCTATACGGCGCCTGGAATGAAACGAACGGTACAATTTAAACGACAAATATACAGTGCGAGTGTAAAGTATGGAATAAAATTCTTTAAATTCTTGTCTTTGATTTGTGGCAAAAATCCTCGGACAGGTCGATTTTATTTTGTAATGCGGACTTGATGGAGGGGAAAGTTATTTTCTCACACTTCCGGTTTAACCGGAAATGGCCTTAACTTAGTTTTCTCAAATGGAATGACACTTTTTTCGCAACGTATTCGGAATCTACGATTTTTTCTGAGTTAGAAACATGTATCACACTTTACCGGAAGTACAGTCACGGCCACCTCAGATTTTCAAAAACATCGAAGAAATCGGTCAAAAACCAAGATTTTGGAAAATCGCAAATACACGTCAACCTTATTTTTTTGATATAAATTCAACTGCGCAATTTTATTTCCTTTTATTTGTCTTTGTTTTTTCAAATTTTTTCACTTTTCACAATCTGCCAAAATAGCAAAACGAATTTTTTAAAAATGTAATCGCGCAGTTGAATTTGTAACAAAAAAATAGGGTTGACGTGTACTTGCGATTTTTAATAATCTTGGTTTTTCACCAATTTCTTCGATGTTTTTGAAAATCTGGGGTGGCCGTGACTGTACTTCCGGTAAAGTGTTTCTAACTCAGAAAAAATCGTAGACTCCGAATCCGTTGAGAAAAAAGTGTCACTCCATTTGAGAAAACTAAGTTAAGGCCATTTCCGGTGAAACCGGAAGTGTGAGAAAATAACTGTCCCCTCTATCAAGTCCGCATTACAAAAATAAAATTGACCTGTCCGAGGATTTTTGCCACAAATCAAGGACAAAAATTCAAGGAATTTTATTCCATACATTACACTCGCACTGTATAAATGGTAATTTAACCAAAACACAAGTAGAGGAAGTAATTAAAAATTTAAAAACAAAACCACAAATGTGCTTGCATGTAACTAAGCATCAAATATGCAGAACAAAAGGAAAATCAAAAAATTTTAAATGTATTGTGGTGAGAGGACCCCCTTTTCTTTTGTGGTAACCCCACGTAATTATTACGTGTACTTACCCCGTTGTGCCAGGTAAGTTAATTGAACTCTCTGATGACAAATTACACAGTTATTCACTATGAAACACTTTTGGTTCCCCAGATTCTTTGCTTTGAAGTAGCACAGTGGTGGTTTAGTTAAACTCAAGTAGTTCCATTTCAAAAGTTTTATTACAATATTCAAAGTAAAATACAGCACAATGCCCCAATAACGGAAACCCAAATAAAATTTACACAATGACGGGCCAGGTAGTCTGGTCCCTTCTATCAGTAAAGTGATTCCTAATTTCGAGATTACTCTAAAGCCAGGTACCTGACGTAAATGGGTCAGGATTGCAATATTTAAATGACCTACTTTCCCTTTCCAATGGGTCACTACCCTCGACGTAGTCAGGTTTACGCAATTACGATCGCCCCCGTTCAGTCGTACCGCGTTACTGTGGCTCCCATTCCAATAAAATCAAGGCGTTAGCCTTTCCACAAAACTAGGTCCCGGTTCGAGGGAATTAAATGTTTAAATCTTAAGGGGATGCTGCACAGTGACGCTTCCCCCAGCAGGCTGGACCATCCGTACCGCCGTCACGCGGAACTAGGGTCACGATTCCTACATCGCACGTCTACCCAATTTTCTTGCCGCGGTACCTGCCTTCCGCTGAGCTAATTAAATTTACGCGAGGACGTGCAACTTTACGCCAAGCGCCGACAGATAGAGTGCTCTGCAGGCGGGAGTTCACGATCGAACTCCCAGGGAACGAACAAGCATGGCCGCGGCCGACGGTCCAGTCCCTGGAGGACACAGCGCGCGATTCCTTGATGTTTGAATAATTTTGAATCAAATTTCTAGGGGAATCGGTCAGGCCGTCGGCGTTCTGGAGCTCTTGTGTCACCCTAACCGTAAATCTAAGTACCTCCCACGAACGGGGTCCTAACCATTTTTTGTCAAAACTACCACATTCACACATTCAATTCATATTTTCATTTGCCACTTCCTTTTTTCGGCAATTCTCTTTTTTTTGCACCGGACCGCTCAAATTGGTAGGAGGTAACCGTGACGAACTCGCAAAACCGCCTAAGACTCGCCGAAGGGCCCGAGCCAAAGGACGACGCCTCGGGACATCGCGACGTCTGACTTTCAGTCCGAAACTTGCGAAAGGAATCCGGCTGGGAAGACCGGTGTCCCAATATGATTTCTTCGCGGTTAGAGGTACTCGTTTGTAAAGCCACGGTTTGTTTTGGCACAACATCACAGGCGAGCTTCCTACTACCTGGGTCAATAATTGCCCTAGGCGCTTCAATGCAAGGCGCCGGGTCGGCCAACTATTTTATTACATCGGTTTCGGTAGTATAGTTTGTCAAGAAATAATTGAACAGCCATAAAGACAAACCTTTTAATTTAAGCTGACCGCCCGTTGAGGTTGACAATGCAGGGGAATTCCCTCCATAAATCTTTCTACGCAGGCCAAGTGTTCAACTACGAGAGCGCCGTACAAGAATTTATGAGGGAATTCCCCCGCATTGTTAACCTCAACGGGCGGTCGACTTAAGTTAAAAGGTTCGTCTTTATGGCTGTTCAATTATTTCTTGGCAAAGTATACGACAACCACACTGGGAGATTATCACGGCTCGAATTTATTTAGGGCTTATGAACCCTTGTGACGATAATAAACAAATAAATTACTGGTACGACTTTGAGGGCGCGGACGATCTAATAATTACGCAAACCGACTTCTCAAAGTTAAGTAATCGGTATAAAATGGGTAATCTACCTGGTATTTTGATTCTCGGATCCGGTGATATGGTAATCCACTGGGTAAGCGGCTTCAGGTCGTTATTTACTCCACTGAACACACAACTATGAACTTAGGAATATTCCGGGGTTTGCGCGAATAAGCCGCTCGTAATCACTCGTAAGAGAAAAAAGACGAAAAAGTTCTTCTCTAGTGGACGTACTCGTATTTATAAGTTCACCCCCCTTCCAGGAGCGTTACGTCATCTCTTCCCGCGGAAGAACTACCCCCTCAACATTCGACGAAAACAACCCTATCGTCTCATCTACTCCCACTCACCCAGTAAACACAGGTACGTTGAAAAAACGTTGAAAAAATCTTGATACCAAACGTTATATTTCGGTTGAAAAAAGTGGTTGAAGTTACAGGAATAGTGTCGCGCTAAATAACGTAGCATGCAACGGCTATTTCTACGTTTTTTTAACGGTAATATCCGCGTTAACGGTAATACTTACGTTTTTTCAACTGTTACAATTACGTTGTCGGAATGATTTTATCTACGTCTCTTCAACACTAATGATCACGTTGCTTCAACTGTAACAATTACGTTGTTGCTATAGTGCTATCTACGTCTCTTCAACACAAATACTCACGTTGCGTCAACGTTGGTTTAGTTCATATTTACACATTGAATTTGTGGCCTATTGCAACCAAACCTCAGTTGCAGCTACCACAATTTCCATTGATGGTTACATCTTCTTTGACAGTTAACCTCCACTTTCAAGCAATGTGATTGGCTGAAATTGGTAGTTAATTGTCAGTGTGCAGGTAACCTCTGCCTGAAATGCCGACCCTAAGAGAAAAAGTTTTGTGACTGATACTAATTATTGATAGATTGTCGATAAATGACGTCTTTAGGAACAGGCCATGAAAGCAATTTTTTTTTAAACATTGATATTGTTGCCCCAAATTATAATAATTATTCGTGAATCTTTATAGTAAAGATATCGTCGATCGTCTAAATAATTGTACAATTACCAAAAAAGAGACAAAAACAATAACCGGTACCCAATTATTCAAGCTGCAGTAGGTATAATTATTATGAAAATCAAATATATGTAATTTACGTTATTTTTTAATGACAAACTAAAAAACTCAGCCATAAGTTGTACATTATAAACTAGGTTGTTGAACACATTTGAATAATAATTGTAAGTAATCGTTAAAACAGTAGTTAGGTAGGTAACCACATTAATGGTGATTAATAGTGGTTTCATACGACAGATTATTTATTGGTTCTTTCAAATCTACATTTGCTGAATTTCAGCCAGTCCTTCACAGCCTGAGCTATCTTCTCATCGTTTCGCTCTTGCTGGGGAAAGTTGAACTTTCCGGCTTCTAAAAAATTAGCTAAGTTATGGCTGAGTAACTTTAAAAATTACCATAAATAGTCTCCATAATTTTTGTAGATTTGAAAGGTATCTTGTCTCTTCCTTTCCAGTTAAAATGAATTCCTAACTGGTCCGTCATTAAGAACTTCAGCATTCTCCTTGTCAAGGTGGGAGTGTTGGCACCCCCTAGTGCTGCGAGTCTCCTTACCTGTGAAACAAAGATGTAAAAAAATATGATTTAATTAAGAATTATTACCATATACTGCCTAACAGCTGGATCATCAATTATTTGTTGTTCAAATTTGTAGAATAGCTCCACACTGCTCATAGGAAAATTGGGCAACTCTGCTGGTGGTATCAGCTTTTCCACCATTATATTTTTATGATAATTCAGAATTTCATTAAGTATTACCGAGTTCTGATTAACAACTGTCGATATCTTTCCTAATTCGATCGAAATGGTGTTATTGCTGTTGTCTCGATGAAGTTCGTTTTCTTCTGTAAACATCTACCTAATTTTGTACTTTAATAAAATATTGAATACTGTACCTTCTTGAACGACAACCGGAGTTATTCCGTGCGAACTCCTAGGTAACTTCGGTGCATTAGTGTTAATGGACCCAGTCGAGCGTTTTGGGGTGGAATTCGCAGACCTGCTGAGACCGGATACTGCAAACAACAATAATTATTGTACCTAATATAATAACGACATATATGGTTATAACAACCTTGACGTGTAGCTGAAACCTGACGGGCAGCATTACTTTCAGGATTGCAAGAACTCGGAGGTGTTGGAGTATCTCGCAAATTATCGCAAGAAGGGCCTGATGGGCGAGAGCTGATAGGTGGGGTTTGAAACGCATTAGAACAATCAGAAGACTTCATTTCTTCAACTGTTTTTTGCTTTTTGGGGACATGATGATCATCATTGAGAGCATCACTGTCAGTGTCTGAAGATTCTCTCGACGAGTTTGAAACGTTACGCTTACGGATTAGACTTTTGCTGCTTACACCACTACCGCTTTCCTCATTTTCGACATTAGTTAACGCATTAACTAATTCTTCTGCCTGTTCATACGAGGCTAAAAATTAATTTTTAATTAAGTTAGTAATTCATTAAGTGGTAGATTACTTACAAGTTTTTAAATGGACTCTATAAAGCATATAACATGGCCACGACTTTTTGTGAGGGGTCATGTCTTTTACGAAATCTTCAAATGGTACACCTTTGGTACCCACAGGCCAGTAACACTTTTTATCGTTATTCTTTAGCCACACCAGTGGTACGACTGCTGTTTCTGAATTAGTGTCGCCATCCGCATTAGCAAATTCTACCACAGCAAACATCTTCAAGGACAAGGAGATGCATGTGAAACTATATAGACAATTAACTAGGTACTGAATAACAATGAAAATTTACATCATGAAGTACCTACATACTAGATTGGTAAATTTAAGTAACCAAATGATTAAGTGGGAAGGCGGCAAATCCAGATTTATGAGGCAGCAAAATACATTTGTATAAGACTTCGGTAATGGGAAATGTAATGGCGTGGCTCTCACTAACTTTTTTAACGTAATATATACCTAGTTCTGACGATCTAATTGGTATTGTATAAAAATCATCGTAAAAAAGAAAGGGAAAACCCTCTAAAATATATGAATCATCAAT
The DNA here is from genome assembly GCA_963924575.1 of Pycnomerus fuliginosus. Lineage (NCBI taxonomy): Eukaryota > Metazoa > Arthropoda > Insecta > Coleoptera > Zopheridae > Pycnomerus > Pycnomerus fuliginosus. The sequence goes on from CAWUQC010000003.1 coordinate 3,101,853, forward strand.
GAAATATATATTTTTTATAATAACAACTCTTTGAGATTTAATGAACACACAATTATTTGGTTCAGAATTAGACAACCTGTAATTTTGAACATCCAAAATATGACATTTGAAAGAAGTTCTCTCTCCATTAGGGAGGAATTTTTCAGAATAAATTTGTTTGGGTTCTAATTCGGAAACTATGGGCGTTTCATTAGGAGGAGAATAAGTTTCAGTTTCAGATATTCTTTTGACGATTTGTTGCAGAGCATGTTTTTTTGAGTGCAGTTTCAATTTTAGGTTTCCCAAATAGCTCTCAAAAGGAAAGCAGGAATATTCATTGATGGAACCATAGTTTTTTACGTCATCTACAACGTGCACCAATGAATGAATATTATAGACTACAAAATCGTTATCAAAGATGGCTGACGATAAAGTAACAAACTCTTTTAGGCATTTATCCGCTACTGATAAGTGCTTTTTTATTAGAGAATTATTTGATATAATGAAAACAGCAATGTGCAAAAGTAAAAAGTGAGAATAGTAAGTATTTTGTAATACATCTTTAAAAAGTATTGGCCCAATATACATTATCAAAAGACGCAGTTCTGTGGCTTTCCACCGCTTATACTCGTTTAAATCTCTAAGTTTTCTTACGAATTCCAATGGAATGTATGCGCGTAATCGAGCTATTGTGTTATTAGTAAGGTTTTTCTGGTTTTGTGAAAGTTTGTATGGTGGCTTGCCCTCCAAATAGTAAGCTAATAAACGCCTAGCAACACCTAAAAAAAAGAGGTGCATCGGGTCAATTGCAAATTGGGTAACCAAACCCATATTAAGCTGTAATAGTGGTGATCTCCCTTTAATATAAGGCTTATGGGGAATGGGATAAAAATCTGCATCTAGTTTTTTAGAGCACTCTGAAAATAAAGTAGCAAAATTGACGCGATGGTTTTGAGATTTACCCACAATATTGCAGCGATCGCATGCTAGTAGACTAGTATGTCCTAAAGTTGACTTTAAAAAGGCTCTTGCTGGAGCGTCGCACATAAAAACCTCAATGTCAAAACTGTAATGAAATGTTTCATGCTGTATTCCTTCTAACCGTAATTTCTGAACTTCATTAATAAAAGTTTCCAAAAATGTCTCCATAGGGTTTGGTTTTCCTACTCCACAATAGATTGCTATGGCAAAGGGCGTTTTGTCTACCAAATCACGGGAAAGTGCCAGAATAGGGTAAAATTCCGTGGAACTATTTTGAAAAATAGGCAAGCCATCCACATTTATTTGCAACAGAACTTTATTGTCAAATCGCGTTTTAACTCCACGTTTCATTTTTAATAACAATTTGTCTGCAATGCCAAAATAGTACATTTCACCATTCGTTAATTTTATGGTTTCCATTTTCCTTGGGGTCATCATCAAAGTTCGGCTATCTAATGGTAATGATTCGAATTGTGGATATGTTGTCTTTAATAATGAGCAAACGGGCTGCAAAATCTTTAATAATGCTGAAACTGAATTGCTGGTTGCATTATATCTAATTTTCCAATTTCTCAAGTCACATTTAAAGGTCTGTAAGCAGCTAGGAATGGCGGCCAAACTATTGTTCTGTAGGTCAGAACTTACCTGGGCACTATTAAAGGAAAATGAATCGAAGTTGTCTGGTATTAAATCAAAAGACGCATTATCTTCAACATGACAGTCGTTATGGGGAAGATTATTGTTAGCAAATACATTAGATAGGCCTTCACCTACCGCTTCTGTCTGGCTATTAACGTTTTCTAAAGTTCCTACGTGCATTTGATGTGTAGGTGGGAACAATAAATTAGGGGGGGTACTGTTACCAATGGAGCGGTTATCTATTGCACTTGAGCTAAACTGAAAACTTAATTCGTTTTTCATTAAAGAAGTAACTTTTTTTCGACGACGCCGCTGGAGCTGCCGCTTTCCCACAATATTCATTTTTAATTTTGAAACGTAATGTAGTGTAGTGATGAAATAGTAATAATAAATAAGTATTGCTTGTTCAGCATAATCAAGTAGGTTAGTTTTAAGTTAGTATTAAATTAGATTAGGTGAAGACACTGAAGAGACAAGTCTGAATAAAGATCATGTTAGAATGTGACTGTTTGCCTGATTAACCGAGTTCCATCCCATACGTCCGAATATACCGACGACCAAACATCTTACGATACATGGCGATCCTAGCCAGTTGCCACGCATGGATACTAACTCTTTTTTAGGTATAATTTAATGGGAAAAAACTAAAATGGGTTCCACCCAGACCAAAGAGGAGGTAGTGATTGCCCTGGCTGGAAATTCAGGCACATCCGCAGGGGCTAGTCTTTCCGTTTCGTCCTTAAAGGAATGGTTTTCAATGGCACTCGTGGTATTGGCTCTAATTATCATAATCTTGTACTGCATCGGCAGATGTCGCAAGAATTTGGACCAAAGGATCCGCAGGGAGATTGCTCAAAGTCTAAATAATAATTACCGATGCGACGCAGCCTGAAATTAACATATGAGCCAACCCTCCCTGAATGTCCCGGTGCCGGACGATTTTCGGGAACTATATGAAGAGGTTCGTGTTTTTAAAAGGAACATTGGAAAAGACAATGCCGAGAGGAGACAAAATGTGAAATTAGTGAACCGTAAGTTAAAAAAACTGTCACAATTTGAATCGGGTTTACGAGACATTAGAGATAAATTTAATAATACTTCAAATCGGGATAAAGGTGTTATACCGGGTGTATCATTTTCCGCGCCGTATAGGAGATTGACATGGGAAAACGAATTTTATTTTTTCCTTGCTCCAGGAACAGATTTAAATCAATGCTAGCTTATCCAGTGGATAGACCCGGCTGGCCGGTATCCTGAAAAAAAAGATTGCCTGCTAGTGCCCTTTGGTTACTTAGCAGGAATTTTTGAAAAATTGGATTTTAAAACGACGCGCGCATTACTTCGTGTACTTTCGGTGTCCTTCGAAGCTTTACGTAAATTGTCAGCCAGGGCCGAATCTGCGATTTTTGACCTAATTGTTGACATTAAGAAAGCCGTGGCTTGAAATTATTGTTTTAAATCTGGAGCAAATCGTTCTATTTTACCTTCTTGCTGACGCAGAATTAATGTACCTACCAGCGGCGACAAGCGGCAGCCGACAAGGGTTCGGTCAGACTTGGTTGACGACCTAACCTCAAAAATTTACTTGGTCAAGTAAATTACTTTGAATTGCAATTATGAGGTAAGCTCTTACTCGGTGTTAGCGTTTAATTAATCAATTATTCTACTTTAGGTGGCAATATTGTTAGTGGTAGTTCGAACAAGAATCAGAAGGCATTCTCGGGTTTGGCAATGACCTCCCATCGTAAACTGTCTTTATCTTTTACGTTACCTATTTGTGTTAAAAGGTTTTGTAAGTGAAGACACAAGTAGGAGTTACATGTATTCGTGGAGAGAACATTTTGTATTCCCTTAATTAGTTGTAGATAGTTAGAAGTTGTTTGGTAATGTTTAAGAACCCTGTTTGGAAAAGCAGCTGCTGACAACATCGGTACTGGTAATTAAATTGGAACTTGAGACATCATGTTATATTTACCTAATAAAATGCTTTTTGAACTTATTTCCAAATTTTTCAGTTCAAAAGAATCAAATTTTGTCCATTATTGGCTAAGTTGTTATTGAATATTAATCACTAGCAGAGTGGCACTAAAGAATAGATTGTTAAAACTGAGTAATGGAAGAAGCCAAGAACGCGTTTAAAATTCTTTATTAGTAATAGTTTTTTAAAACATCGACAGCTGGCACAATTCCATTTTTGTATCTTTACATCAATCCTGACTAAATTGTAGCAATATCACAAACCACCACTACTTTTAATAACACTCCGCCATGCAGTGCATAAAGAATTAAATAACAATTAGTAACTTTCCAGTATAATTCTTCTTGCTCAATTTTTCAATGGGAATGAGTAAACGGATGAATTTTTCCCCTGGTCCAGGGCAGTAAGATGGCATGGCATCCTGAAATAAATGTGATCACTGTTTATTTATTATGAGGGAGGTACCTATCCCTATCACAAAAAATATCCATTGTACCTACCTAATCAATTTAACTTATCCGCTCATCCGAAGGGTTATTGGTAAATGAGTTGTTGGCCTGGGACAAGAGTTTTCTCTGGAATAAGCCGTTGTTGTTTCGTCGATGTTAATTTCATAATCACAACAATCCAACCAAAAGCTGTGTCAAAAGTCTTGTTGTCACCTGTCAATCTAATTTCCATTGTCGACGTATGTTTTTTCGCGCTAAGGTTACCAGTCAGCCTGGTTATTGACACCGTGCGGGGTGCGTTCAGTTAAGTAGTGCTGCTGGGTGGGTAAATTGGCGTTGTAGTACTTACACAGTGTCAACAATAGCTGCTTTCCGTTTACACATTTGTCTGAGAAAACTCAGCTATTTGATTGGTCAATTACAAATGAACCAATCAAATTGCTGAGATTAATTGAGGCTCCTCAGGTAAATGTGTAAAAGGAAAGCGCCTAACGTCAACGCGTCACTGCGCAGACCACGTTGACCAGGTAACGTGAACACTAATGTTGTCGCGTTCTTTCTTATGTATGCTACAAACAAAAGACAAAAACATGACCAAGTAGGCGACCAGGCTGACTGGTAACGTTAGCGCGAAAAAACATATGTCGACTGAAAGGAAATTAGATTGACAGGATTGACAGGTGACAACAAGACTTTTGACACAGCTTTTGGTTGGATAACAACGGCTTATTCCAGAGAAAACCCTTGTCCCAGGCCAACAACCCATTTACCAATAACCCTTCGGATGAGCCTTACTGTGATATTGTGGATTGTCAACAAGTTAAATTGATTAGGTAGGTACAATGGATATTTTTTGTGATAGGGATAGGTACCTCCCTCATAATAAATAAACAGTGATCACATTTATTTCACGATGCCATGCCATCTTACTGCCCTGGACCAGGGAAAAAATTCATCCGTTTACTCATTCCCATTGAAAAATTGAGCAAGAAGAATTATACTGGAAAGTTACTAATTGTTATTTAATTCTTTATGCACTGCATGACGGAGTGTTATTAAAAGTAGTGGTGGTTTGTGATATTGCTACAATTTAGTCAGGATTGATGTAAAGATACAAAAATGGAATTGTGCCAGCTGTCGATGTTTTAAAAAACTATTATTAATAAAGAATTTTAAACGCGTTCTTGGCTTCTTCCATTACTCAGTTTTAACAATCTATTCTTTAGTGCCACTCTGCTAGTGATTAATATTCAATAACAATTTAGCCAATAATGGACAAAATTTGTTTCTTTTGAACTGAAAAATTTGGAAATAAGTTCAAAAAGCATTTTATTAGGTAAATACAACATGATGTCTCAAGTTCCAATTTAATTACCAGTACCGATGTTGTCAGCAGCTGCTTTTCCAAACAGGGTTCTTAAACATTACCAAACATCTTCTAACTATCTACAACTAATTAAGGGAATACAAAATGTTCTCTCCACGAAAACATGTAACTCCTACTTGTGTCTTGACTTACAAAACCTTTTAACACAAATAGGTAACGTAAAAGATAAAGACAGTTTACGATGGGAGGTCATTGCCAAACCCGAGAATGCCTTCTGATCCTTGTTCGAACTACCACTAACAATATTGCCACCTAAAGTAGAATAATTGATTAATTAAACGCTAACACCGAGTAAGAGCTTACCTCATAATTGCAATTCAAAGTAATTTACTTGACCAAGTAAAATTTTGAGGTTAGGTCGTCAACCAAGTCTGACCGAACCCTTGTCGGCTGCTGCTTGTCGCCGCTGGTAGGTACACTAATTCTGCGTCAGCAAGAAGGCAAAAAAGAACGATTTGCTCCAGATTTAAAACAATAATTTCAAGCCACGGCTTTCTTAATGTCAACAATTAGGTCAAAAATCGCAGATTCGGCCCTGGCTGACAATTTACGTAAAGCTTCGAAGGACACCGAAAGTACACGAAGTAATGCGCGCGTCGCTTCAAAATTCAATTTTTCAAAAATTCCTGCTAAGTAACCAAAGGGCACTAGCAGGTAATCTTTTTTTTCAGGATACCGGCCAGCCGGGTCTATCCACTGGATAAGCTACCATTGATTTAAATCTGTTCCTGGAGCAAGGAAAAAATAAAATTCGTTTTCCCATGTTAATCTCCTATACGGCGCGGAAAATGATACACCCGGTAGATGCGGTTAAATGGTATGTTGGTGCTATTAGCGGGTATTTGTCCGATGTTAGAATAATTTTAGACGACCGTTTAGCTGATATTAATCAGGTTAATTTATTAGTAAATGTTAATGGTAGTGCGTCAAGTAGTTCTTCATCAGATTTAGATAGTGATACTGATTCTAACGACATGGGAGAAAAATTTGATTTAAGAACTGCGACTAGCTTGTTGCCGGTTATGACCGGGTCGGAAACTGTTACCAAACAACTTATTGATGCGATTGAATTATACGACGCATTGTTGGATGCTGACGGTAAAACTAAATTAACGATTTTTGTTTTGAAAACGAGATTGTCTCCTAATGCAAAAATAAGATTAAATACTACTTATGCTAATAATGCTGCTTTAATCAATGATTTGAGAAATCATTTTTTGTCAAAAAAATCTCCTACTACTTTGTCACATAAATTGAATAGTGCTACTCAAGGTAATCGTTCCATTGACGATTTTGGAAAATTTTTAGAAGATTTGTTAGTGAACCTTACGATTACACAGGCTGATGGTGACGCAAATTCCATGACTGTTCTTAGGGTTGTTAATGAGAAAATTGCAATTAGTGCTTTTGCAAATGGGTTACACAATGGTCAGTTACGTACGATTATTAAAGCTCGAAATTACTCTAAATTGTCTGAAGCGATTAGAGGTGCTTTGGATGAACAAATTAATTTTAAAGATGTTCAAGGTCAAGTTTTTCATGCTCACAATAATCGGGGTAGAAATTATAGGCAAAACACCAATAACGGTAATCGTGGTAATTTTCGAGGGCGCAATAACCGCCAAACTTTTCAAAATCGTAATAATCGTCAATCTTTTCAAAATCAAGGTTATCATAACAATAATCAGCAGTGGAACACTAATAATTCTCATAATTACGCATTTCAAGAAAATCGCGGACGAGGTAATTTTAATAACTCGCGAGGAAATTATCAAAATCATAGAGGTGCAAATAATTATTATCGCTGGAATAATACCAACAACAGAAATCAAAGCTCGTTTCTGATGGATGCTGCTACTCACGCTGACAGTAATTCGGCAGAAACATTTTTTCGAGGCCCAAATGAGTCTTAATTTTAATTCGGATGCAACAATCCTGACTTGCGATGGTTTAAATTATGTAGAATTGGGCTATGGTTCAGATAAATTGTTATTTTTATTAGATTCAGGCGCTTCTATAAGTATCATCTTTGATAAATTTGTTTCAAAAACTTGAGAAAATTGATACATCGACACAAATTAAAATAAACGGTATAAGTGGGTCTATAAACTCACTTGGGTCGGCAAATATTTCTTTGTCAATAGGTTACAATAATGTATGTCATACTTTTTTGCTGATCAAATATTTCCAAAGTCCAATGCATGGTATTTTGGGTTCAGATTTCTTACGCAAGTTCTCTGGAAGAATAAACTTCGAAAAAGATGAATTTTCTTTGCAGGTTGAAAATAATAGGTTATTTCTTCCTATTCAAACTTTTCAAAATTCTTACACAATTTTACCACCACGTTGCGAGATAATTAAATATTTTTCAACTTCTTTAAACGAAGATTGCATTATTTTGTCCAATGAGGTCTGTGATGGCGTTTTCATTGCTTCGACTCTAGTAAAGCCAAAAAATAATTTAGTACCAGTTAGAATCTTAAATGTTAGAGATCGAGAAGTAAAACTTAGAAATTTTAATCCTCAAATTCACAAATTAGCGGACTATGAACTTTGCAATTTCAGCGAAAACAATTCTATTTCGGTCGATCGAGTTAGTAAATTACTAAATTTAATAAAGACTAATCATCTCAACAGGGAAGAAAATTTGACTATCCAAAAAATTTGTGCTAAGTATGCAGATGTATTTTATTTGGAGAACGATCCTTTACCTACAACAAATGTTTATAAGCAAAAAATTTATTTGAAGGAATCAGCAACTCCTATTTATGTAAAACCCTACCGTTTACCTCATTCACAAAAAGCCGAAATTCATAGACAAATTGACGAAATGCTCAAAAAAGGTATAATCGAGGAAACTAGATCTGAATATTCCTCTCCACTTTTGGTAGTACCTAAAAAAACAGGTCCAGATGGAATAAAACAATATCGTGTCGTCATAGATTTTCGATTGCTGAATCAACAGATTCAAGATGACAAATTTCCGTTACCATGTATTTCTGAAATTTTAGATTCTTTATCTGGCGCGATGTATTTCTCTCATTTGGATTTATCTCAAGCCTACAACCAAGTAGAACTTGATGCCAGTAGTAGACCCTATACTGCCTTTACTACCGATAGAGGTCAATATAGAATGACAAGATTACCTACAGGTTTAAAAATAAGTCCAAGTGCATTTTCGCGGGCAATGACAATTGCAATGTCCGGTTTAGCATACCAAACTTGTTTAATTTATCTTGATGATCTGGTAGTTTTTGGAAATAACTTAGTAAATCACAATCGAAACTTAACAAAAGTCCTTCAAAGGTTAAGGGAAGTAAATTTGAAACTCAATCCCAACAAGTGTGAATTTTTAAAAAAGGAAATTCTTTATTTAGGACACGTAATTTCAGCTGATGGGGTATCTCCAGACTCTGAAAAAATCAAAGCAATTCTCAACTATCCTGTACCTAAAAACGCTGACGACACTAAAAGATTTGTTGCTTTCGCGAATTATTATAGAAAATACATACAAAATTTTGCTCACATCGCTTCCCCTTTAAATATTTTGACAAGAAAAGGTGTAACTTTTAATTGGACTCCAGAATGTCAACAGGCCTTTACTACTTTAAAAAATTCTTTAATTAACCCACCTATTTTACAATATCCTAATTTTTCTTCAGATAATGTTTTTATTTTGCGAACTGACAGTAGTGGATTTGCGGTTGGTTCAGTTTTATCGAATGGAGATGACAGGCCAGTAGCTTATGCCAGTCGGTCACTCAATAAATCAGAGATTTCGTACAGTGTAACAGAAAAGGAACTTCTTTCCATTACTTGGAGTGTAAACCACTTCAGGCCTTATTTGTATGGCCGCAAATTTATTATTTTGACAGACCATCGTCCCTTAGTTTTTTTGTTCGGAATGGTCAATCCATCCAGTAGACTTACAAAATTTAGACTGACTTTAGAAGAGTATGATTTCAAAATTAGATACGTCAAGGGAAGAGATAATGTAACAGCGGACGCTCTTTCTAGAATTGAGATAAGTATTGATGAATTAAAAAATATGAATCGTGAAATCAGCTCTGTATTCATTACAACTAGAGCTCAAGCTAAAATAGAAGCAGTAGATAATGACTTAGGTAATTTTAATAATTTAAATCCTCATACTAGGACTGATCACCCTGGAATGGTTGAACTATTAAAACGTCCTAAAGATTCGTTTGAACTTCGCTTTCTTTCCGAAACTGACTTTAAAGACATAATTGGTTCTAAACAACATGATTTTCAGAGAATTGGTAACGTAATTGTGGATAATAAATGTAAAATTATATATTTTAAGCAGGATACTCGATCAACGCTAGACCTAGGTACTTCGTTGAGAGACCTGAAAAACATCTGTGAAAGAAATAAAATATTGGAATTAATAACACAGGCCGACAAACTAAAAATTGTTGAACGTTGTTTTAGATTTGACAGCTGTTCTTATATAAAGAGGGTATTCTGAATTCAATGGTATACTCAGTTTTTGGGTATCACATCAATTTTTTAAAACATGTCACTTCAATAGAATGCGTAAAAGGTGAAACAAGAAATTTGAAAAGATTTAGATTTATTGAATTTAAAGGGTTTAAAATATCTCTCAGTTCAAGAAAGGCTTCTTAGGGTAGAATCTTTCCCTCTTGTCCTCGAAGCTACGTTTCGTCGTTTTCTTATTATGTGGAACACCAAGGTTATCACGCTTCAGTGACCAGCAGTAGTCAGCCATCATGTTAACATTCCACCTGCCTTGGTACCGTCTTTCCATTTCTTTTATATCTTGGTGGAAGCGTTCTCCCTGTTCTTCGCTAACGTCTCCCAGATTTTCAGGGAAGTATTCTATGTGGGAGTGAAGAAAATGCAGTTTTATGCTCATGTTACAACCTAATTTTCGAAGTTTGCAGAGCATATTCTCCACAATGTTTTTGAAGTCCGGATGCTTGTAGTTTCCTAAAAAATTGTCCATAACATCCACAAATGCAAACCAGGCTTCTTTTTCTTCTGTGTTCATAGTCAGATTAAAATTTTTATCTGATTTTAAAGCTCTGATCTGGGGGCCGATGAAAATTCCTTCTTTCAATTTTGCTTCGGAAAGGGAGGGAAATTTTGAGATTAGGTATTTAAAACAGTCACCGTCTTTTTTTAACGTTTTCACAAACTGCTTCATGATGCCTAATTTGATGTGAAGGGGTGGCAGTAATACTTTCTTTGGATCAACTAAGCTCTCGTGTAGTACATTTTTAGTACCAGGAATGAGATTTTGTCGAGATGGCCACTCCCGCTGAATATAATGTTTGTCACGGGCCCTGCTGTCCCATTCACACAAAAAACAGGGGTATTTTGTAAATCCAGATTGCTGACCTAATAGCATACAAATGATTTTCAGATCACCACAGAGTTGCCAAGAATATTCCCTATACTTTATTTTACTTAACACCAATTCTATATTCTCATATGTTTCCTTCAAATGAACAGAGTGGGCAACGGGTACTGAAGCATACTTATTTCCGTTATTCAAAAGAACTGCCTTCAAACTCCTCTTGGATGAATCTATAAATAACCTCCACGATTTAGATTCATATTTGTCTGCCCCTAACATTAAAATAAGGCCAGGAATGTTGTCACAATACACTAACGATCCTTCTTGAGAAAAAAAAGGTAGAAAATCTTTTTCGCGATTCCTATACCAAGAAAACTTCGTTCCTGGAGCTAACAGATGTTTATCTCTGAGCCTGGATCCCAAAATTTGTGCAGCATCTTTTGGCAAACCTAAATCTCTAATTAAATCATTCAGCTCGTTTTGTGTGAAAACTTGTGGCTGGCCACTTTCCACATAAAATTCATCGTCTATTACCCCACTGTCACACTCCTCGGATCTCTCGGATCTCTGTGAAGATGGCTGGCTTCCTAGATGGAAATATGGAGGCGGAACTGGTGTTTCAGGACCATGAGGGATAGGTCTCGTTGCCGATGACACGTTTGGATAAGAGATCCTATGCTTGTTTTTGGAGTTAAAACCCTTAATGCGACACGAGCAGAAGTAACAATCGACGTCGTGGTTTATCTGTTGCCTCCAAACCATAGGAATGCCGAAAGGTAAAGAATGTCTTTTACCTTTAGTCCATTGTCTGAGTTGTTCAACACAAATTGTGCAGACTGCATGTGGAACCCAAGTTCTATCTTGATTGGCAATTCTTATACAGTGAGATTCAAAACGTTTGTAATTAGGGTTGGCTTTGGAAACAAAAGTTTCGAAAGACGTTTGTCCAAAATTAATCACACTGTCCGCAAAGAAATTCACTAAACTAAAATTGACAATGTGAATTTTTAAAATTAATTTCTTTTGCATTTATTAATGCAAATTATTTCGAAAAAATATCGACCTCGCCACTTCCAGCATCTTTGGCGCCCTTCCGTGACCAGTCCCAGTACAACCAAGAAATCTGGAAAAAGTTAGGTTATGTTAGTGATCCTCATAAAATTCTTCAACAAGCATCTTGAAGCATTCCTCAAAAACAATCTTGGAGGCCAGGTCGAACCGAAAGGTGATTTGTTTATTAAACCCAACTTGCTCATTTGAAAACCGTTTCAGAAACAAATACTCGCGAGTAAATTTGGTCATAACAATTTCTAGAGGCGAGGGCTGCCTTCAATATCCATCGAACATTCATCCTGGACCGGGGGCTGCTTTTTAGAAGAAAAAGCACCAAATGAACAGAGTGCAATGTCCTATTTACCTACATGGTGTTTAAAATTAACACCCACCTAGTTTTTATCAAAAAGAGTAGTAAATTCATAAAACAAGTAAATTTAATGGTTTTATTTTTCAATTGCAAATAACACACGACACGGTGAGAACAAAACTTTAGTTTAGATTATGAAAAAGTGTTCTGATTTTGAGACGGCGAACAAAAATTGCTGGCCCCACAAATTGATGTAAATAAATTAAAAGCAACATGATTGATCTTCTACTTCTGTGCTGCAGTTCAGACCATGTCTTAAAGCAGGGGGCCAAGTCAGGATCATCAGTATGTCACGTTAATTGGATTAAAAATTTCGCTGAAAAAATTGCCTAATGCACACAATCCTATGCGTTATTCACATTTGTAACTTCCCGGAATCGCAGACACATTGTTTTATTTTATCTGAGGGTGCACCTGAAGAGAGATAAATTATAATTCAATAAGTTCCATTCGTTAAGTTTTACCTTTCCTTGCAGAAAAAAAGGCTGTTTTGTGTTGTGAGAGAAAATTCACAAAAAACAGAGAATCGGGCCAATCGGAGTCTCCACTCTCTAAATATTTGTTTCTGAAACGGTTTACAAATTACAAATTAGCAGGTTGTTGATTTTAACAAATTACCTTTCGATTCGACTCGACCAGAACTGGCCTCCAATGCTGTTTTTGACGAGTGTTTCAAAAGGCTTGCTCAAAAATTCAAGATTTATGAAGAAATTCAAGAAATGGGAACACCAACAAACCTAACCTAACTTCTTCCACCAAGTTTTGTTGGTTGCAGTGGCACTGGGATTCATTACGGAAGGGCGCCAAATTTGATCGAGGAAGTGGAGAGGTCGATATTTATTCTAAATAATTTGCAAAACGAATAAATTTAAAGAATTCACATCTGCCATTTTAGTTTAGTGATTTTCTTTGGGGACAGTGCGATTAATTTTGGACAAACGTTTTTCGAATCTTTTGTTTCCAAAGCCAACCCTAATTACAAACGTTTTGAATCTCACTGTGCCAAAGTATTCATGGTAGGCAGTTTTAACAAAATCGCTGATGGTTTGTCGTTGTTTTGGCGGCGTGAACTTACCGCAAATATAGCAAAATGCATCTGGGCTGTTCTTACAGCCTCTTGATGACATTTTTTGTTAATCGAAACTTTAAAACACGAACGAAAACAGTGCTCTCAAAATTATGACGTTTCGCGAGCGAAATGACACTTTTCTGTTCGCAACGTCCCCAGCCACCTTCAAAAAAAGTGTGGGGCTTACATACAGTCGCGAGCGAAAAATTGTACATAGCAGGTAATGTGACACTTTATCACATTTATTCCAATATTACAACGTTATGCGTGGGAGAAAACATCGTAAATTAAACTAAAATTTTTATTTCTTTACGTTTCCCGCGTCGTACATGCGAAAAAAATTTTTAGTGACAAATGGTAGATTTTTGGAATAATATTGGCTGCTACTATTTTTCGCTCGCGATTGTAATATAACATTAACACTAACATTGGCTTTATCACGCTCGGTATTCTCGTTTTGTGCAAAATGTAAAAAAAAATCAGGTCCCATATTGTCACCTACAAAAATATTGCAAAAAAAAAACGATGTGACTGACAAAAACTAATGACAGATTCGTGATCAGGGCCCCAAAATTAGTCAAAAAATCTCATCACACATAAAACAACGAAATACGTGTCGGCCTGTGTAATTATTAAAAATAAAAAATGCGCATTATTTTTAAATAAAATTTTGAGGGATCCCATCACAAATAATGAATTAAGAAATACCGGTATAAAGTTTTCAATAATAAAAGATATGATGAACGTTACTAATCTTGAAATGAGACAAATAATTATGAATGATTTCCACATACTGCCTACAGGAGGTCATGTAGGAATTAATAGGATGTATAACAACATCAAAAAACACTATTTTTGGTCAGGTTTGAGGGCAGATATAGAAAAATTTATCAAAAAATGCGATGACTGCCAAAGATACAAGCATTCCAGACCCAATTTAGAACCTATGACTATAACGACAACAGCTTCTTCTGCATTTCAGAGAGTAGGTTTAGACCTTGTTGGACCACTCACACCTGATTGCGAAGACAATAAATACATATTGACCTTACAGTGCGACTTGACAAAATTTGTAGAGTGTTATCCTTTGAAAAACAAGGAAACACAAACAGTTGCAAAAAGTTTCTTAAATAATTTTATTTTAAGATTTGGAATAGTTAACGAGATAATTTCAGATTTAGGCACAGAGTTCATTTCCTCAACAATGGCTGAAACTTGTAAGCTTTTGCAAATCAAACAACTTCATTCAACTTCCTATCATCATCAAACTATGGGAGCACTCGAAAATTCACACAAATCTCTTGGAGCATTTTTGAGAATTCAGACAGATAAACATCCAGAAACATGGAGTTCATGGCTACCATACTGGTGTTTTTCTTATAATAACACTGTCCATAGTGAAACACACTACACACCTTACGAACTAGTTTTTGGAAAATTGAGTAACTTACCTTCAAACCTTGTTAATCGTATCGATCCCATTTATAATTTTGATAGTTACCCATTGGAACTTAAATATCGCCTTCAATCGGCATGGGACGATGCAAAGAATAATTTAGTCTCATCAAAGGTAAAAAGGAAACAGTTTTACGACAAAAAAGCTAATTCAGTAGATTACAAAATAGGTGATGAAGTTTTGTTAAAGAACGAAGCAGGAAATAAAGCTGAGGCTCTATTCAAAGGTCCTTATGAAATTTTAGAAATTTTGTCTCCAAATGTGAAATTAAAAATAGGAAATAGGGAAATTGTAGTACATAAGAATAGAGTAAAATTGTATTATAATTAATTAATTTCTTTCTTACAGCTTAGTCATGTAAATTTGTAACATTAGACTCACTCTTGGGATAGGTCAGTTTTATTATGTATACTTGGGTTAGGTTAGTGAATTACTAGGTAAGCAATTTTAGTTTTCTTTTTAAATGTCAATAATTGTAAATGGTTCTAATTTTAAGAAAAGAATTCCCCTTTAATGTATAAGGACAATTCTTTAACTCTCCGGGGGAAGATGTAGTGTAGTGATGAAATAGTAATAATAAATAAGTATTGCTTGTTCAGCATAATCAAGTAGGTTAGTTTTAAGTTAGTATTAAATTAGATTAGGTGAAGGCACTGAAGAGACAAGTCTGAATAAAGATCATGTTAGAATGTGACTGTTTGCCTGATTAACCGAGTTCCATCCCATACGTCCGAATATACCGACGACCAAACATCTTACGATACAGTAAGTAATATTTGAGAAATGCAAACAAGTACCTATATAGTTTCACTGTTAAAACGACGATGATGCGAAAAGGGAGTAGGTACCTAAAAAAAAAGATTTTTATGTCTTCATAAAAACAAAATAGTTCAAGGACAAATAACATTAAGACCAGCCTGTATAACAGGGATCCGATTTTTGGATAATATTTAAAGTACCATCAGCAATTGCCTCTTGGTCTGTTGGTCTGTAAGAATACTGTACAAAATTTCACAATCCTGCGATACACCATTCGGAAGATATTAAATAAAAACGTTTAAAAATGAAGAACTTTGGCGGCTTATAACATCAAGAGGAATCACAATTATTGACCAATAATTTTTGCACCAGGCTTCATCATTTGAAGTTTGAACCTTAGATTCTGTGGTACAAAGGATGATGTCTTTCAGACTCATCCTGTATGTAAGGTCAAGTGTGATTTACCATTATAACCTAATGAAAGAAATTACTGCCTATATTTGATGATTACGGAAAACATAAGTACCTAGGTAGGTACCTACTTTATTTTAATCGAAAATTTCCACTCACTTCGGAAAACATTCCGTTATATTTATTATTTACCCATCATCAGGTTCGCTTCATAATGTAAAGCAGGGGGAAGTTGTTATTATTACTTTTAACAACTACCACACTGTAAACCACCACTACAAAAGCCATATGATGAATAAATAAAAACAATAAGAATCTAGCAAGTCCGCCATTTTTTGTTTTACCGCTTTCAATTCACCCCCACAGAATTCACGTTTGTTCAATAATAAAGGAATAAGGAAGAGCTGTTTAAAATCAGTTCCACTTACCTTTCTTCAAAAAAGACACTTATCACCCAACTCTGCAGCACACCCGCGTTAAGATTTAGATTTTTAAAGTAATTAAACTCCGTAAATAAACTCTGAGCTGCCCAACCACCACATGTGCATTAGCGCAACGGGAGCAGTCTGGACTAGACCAAATCATGCTGTAGGGGGTGGCAGGTTGTCGGTGAGCGAGAAAGCACTCATACAACTCACCGCAGGTCTGACAGAGACAGTCCATACGGGATGAAACGTTTACAAAACGTTACTTACCTACTTTGAAGTAAAATCAATTAAGTATACCTATTTAGTAATAAGTAATTATTGAATAAATTGTAAATTTTTTTATTTTTTAAAATCTGCCAATGCTTTTCGAGGATTTCATTAATAATAAGGTACTTAAGTAGCTACAAATTGAAATAATAAAATAATACGTTGAAGAATGGTTGAAGCGACGTTTAGGTGTTCGTACAACAAAATTTTTTTCATCAAAAGTATAATTATACCTATTATTGCAGCTTTGGGAATAATTACAGCAAATTCTAAGTATAGTATAGTGCGCTAAATAATATTGATAATGCATTTATTCGCGGCACACCGGTTATATTTACGAGGATGCAACGTTACACGTAAACGTTACTTTTCTAACCTAAACGTAACTGCTGGCGGATTAAAGCTGCAACTCAAATACAACGTTTTAGCAACGTTAGCTTTTTAACGTCGCTTTATCAACCCATATATAACCGTTAACAATTCAACCGGTAATGGTATTTCAACGAAGTCAACGTTGATACAACGTTGAAACAACGTTCGTGTGTTTACTGGGCATGGTCAATGGATGACCCTTTTGCAGTTTCCTTCCGTTCGTAGTTCTTATTCCGGAAAAAGATGTCCCTACTAGACCTAAACGTTACCCTCATCTCCTAATTTCCCTATTTCGCGAGTTCCTAGGTCAAATTTGGGTTTTACTCTCCCGACTGGAATCCCTGGATCGTCGTGTATTGAAAATTACCTAAACGGACCTCCCGACTTTGCAACCCTTTAGATATACCTGGCTTCAGTTTAACCTGTACAATTCAATCTAGTTAATTTACCTGATGGGTAATTGACATGATCAGTACTTCAAGTACTTAGTTATTAACATGGACATTCAGATATTTCAACAATTTTACAAATAACAAAGAGAAATCTCACATAATAGCGCCGGAAACACAACTTTCTAGAGCCCTTAACCTAACGGCTCTTTTTATTACCGAATTCGATTCGGCCCATTTAGGCAGGAAGTGCCACATGTTGACCCGTCCATGTTTCTGCTTAAAAATCTCTCCAAAATAATAAACTTGAACTAACTAATACATCGTCCTGACATTTCTTTAGAAAAATAACACATGGGTGCCACGAAAAGTACGAGAATTTTCTTCGTACCGGCTACGAATGGCTGGAGTAGAACAGCTCCCGAGAAAACCAACCTGTTGGCGTCAATCCGAATTTCCACACACGCGAAGTTAAGCAACTTCGCGTGTGTCGAAAATCTGGATGGGTGACCGAGATTCGCTTTATGCAAAGTTAAGCAACATTGCACGAAACGAAACTTGGAAGGGTGTATCACCACGAGCTCGCTTTCGGCCAGATGCAACACGAGGTATGCTCAAGTTCTAAATGTATTATCTGGCCTTTTGCGGAGCTCGAGTGACGGGGTCCGGGCTAGCTCTTCCCAGGGCGTTGAGGGTGGAAATGAAAGACGGTCGTCGGTTGAAGCGGAGTTTCCCGAAGCGAAGCGGCAGGCAGCGTTGTGACGAGTGCGAAGACGAGCGGTCGAGTGAGTGAGGGATGGGGGAGCGCGTGGCTTTTTATTAAGGGTGCTGGCGTGGGATTGGTCGGAGCGTCGAGGGTAGCTGGAGCCGTGATTGGCGGAGTAGGGGGTGGAAGGCGGAGCTTAGGTTAGCGAGGGAGAAGTTATAAGTAGGGTGAGTCGCGGGTGGATGAATCATTTCCTGCCTGCCGCTTATGGATGACGCGCAAAGCTGTGTCAGGGCTGTTTCCGGGTGGAAACAGGGATATCACAAGGCATTGGTTGGTGACAGATGCCCCCCATTCGAGACACAGCTTTGCGTCGTCAGTAAAAGATGGAAATCCTTACGTTTATTTACAGAATTATACAAGTATGTACATTCTAAAACTAAAGTGCCGACAGTGGCGGAGAATCGCGTTGCGCGCAGGCAACGAATTAAAAGAACGCACTGAGTTTTGCACTGGCTAAGTGTCTGTGGGGGTTGAAGCAGATCCGTGTTGGTCGGAGGCGGCTTGTCTTGGGGGATGCAGGGCGGCGTCTCCTCGAGGCGGTGTCGCGTTACCCTTGGCGGCGTCGGTGTTGACGGCACTGGTCGCGGCGGCGATGTGCGTGGCCGGTAGGCTGGAGCGGGCTTGACGCTTGGATCCCCGGTGACGGCTGGATCCTCAGCGGCGTGTCGGACGTAGCTGGGCGTCGAAGCGTGTTTTCGGGGCGTAGCTCGAACGATGGAATGGGGGCTCGCTAGCAGGGAGGCCCTCGGCGTCGGGACGGCTGGAACCTGCGGTCTCTCGACGGTGGCGACGGCGGACGTCGAGGAATGCACTATCGTTCGAGCGAGGATGGAAATATCCGAAGGCGGACTTCGAACATCTAGCAGTGGGGCCGTGGGCGTCGGGACGGCGAAAACGTGGTAGCTTTCGACGGCGATCTCGGCGTTGTTAGTGTCGACGGCTGACGTCGGAGTGGTGGGAAGTGCACTAACCTTGCGCGTGTCGGCTGGTGGTGACGCCAGTGGCGGCGAGACGGCGATAGGAGCGGTGATGTGGGCGACGGCGGACGTCGTGGGTGGTTGGGCGCCACTGAGGGTAATTGACCTGCCCTCAGTCAGGTGTGTAGCTGGCGGTGTGGTTGGTGTTGTGGCGGCGTGCCGGAGCTTGATGGCGGCTGCCGAATCGGACGGCTGAAACGACTCTTGTGTCACGTTCTCGACGACGGCGGACGTCGGAGGGTGTGCTCGTGAGTGGCGGTTTTCAGGCGGCGTCGTGACAGTGAGCGGCGGTTGTTGGTAATTCGGGGCCGGAGGTTGGCGGCGGCGGCGTTTCCTCGGTGGCTTGTAAGCGGCGGAGATCTCGACGACGGCAGTCGGAGATGGCATCGAAGGGTCGATGGCGGTGAGCGGCGTCGGGCGCGTCGCGGCGGCGGCGGGTCCCTCGGTTGGCGGAGCAGGCAGTGGCGTGAATGTGGGGGCGGTGATGCATACCTCCACGGAACGATCGAGCTTGGTGACGGTGGACTCGACGACGGCGGACGTCGGAGTGCGTGTGGGCGTCAGGGCGTCGATTTCGGTGGGCGGTTGCATGGAAAGCGAATGGTGTGGCTGCTGCTGGGATTTCCGGGGCTGCGGTGGTTGATCGTAACGAGGTTTCCTAGGCGGCGGAGTTAGGGGCAGTCCGAGCTCCTTCTCGATGGTGATGCAGAACTGGTGCAGGCGGCGCTCCCTCTCGCTGATCGCTTCCGCAGTGAATGTTCTCTCCAGCCACGAGGTCAGGTCCTGATAACTGGATGGGGATCGAAGCCGAAGATCGAAGCTCCGACGTGCGTTGCCCCGGAGTTGATCCGCAAGTAGCTCGGCCCAGTCATCGCTAGGTTCCCGGCGGGCTAGGAAATCCCTCGTGCAGGTGTCGATGAACAATCCTGCATCTTCGTGGGCCGCTCCGGCGAACGTTGGAAGTCTCGTTGGCGGTGGTTCGGCGATTGAAGGCGACATGATTCCTCGGCTCGCTGTTGGTTCGGTGCTCCGGCTCCGGGTGACGATCGTCCTCTTAAATATTCCTCCGGGTCCGGAATCTTCAATTAGATCCCGTATGGCCCCACGTTGGGCGCCAAATATCACCACGAGCTCGCTTTCGGCCAGATGCAACACGAGGTATGCTCAAGTTCTAAATGTGTTATCGGGCCTTTTGCGGAGCTCGAGTGACGGGGTCCGGGCTAGCTCTTCCCAGGGCGTTGAGGGTGGAAATGAAAGACGGTCGTCGGTTGAAGCGGAGTTTCCCGAAGCGAAGCGGCAGGCAGCGTTGTGACGAGTGCGAAGACGAGCGGTCGAGTGAGTGAGGGATGAAAAAAAAAAAAAAAAAGTCAGAAAAGAGCCAGGCCAAGGGCCCCTACTGCTCATCACCTATGTGCATCGTCAAGGCAAGCCTGCAACGTGCGGTGTATCATCATTGTTTATTTTTTGATGTGTCGGGCTGGAGCAAAGCTCCTGAGGTAAGTTAAGTAAGGGACTCCTGAGGGGAGTTCCTTAGAGGGGAGACCTGAAGGGTCTGGGGAGCGTTTTGCTTGAGGGGCAAGGAGAGGCATTAGGTGGGAGAGTTCGCTGAAAAAGAAAGTTAACGACGAAATCTTGCTGTGGTCTACCTGCAACATACTAAACATTAGTGGTTCAAGGTGGGTGGATGAGAGCCGTCCTGGGACGACGAATTCTGGAATTCGCTGGGTCGTAGTCGACCGCATCTCTCACTAGCGGATTGGGATGAACCTCTGCTCGAGCAAAGGTTCGTGTGTTTGTTTCAAAGAGGAAGTCTTTGATTGTCGGGAGGTTTGCTTCTTGATGGAGCTGGGTGTTTCGGACGTACCAGGGAGCGTTAAAGGCGTACCTCAGACAACGGTTCTGGATGACTTGGAGTTTTTGGAGTTGCGCGTTAGAGACGTGTCCCCAGGCGCCAGAGCCATAGGTCATGGCTGGTCTAACCACAGCCTTGTAGAGCCTCAGCTTATTCTCGAAAGATAAGCCGCTGCTTCTACACAGCATTGGATAGAGGTGGCCAACTACCATTTTGGCTTTGGCGACTGAGGGCCGGTTTATCGATGCTCAGCTAAATGAAAATATCTGTCAGTTTGCGTTATCCGCTAGTTAAACTGTTTATCGACAGCAAGTTGACTGCAAGGTCTTTGCTAAAGCGCTGAGCAAACTGACTGACAGTTCGAAGTGTCAGCTAGGGCAGAAAACCGACGGTTAGCATCGCCCAGAGGCATTTAAATGACGAAGAAGATGAATCTTTGGTTTTCTTCAACATTAATCTAGCCAATATAAAGTTTAGGAAAGTACCTGAAACTATTTTGAGGAATTTGCCACTACTTAAGATTTCCTCAACTTTCTTTCAGACCTATTGCTTCTACCATCCGTTTTCTTATCCTCAATTACATCTCCTGCTAGTTACTTTTCAAAGCACGTCTGGATCGTAGGCAGAAAAGTTTACTCCTCGTTTCTTTTCTGTCACCAATACAAATTTCAACTGCATCAGCACCTGCCACAGTAAACAAAGACTGTAAGGCATTGCTATGGAAACAGTTGACTATATTAGCGCGAAATTTAAATCTGTCCAATTGAATTCAACTTCCGCTACCCCAAATGTTGCCAACACAACTTAAACTGTCAGGCACGTAACTGACAGACAAATTCGATGTCGATAAACGTGAATATGATTTATCTGTCAGTTATAGTAAACCGTCAGATAGATAACAGCCAGTTTTAACTGAGCATCGATAAACCGGCCCTGAGTAGTCCACGTGAGGAATGAA
The DNA here is from genome assembly GCA_963924575.1 of Pycnomerus fuliginosus. NCBI lineage: Eukaryota > Metazoa > Arthropoda > Insecta > Coleoptera > Zopheridae > Pycnomerus > Pycnomerus fuliginosus. The sequence goes on from CAWUQC010000003.1 coordinate 3,123,737, forward strand.
GCTGAGTCGTCGATCCAGCTTGACCCCGAGGTACTTGACCTCGTTGTGCCACTGAATCTCCTCCTCGTCCATCGTCACATGGCCGTGCGGCACTTCTCTTCTGCGCGAGATGAATAGGGCGGAGCTTTTCTCGGGATTGACGACGATGCGCCAGCGAAGAAAGAATTCGCTCAGGTTGTCAGCTGCTTCCTGAAGGTATTGGGTAAGCAGCTGAGGGCTACGGGAGTGTGCTAGGGTGCACGTGTCGTCGGCGTAGACGACCAAGGTGGAGTTTGGGCTGCGTGGCATGTCTGCCACGTAGAGAGCGAAGAGAGTTGGTGAGAGTACAGAGCCTTGTGGGACACCTGCCTCGAGAGGGTGCTCCTCTGAGAAGGAGTTTTGAATTTTGGCTCTGAAGGAGCGACCGGACAAGAAGGAGTTGATGATCTGGACCATCGACGCGGGGATTCCGGCATGAGCGAGCTTATAAATAAGTCCCTCATGCCAGACCGTGTCAAAAGCTTTTGAAACATCAAAGAAGGTAGCGCCTACTACGTGACCCCAGTCAAGCCATCGTGAGGAGAGCTCTGTGACTCTGATCAGTTGATCGGTCGTGGAATGTTTGGGTTGAAAGCCGAACTGTTCCTGGGGAATGATACCGAGATCGGAGACAATCTCGGTGAGACGAGAGCGAATGAGGCGTTCAGCAAGTTTGCTGACACCAGAGAGCAGTGAGACTGGCCGATGGTTCTGAGGGAACTTTCGGTCTTTGCCGGGTTTGGGGATGAAGATTACGTTGGCGCATTTCCACCGGGGTGGGAAATAGCGAAGGCGGAACATGGCGTTGAAAATCCCAGTCAGAGCGACGATGGCTTTTTTCGGAAGATTTTTGAGGGCAAGATTGGGAATCTGGTCGGGGCCTGGGGCTTTCCTCGTTTTGAGGCTGGATATTACCTTAAAGACTTCCTCCGGGGAGGTGTGGCGAATGTGATCGTCGTCTTCCGGGGCTTCCTGGCAGAAAACTTCAGCGAAGTCTTCCACTAGGTCGTAGTGGTCGAGATCTGCGTCCTCCGGTATCGGGACCCTGCATTGCAGTTCCAGACATTCGGCGAACACCTCGGCTTTCTCCTCCTCCCGGAAGACGAGTCCTCTGGGGCCGTGAATTGCCGGGAGTGGCTTGCGGTCGTTTCGAAGAGTCTTGGCCAGTTTCCACACAGAACTGTCCTCGATGTTCAGGGACTCCAGGTGGGTCTGAAAGTTCTCGTTACGGAGATCCTTCAGCGCGTACCTGACTTGGTGAACCAGGTTGTGAAACCTGGTTTTGGCGATCCGGGCTCGCGTTCTGTCGGCAGTCTTTTTGGCCTCTCTTCTCTCTCTTACCAGGGCTTGGATGTGAGGGGGAAGACGAGGGGGCTTGTTTGGAGGTCTGGGGAAGGTTCTGGTTGAAGCGTTGAGGGCTTCGGAGATTTTCAACTCAAATGACTCCACAGCCCGGTTAAGGTCTGCAGTATCATCAATAGTTGGAATCGGTCCGAAGTTTTCCTCAACGTTTCTGCGGAAGGAAATCCAGTTTGTGAATTTCCCTATGGGATTGATGGGATCATTAGCCTCGTCGCCGATGTGCATCAGGACGGGGTTGTGGTCTGAGGAGAGATCGCTGATGGCAGTGAGGTCGATTTGGAGGGGGACATTCTTGACGATGGCGATGTCCAGCGTGTCGGGCAGACCTGACACGTAGTTGTGGTGAGTGGGCTCCTCCGGAGCCAGGACCTGATAGTCGTTGTCATCAACGAAAGTTCGCAGGTTGCGACCGTTTGCGTTGTTGACTCGACTGTGCCAGTCTGTGTGCTTGGCATTGAAATCGCCTGCCGCGATGATGGAGTTGCCACTGTTCAGGAGATCCGCCAGTTCGTCAAGGGGGATCTTTTGTGTGTTGTAGCAAGAAAAGAGGGTTAGAGGTCCTCGGACTGTTTCGACGACGATGCCTACGGCTTCCAGTCTGTGTAGTTCTGGCAAAGCTGAAACATAATGTTTGATTTTATGACTTACCGTTCCCCCTCCTGGGCCAGTCTGTCGGTCTCTGCGATGAAGAGTGAAACCACGGATTTTCGGATCTCGGTGGTTTTCCCTGAGGTGGGTCTCGTTGACGAGCACGATCTCCAGGTCGTGTTCATGAATGAACACTTCCAGTTCGTCGCGCCGGACAGCGAGACCATTTGCGTTGAAAAACGCAGTCTGAAGGGATTTGATCCTACTCGGCCGTGGATTCATTCTTGTTGGATAGTTTCCATGAGTTTCACCAACAGCGGAAGAATGTTGGTAGCGGAAGAATGTTGGTGGCGGCTTGTTTGGTGCTCTCCGAAGACGAAACCATTTGGCAGATTTCCAGGAGAAGTCTGGCCCTGGAGTCGCAGGTAGCGGGTTCCACACGAGGTTTAGTGCGGGGGGCTGGTTTTGGGGAAACAGGCTTTGAAGAGGAGCTCTGTTTGGGGGCGGCGGCCTGCTTCGGGGCTGAAGCTCCTGATGAGGTGCCGTTGGGCTTCGAAGGCTTGGACGCCATCTTCTTCGGGGGAGGGAACCTGGGGCACCCCCTGTAACTGGCGGGATGAGCGCCTCCACAGTTGGCACACTTCGGAGCCTCCACCTCCGTTTTCCCGCAGTCCTTAGTGAAGTGGTCGCTACCGCACTTGACGCACCTAGGATTGACTCCGCAGGTGCGCTGGCCGTGGTGGAAGAGCTGGCAGCGGTGACACTGCGAAACCTGTGAGGGTTTGTTAGCCGGTTCCACACGAACGACTAGATTCGCCAGTCTGGTGATGGCGAACATCTTCGCTTTCTCTTCTATTGGTACTTCTACCCTGAAGAGAGGGAACGGAGTTTTGGTGTATCGATTCACCAGTTGTTGGATCGAGTTGGGGTGGATGCCGATATCCAGCAGTTCGTCAGCAACCTCGGCGGGGGTGAAATCCCTCGGGAGGCCGCGGATGACAGTTTTGGCTGTTCGGTTGTCGGGGTCGTTGTAGGAAAAGTACTGGATCTTGTACTTGATGAAGAACCGGACCATGGCTCGGAAGTCGCCAGCTGTAGCAGGGAAGATCCGGATCCCTAGCTGGCAGGTCTTGGCTTTGGTATAGTTGACCTTCTCTGTCCTGAAACTGGCCGAGACGGTCAACCACTTACCTGGTTCCTTCATTACTATTTGGGGGACTTTTGAGGGTTCAGGGCCGGCCTCCGGGGAGGGGGGTGCCTGGGATTGTTCCGAGTCTCCCGGTAGGGTTTCCTCGGAAGGGGCCTGCTGTGGAGTGCTCTTAATAGCAACCCAGCGGGGGGGGACGTACTTCGGGGTGGCAGCTTTGGGGGCGGCAACATTGGGGGTGGCACTCGTGGAGGTGGCACTCTTGGGGGTGGTACCCTTGGAGGCGGTGCCCTTGAGGGCGGTTGCCTTGGGGGCGGAATTTTTGGGGGCGGCGCCCTTGGAGGCGGTACCCTTGCAGCTTTGGGGCTGAAGTTCCGGGGGAGGGAGAGCTGCGCCCCTCAGTAGGCGTCGCTTTCTCCTTCGCAACGCGTTTGGTCGGGGGCTCGATGGCGGCGGCATCTTCCTCATCGTGGGCCGGGGTAGCGTTGTCCCGCTCCATCAAAGTTACGAAACGGTTTGCCGTTTCGAAGTTAGGGGAGGCTGGCTGAAATGGGGGGGGGGGATTTGCACTTACGCTTTCTCGCGATGTCCGTGAAAGCTTCGGTGACTGAGCTGGAGGTGGACCTAAAAGAAATTTGGGACCCAAATAAGCGGACTGAGACGATATCTTCATCTTCGCCAGTGATGGCGTCGATTCTGGCGTCCAGTCTTCCGGTTTGTTCGGCGAGGTGCTCGTCCATAGATTTTAGAGAGGACATGATTTCCTCCCTGAAATCGCCGAACATTCTCGCGATCGTCTGGGTGAGCATGGAGGAGAGAGCTGCATTCTCCCCTCCTAACACTGGTTTGGGGGCACCATCCATCTGAGTTGATGTTGATGCCATGGCGTTGATGGCTCGAAGAACCGTTTACCGAATTCGGAAAATTCTCATACGAGATGTGAATTTTCCTCGCTTCGGCTGCGTTTAGCTGGTGAGAGCACCCGAGAACTACCACGCTTGTCGTCAATCCGGAATTCTACACACGCGAAGTTAAGCAACTTCGCGTGTGTCGAAAATCTGGATGGGTGACCGAGATTCGCTCTATGCAAAGTTAAGCAACATTACACGAAACGAAACTTGGAAGGGTGACTTCAAACAGTGGAGGTAAACGAGGGGCGGACGGCACACCGAAATAAATTTCGGCTCCCTGAAGTGAGCTAGGGGTGGACCGCTGACTGAACACAAAGGAACACTCGGATCGCTGTGAAGCACGCTAGAATTGGCACGTCTGACACGCACCAACGAACGGACACAACTACTGACTGGTGAGGAGTGAGGGATGGGGGAGCGCGTGGCTTTTTATTAAGGGTGCTGGCGTGGGATTGGTCGGAGCGTCGAGGGTAGCTGGAGCCGTGATTGGCGGAGTAGGGGTGGAAGGCGGAGCTTAGGTTAGCGAGGGAGAAGTTATAAGTAGGGTGAGTCGCGGGTGGATGAATCATTTCCTGCCTGCCGCTTATGGATGACGCGCAAAGCTGTGTCAGGGCTGTTTCGGGGTGGAAACAGGGATATCACCAGGCATTGGTTGGTGACAGGTGACTTCAAACAGTGGAGGTAAACGAGGGGCGGACGGCAGACTAAACACTCTTCAAAAGAATCGAAATAAATTTCGGCTCCCTGAAGTGAGTTAGGGGCGGACCGCAGACTGAACACAAAGGAACACTCGGATCGCTGTGAAGCACGCTAGGATTGGCACGTCTGACACGCACCAACGAACGGACACAACTGAGGTTCTAGAGCCCTTAACCTAACGGCTCTTTTTATTACCGAATTCGATTCGGTCCCTTTAGGCAGGAAGTGCCACATGTTGACCCGTCCATGTTTCTGCTTAAAAATCTCTCCAAAATAATAAACTTGAACTGACTAATACATCGTCCTGACATTTCTTTAGAAAAATAACACATGGGTGCCACGAAAACTTTTCTCGCGACACTGCTTAACGACGTTAACAATCCTTTAAAATTTATGAAGATGGACAGTGCTTTAGGTTGCCCTTCTACGAAGTGAACAATAGCTGGTCCCTATACTAAAATATGCAACTTACTACAGTATTCATAGTTAATTTTTAATTTTACAACAAAGAAATTTTATTCTTTAAAAAATTACTTTAATAAAATTCCTATTTTCTGCGCCATCTATATGTTGTATTTTGCGCTGCGACCTGTCATAGTGAAGATTTCTTTCGAAATGAGAAACGCGCATGGCGCATGTGAAAGAACGAACTAGAGAACAGAGAACAGCTGTGAAAAGAAAGTGGTTTATTATCTCCTCTCTATACACTCTTGTAATCTGGTCGTACCAAATCAGTATGAACGCGTTAACTAAAGCTGATTTCAGGTGAGAATATTAATTATCCTTTTATTTTATTTTATTTGTTAATTTTGTGCATAAAACTTTGTTTTAGAAAACCTCGTATACTGAAGAGCAAAATGGGAACCACATATCTGCACGTGGTCGTAAATTACAAAAATCGAGGATTGTGGGAGGCGAAAGTAACAGTTTTCGACGACAATAGACTAATAGCTATTGAATTCAATAATGGCAACACTGACAGACTCATTCCGTTTCGGAAAATTGCTTCCTACGAACGGAGACGCAGGGACAGTCGAATTTGTCTTTCGCACTGTGGAGGAAATGGATGTATTCCGTAGGGATATAAATGCTATAAGGTAAAAAGCATTATCAACCCCTTTTTTCACAGGTACTCTCTGAAAGAAAAAAAACATGTTTCTAATAAGTATAAAAATGGCTCAAATGAGAAATATAAAAAATGAAAGGGTTTTTAATTATTCGTTTTGTGCTTTGTAGCGGAATTTTAAAATTTTAATTAAAAAAAAGGCGGTCTCGGAGACGGCAGGAACTTCTACGCCGCACTGCATTGGATTAATAACAGCAGCATTTATTAAATTTTTAAATATTTAAAATAAGAAAGTTGCTATGCCAAAAGGGCACTTCGGGTTGACTGATCGGCTTCAAAATCTAATCAGCTCCTCTCCCGCACAGACAATAAAATAAATTGCCACTAAAATGACATTTTTCGAAAAAATGGCACTAAGGTTTTCGGCTTGAAAAAAAATCAGTTATCAAATCCGGTAATAAAAATATACATTTATGCATAGTTTTTTTTCACGGCACCATTTTTTGGTCAAAAGGGCCCAAGTATGAATACATTTTTAGAAGCAGAATTTGAAGAGCATTCATATGGTAATGCGAAAAATGGGGGTTTGCATTTAAATTTTTAAAGTTGATGTGCCAAAAAGGCACTTTCCGTGAGCCGGTGTAGCCCAGATTCTAATCAGCACCTACAAATCTCCCACTGAATATGTGTGCCAAATTTCATCAAAATCAGTTCAGTAGTTTCGGCTGTAGCGTGTCCACAGACACACGGACAGACACACGGACAGACACACAGACACACATTTTTCAAAAATAGGTTTTTTGGGTTCCTGGGACCCCGAAACGTAAAGATTTGATGTCAGTTCAATTTCGAATTTTTGATCGATTTTATATACTGCTCCGCCTTGAGCGTAGAAGTTAAAAATTGCTGTCACCTTAAGAACTGTGAAAAAAGGGTCACAATTGTTTGACCGCATTTGCACTTATTACATTACCATACCCAAACACTAACAGTTACTTTTTTTTTGCAGAAGCGGCAGTGAACATGAAATGTGAGGAATTAATAATTAATTAAAAATTTATCATTTGGAAATTTATAATTTTTATAATAAGAAATAAAAACTTATAAGAAAGTTCTTTATTATAAAAACCTCTTCGTACATTATATCTAAAGTAAAATTTGTATAGAGTAAGCACAATTATAATAGAGAGAGACTTATTTATGTTTTTTAAAAGTAACAAAATACTTTTAAATAATCTCAAGAAGGACACAATAACAGATACTTTTTTTCGAAAAGTTAAAAATGAATTTCAATTGCGAATCGCCGAATAAAAACGGATCGTTATTTCTCGTGCATTTTCGCATAGGGTTCGCGCTTTTGGTCGCACCGTTACATTCCGTTGCCTACATTAGATTAATATAATTTCTACCAAAAGGTGCACCTAAACCTCATCCTACAGCTCGTCATGTGTTGTGCAAAGTAACTTTTTTGGGGAGAATAGAAAAATATTTTGGAAATTTTTTGTTGAATTTGCCCTGTATAGGGATACAAGGATTAGAGAAGGGTTTTGATGGTTTTGGTTAAAAGTTTTTTCCGATCGTTTTGGGGAAATGGATGGAAAAGTGTGGTGGCTTTTAGCTTGTGAGTGGGGCTGTATAGGGATACAGGGATTTTGAAATTTTGGTTAGGGAAAAGGTGCCAAACGGGGTATTTTGGGGTGTGGGGCATAACAGCCCACCTAGTAGTGGCGTGTTACTTTTCAAAATCCGCACCAGCTCCCCTAAGTCGGAATTGGACGATGCTGCAGGTGTCGTCGACCCCTGGTCCTGGCGTGACCTCCGCTGCTGTCATCACCTGATTTGTCGGTGCTGCCGCTGGCTGGACATCCTTAAACATAATTTTAATACTGTCTAATAGTTGCACTTGTTGCGATTCGTGCTCCTCCTGGTGATCCTTGACCCATTGTGTGAACCAGTGTGGTGCTTCATCTGAGGTTCCGGACGTTCCTGCTACTGGTTCTGTCCGTGCTGTTGGCTCCTGGCTGGTTTTCTTAACGTTCCTTCGGGTTGGTGCCATATCTGTGCCTGTATTAAATAAATGTACCTGTTTGCACGTGATTAACCTCGTATCCGCCCGTCAACGGCCTCAATTGTATCCTGTGTTCACGTGATTAACCTCGTATCCTGGTCTAAGGCAGCAATTGTAACTTTGCGACTCTACCGAAAGGGGGACCGTTGTGAAATCCCTCCAATCTTGCAAAAGGACCCCTAAATTTAATTACGTTGTGGTTGTGGTTCGTTTTACGAGGCCGTGGATACAGGAAATAAAACGGATCTTCCAAATAACAATTTATTCACACTGAAACAAAGTCTGGCCGCAAAAATAATACAATAAAATAAACACCTCTCGCTCAAGGAGCTCGAGGGAAATAATTTACACGGCAAAGAAAAATACAATAGTTATAATCCCCAACCTAAATCAATGGGTTTCTAAATTATGAATGAACTCTGAGCTGGTTTTATAAAATGAAGGGTGCCGTTACCGAAATGCTGAAAATAGAATTAATCCCCAGAATTAAATAATATTACCGAACTTGCAAAAATTCGGGTTTCTAAATTGGGAAGCAACCCACAATACAGGCAAGCGTTATGAGTGGTGCAAGATAAGTTTCGAGCAATGACAACTCTTGACGTAACTATGATAGCTAAAAATTACGCAATTCAGTGGCGGGTCGTCGAAAATTCCAGTGGCGTAGTAGATTTCCTGAAATCGAGCAACTTTCATGCACTAAGTAAATTCTACGGTACGATAGGGAAAATTTTGTGTTTTAACGAAGTTTAGAGTGAAAATGAGCCCAGAAATTAAATGAATAACACAAAATTAATGGTTTTAACGGTTCGGGAGTGTGGACCCTGTGATTTCTCGTGAAAGCCAAATTTAGTTTCTTGCTGCTTCTTTCTTCGTCTTCAGTATACGGGATGCTGACACGGCCCAGCCTAGGAAAACTAGCGGGATTCAGGCCCAGCCCCCTAGCAATCGACGGTACACCAAGCCAAATCACAGGTGAAAGATGCCAACGGGACACCCTCCAAGCGAGCAACAATCACGTGTTGGCAAAACTGTAATGTCTTTAACCGCGACGGTGAATTATTGTCGACAATCCAGCGGGAACAAATTGCAGAGCTTAAAGAGCGCGTCTCCTTATGGATATCCTCGGAGAAGCCGATTTAATTTTTTAAATGCGGATTTGATGGTGTAGTCAATTATATTTTTCACTTCCAGTTTAATCGGAAATGGCCCTAATTTAGTTTTTTCAAATGGAATCATACCTTTTTCTCAACGGATTATCGGAATTACGATTGTTTTTGAGATAAGAACATGTACAATTCTTGACCAGAAGTGAAGTCACGGCCACCCTAGATTTTCAAAAACATCAAAGAAATCGGTCAAATAAGAATTTTCAAAATGGCAAATACATGTCAGCCTTATTTATTTGATATAAATTCTACTGAGCAATTACATATTACATCTTAATTACTTTTTACAATTTTTACAATTACAATTACGTCTTTAATTCTTTTTTCTACTTTGGCAGATTGGAATTTTATGCCAGACTTTACACTTGCACTGTAGGTATATCTTCCTCAATGACTAACAAGCTTCCTAAAAATCCTGAAACTTTAAAACAGATTTTTTTTCACTATGGAAACACTGGACAACTTCGGTGGAAAAATGCGCTATCACTAGAAGCCTTGATAATGAGCACATTGTATTCGAAACGCGTCAGCAGTGAAAATCAAGTGTTTCGGTGTAGTGGGGTGTTTCTAGTGATAGTTGATTTTTTTTGTTTAAAAATCTTTTGGATCTGCAGGATCAAGTACCTTAAAAGTGTGTTTACACTACATGATTTGTCAAATGATTTTGCAAATGAAAAGTCATAAGGTAATATTTTTGTGTTTACACTGCATTATTTTTGCTATTACTCCAGTCATAAGCAAGTCAAAGCATGAATAATAGCAAAATATTATGAAAATTAGGGAATAGGACGGTGTCTATTTCGCCATGATAATTCATATGATTTTCTTGAATCGCCTGCCATTTCACGAAACTTTTTTCCCCTGGTGTGCAGAGGCAACCCTGTTGTGACTTTTTTTAGTTATTTTTTTATTGAAGCGTGTTCTATGCTTATAGCGCATTATTTTTTAACTACATAAAAAATTTTGCACATCTAAAAACGAGCTACGTGTTACAAAAAAGTGCATTTGAAATAAATAACTAACCTTGACTTCACAAATTCACATTGTACTGCATTTTGGGTGATTTTAGGTCGCTTTTAGGTTATGTACGACGCACATTTGTCAGTAGAGTCAAGTGCAAAATCATAAGCCAGTCATAGCAGCGTAAACACATTTATACAAACCGCATGACTTTTCGCATTTTGTTTTATTACCACATGATTTATCAAAGCGAAAATCATATGAAAAATCATGTAGTGTAAACACACTTTAAAACCGAAACAGCAAAAATATTTTGAAACACTATAGTACCACCTAAATCTAAACTTCCTGTTCTTCTACTTCTACACATGCATCTAGAATCTGAAGATTGCATCTTGATCGAATTGATTCGGATTTTGATGTCTGGTTATGACGATCAAATGATAGATACCAGATAACCTAGAGGACAGAAAATTTTTATAAAATTATTTTTTATCGCAGACAATATAAGTCCACAGAGCCGATTTTTACCACCTAAGAGTTATATTAAATATTAACGAAACTGAAGAACTATTAGCGGACCAGATTCTGAGGCACTGGAGCAATTAAACTGTTTTTAAAAGTTAATTAAGAACAAGCCAAATACCTACATAAGAGCCGTATGACACGCCACAATATTTGGTCCTAAATTGCATACAATGCAATGTAGAAGTCAAACAAGAAGAAAAAGATGTGTACGTAGTAGTTGGTTGACCATAGTTTTTTAGGCGTCATAACCGACTCTGTTCTGCAACATTTTCATATTTGTAGAACGCGACTTAAAGGCACAGTAAACTAAAAAATTCATGTATTTTTTATTGCATAAAAGAATAGAAGATTACTGGAAACGAGCGCAAAAAGAAAATTATTTTATTTTCAACTCCAAACAGCGCCGCAAAGATCAGTCATGACGTGATATGTGATAAGCCACGTTTGCTTGCACTTGGAAAGCATTGGCGCTGCATTAAAGCATATTTCAAGCGGCAACCCCTCACTTGCAATACATCATTTGAAAGCTAATTTCAGTACCAATCCAATGCTGCAAATATTTTTAATATCCGTCTACCTTCCATACCCGATCAACGGTAACATTTTAAATTACATTTGGACCTTTGTGATGCATCATTTTAAAGAGTATGAAATCCTCTGTAAATCAATGCAACAATTTTTGAAATCCATCCACTCGTTCAAAAGTTACAGAAGAAACAATAATATAAAATGCTATAAACTATCAATTATTAGACTAATTTTTGAAAAATTAATATTTTTAAGTTTACTGTGCCGAAGTTGAAAATAATAATTATAACAATGAATGAATGAATTACATGTTATGCAAAACGGCAAACAATGTGACGCACGCTTCCAAATGATTGTGGATTTTTACCATGAATTTCCAAACCGCCGGCTATCTAATCCGCCTATTGTTAAGATGAACTACAACTTAGGTCAATCATATTCTACAATTACCAGTACACGTACCATAGTGTATAGGTACTTTGCTTACCGAAGCCACATGTGCACAACAGCCGACAACCCTGGCTCCCTGCATGCATCTGCAGTAATAGCTTTTGATACCGCTGATGTCATTCTCGTTACGTTGATAGTCAATCCATAGTTCATGGGCCTTAGATGTAAAGCGAGATTCAATTTTCACTCGCAGTATTCCTGCCACTTCATTATTAAAAAGCCAACGAAAGTCATACATCAATGCGATGTGTATCCCTGTAGATGTTTATCTTGTTAATGTGTATGTAGGGGCGAGCTGAATTTACTGGTGGAGTCGGGTGCAGATTTATCAATCTGCACCTAGTAGTAGTGCCTCCGCAGACGCACAGTGGTGTTAAAAAGGCAAAATTATGAAAATTGGCCATACATAATTAAATAGTAGAGAGTGGACAAAAAAATACCACATTTGCGAAGTAGGTATGTAGAATTAGCACTAAAGGGGTTGAAAAATTATGAAGGGGATGAGAAGTCCAAGGAGATAATGAAACTATATTGAAACGTATACTTACCTATATTTTTTATTTGGCCCAAAAACAACCACCGTCTTACTTTTTAGGGCATAAAGCCTCATAGTAAATTTGAGCTCGACACCTCGCTCTGTTCTCAAGTTATCCGACGTTTTGTATTTCTTCATATTAGGGGTTGTAGAGTCTTTAAGGGTGGTTTTTCGCAATATATGAATGACACCTTGTTTGAATAATTAACGGAAAGCTATCGAATGACACTAATTTCGCGACCAATACTTATAAAGCGGAATTTTGAGTTACTACCCCTAATTTCTTCATATTAGGGGTTGTAGAGTCTTTAAGGGTGGTTTTTCGCAATATATGAATGACACCTTGTTTGAATAATTAACGGAAAGCTATCGAATGACACTAATTTCGACCAATACTTATAAAGCGGAATTTTGAGTAACTACCCCTAATTTTCACCCCCATGGTCCGATATGGCCCAAAAGCAATCTCCGTCTTACTTTTTGGGGCATAAAGCCGTATAGTAAATTTGAGCTCGACACCTCACTCTGTTCTCAAGTTATCCGACGTTTTGTATTTCTTCATATTAGGGGTTGTAGAGCCTTTAAGGGTGGTTTTTCACAATATATGAATGACACCTTGTTTGAATCATTAACGGAAAGCTATCGAATGACACTAATTTCGACCAACACTTATAAAGCGGAATTTTGAGTTACAACCCCTAATTTCCACCCCCTTGGTCCGATATGGCCCAAAAACAACCACCGTCTTACTTTTTAGGGCATAAAGCCGTATAGTAAATTTGAGCTCGACACCTCACTCTGTTCTCAAGTTATCCGACGTTTTGTATTTCTTCATATTAGGGGTTGTAGAGCCTTTAAGGGTGGTTTTTCGCAATATATGAATGACACCTTGTTTGAATCATTAACGGAAAGCTATCGAATGACACTAATTTCGACCAACACTTATAAAGCGGAATTTTGAGTTACAACCCCTAATTTCCACCCCCTTGGTCCGATATGGCCCAAAAACAACCACCGTCTTACTTTTTAGGGCATAAAGCCGTATAGTAAATTTGAGCTCGACACCTCACTCTGTTCTCAAGTTATCCGACGTTTTGTATTTCTTCATATTAGGGGTTGTAGAGTCTTTAAGGGTGGTTTTTCGCAATATATGAACGACACCTTGCTTGAATCATTAACGGAAAGCTATCGAATGACACTAATTTCGACCAATACTTATAAAGCGGAATTTTGAGTTACAACCCCTAATTTCCACCCCCTTGGTCCGATATGACCCAAAAGCAATCTCCGCCTTACTTTTTAGTGTATAAAGCCGTATAGTAAATTTGAGCTCGACACCTCACTCTGTTCTCAAGTTATCCGACGTTATGTATTTCTTCATGTTAGGGGTTGTAGAGCCTTTAAGGGTGGTTTTTTGTAAAACATGAATAACACCTTTTTGAATCATTAATGGAAGGGTATCGAATGGCGTTAATTTCGACCAATACTTATAAGGCGGAATTTTGAGTTACAACCTCTAATTTCCACCCCCTTGGTCCGATATAGCCCAAAAGCAATCCCCGCCTTACTTTTTTGGGCAAGATTCCGTATAGCAAATTTCAGCTCGATACCTCAATCCGTTCTCAAGTTATCCGACGGACAGAGTGAGGAGCGATCGATACGACGAGCGAGCGAGCGAATAAGCAAAGACAAGAGTACCTCCGCATTCTGCTACGGCACTAAAAAGATGGTATAGTCGTTATTATTTTTTCTAAATGTAGTTTTGTATAATTTTTGGCTAGCTTCAGTTGGTAAGTTCCCAGAGTGAATACTTCTAAATCGTCTTCTGTTAGCCGAGGAAAATTAGGAACTGCCGAATCAGATACTTTCAGCCAGGTTTTAGTCCGACGATCCAGCTTTTCCTCCTCGACGCGAATTTGTAGAGGATTTGAAAGCATGCACATTGCCTTGGCTTTATCGACGATCATTTTAACCTCCCCAACCCCAACACAATTTTAAAAAAATGGGAGGTTACTGCAATCACTAAAATTTTCGAATTCGAGATAAGACCGGATCTATGCGTTTTGAGGTCTCAGGAACTCAAAAAAGTGGTTTTTAAAATGTGTCTGTGTGTATGTACGTACGTACGTTCGTACGTTTGTAAACACGCCACAGCCAAAACTACTCAATCGATTTTGCTGAAATTTGGAACATAGGCATCTCGTAACCCAACTTAGATCTGAAAAGCTTTTGGAGCCAATCGTGCAACCGCAAATGCCATTTTGGCACATCAACTTTTAAATTTTAAATGCAAACCCCCATTTTTCACGTCACCATAAGAAAGATCTTCAAATTCTGCTTCTAAAAATGTATTAACTCTTAGTGCCCTTTTGACCAAAAATTGAAAAAAAATTGATTTTTATCGGACTTTAAAATCGCGGTACAGCCCAAGCCCCTGGACCGATTTGGCTGAAATTTTGCACATGGGGATTGTATTACACGTCGAAGAGCTGAACTAATTTTGAATTCAATCGACTCACGGAAAGTGCCGTTTTGGCACACCAATTTCCAAATTTAAAATTATTCTCTCATTTGACCATTAAAAACAAGTTTTTGAAAGATTTATTGTCACCATCAGAAAGGTCTTCAAATTCTGGTTTTAAATAAGTCAAAATTAATTCGCATTTAGCGCCGTTTGGTTAAAAAAATCGAAATTTTATAATAACAGTAAAAATACATTATAGCCCAAATTACTGAATCGATTTGTCTGAAATTTGGTACATGGAGATTGGGTGACCCGTTGAAGACCTGAAAGGCCTTTGAAAGCAAATGGCCCACGGGAAGTCCCATTTAAGCATATCAACTTAAAATTTTAAATACAAGACCTCCTTTTTTATGTCGCCATTAGAAAGGCGATCAAATTCTGGTTCTAAAAATGTGTTCACAGTTTCTGCCATTTCAGTGGAAAATAGAGAAAAAATTCTTTCTCATTAAAAGGGAGCGGGCTGACAGTGGATGACATAAAGTGGCAGTTATTGTCAAAAAGGTGGAAAAAGATTAACCTTAAAAGGACCTTAAACGTGACGGGTGATGTCCGAGGTGACGTCGGTATTTGTCAGAAAATTGCGGAATTAGTCAAGGATTTAAAAAATTCTGTTGAATTGACTACTATCTACACAGAATACAAAGATCCACGCGATGGGGAGGTTCCAGCCGCTTCTCTGCTGCATTTTTATGTTTGTCCTTATTCTCCAAAATATTCACGCAAAAGGCATTGATTAAAGCGCAGGCAATTTTGAAGAATTCACTAATGCTTTCAAGATACCCTTGAATGAATGAAAAATATTATTTCAGTGGATTTATTATTATAGAAGCGAGAAAGTGTCAATTTTCAGGTGGATGGATTTGTGCCAAAGACTGTGTCAGTGGGTAGTGGAAAGGATATGTTTTGTTAGGATTTTTGTAACCGTGTAATATTGGCCAACTTCAAGTTGGGTTGTCTCGGTGCAAAATTGTGGATGAACTCAAATAGCTTGTCTTGATTGGCCAATCGTCATAGCAATAATTGCACTGCGAATTACACTGTTTTCTTAGTTTGCGCCAAGTTGAAATTGGCCCTTGGTTGGGTTGCGCCAGGGAAGCAGTGCAGTTATCATGACGATTTGCGCCGTTGCTATGGTAATGAATGGCCAATCAAAACAGGATATTTGAGTTGTGCTACAATTTTGCACTGACCCAACCCAAGTTGAAATTGGCCCATTTGTAGGTAGTGGAAAGTTCTCAGTAGTTTCTGTATCTAAGCGTGAAAGTGAATGCTCTCGGGGTCGAAAAAAAAAACGAATAGCCGAGGCGCAACCGATATTTTAAATACCTCCTGGAACAACATTCTGAAAAAATTTAAACTTTTTCTTAATGTGTCCATTGACAGATTCTACAATCCAACGGCATAAGGTGACCAATCTTGATGCATTTGCATCCGCTACGTCAAATTGCTTTTCGTTAACACTCTTCAAAGATGGCATGTGTACATTGATCCCTCTTCTTTTAAGCTCCTCCACCACATCCCTAAATCCTCTGTCCAAAACTAAATGATCATCTTGGTGTAGATAATTTGCTAATTCCGATTTTTGAGGGTTTAATAGGGAATTCAGGATTCCAGCGTCATTGTTCTTTCCGTCGCTAAAGAAAGGACCCCAAGCATCTAGAATATAACCGGATGGTAGAACGATCATAAATGGTTTGACCAGATTTCGCTTCTTCTGGCCAGAGAATGTTCTTTTTTGGAGGGGGAAGTGGCCTGGTTTTTCTATGTACACGTATGTGCCATCCATGACCAGAAATAAGTTGTTGGAACCCCATTCGAAGATTTCGTTGAACAGGATTCTTGAGTGATCTTTTAGGGCATCTTCTCTGCTTAGATGAAGAATTCCAAGATGCTTTGGCACGAAATGTTTCGTAATAGAAGTTGCAGTTTTGTGAATTATGTCACTTATTATAGATTGGTTACAAATTCCAAAAAGATCTCCAAGTATAGCCTAAAAGTACACAGACAATTAAAATCTATGGTTATCCCGGTTTCTATTAAATGCGAGATTAAAAGGTTTTCTGAAAAATAGATCTGTAAAGTTGTGCCGTGTCGTGTCACATATTAACGAACGCGGGGGTTGTGTCTCAAGTATTTTTTTTGTTGGGTTGTGAATGGGATTTCAGTTCTGTCAAAATTCCTGTCATGGATAATAATTAACAACAAAGATCCCTTTTAACTTCCATTGTTACTGTTTATTGACACTGACAGTGAGTGACGGCAGAGATGACGGGAGTTTTGACGAATGTGGTGTCCCGTTTACTAACCAACAGTAAAAAAGCCTGAGACACACAACCCCAGCCTTCGCTAATATGTGACACGACTTTAGGTACCTTTAAGAAATAATTCATTTCTTCTGTTTGATATGTGATCGGAGTGAAATAACTGCAGTCGAAAAATTGAGTCATGCACCCCGCTCTTGAGCGTTACGCAGCAGGTACAATATGAGTCATATATTTTGTTCAAAAATCGTTTTGGTGCCAAAGATTTGTACAGAATAGAACGCAGCTTGTCCAAGTTCGGTGGCATGAATCTTTTCTGCTTGGTTTTTCTCAGGACATCCCTAAAGGAGGCTGACTTGAAGCCTTTCTCTGAGGAGCAGTAACAAATTCGGGTTCTCTTGCTGGAGCAAAATGATACATATTGTACTTGCCTAGTGCAAAGGAACTTATTCGGAATAATTTCACACTTTTGATTGGCTCATGTGCACAGAATGCCTTATAAAGCCATCCATCAGGCCGCCACTTTCTTATTTATTGTCCGAAATGAAATCATTTTAAAAGATTGGCAATCTCGGAGATGGTAGAAACATCTACTTTTTCACAGAATTTGCCAATAAAGAAATGAAAATAAAACTAATAAAGATTTGATGTTTTTGGTGATTCGATTTTTCGATCGATTCCAGTATCCGTGGAGCGCAGAAATTAAAATACCGAAGCCTGTTTGTAGTGGAAGCATTTTGGACAATTTCATTTGACATTTGATGTAGGTACTGAAATCTGAGAATAAAATAAAATTGCTAAGGTTTGGGGCGTCTTTTGTGAGATATCCTGTGTATTTGAAACCAGCCTATTAAGTAAAGGAGGAAAAGTGAGGCATCTAATGATTGAATGGGATGGGTAGCGCAGCGTCTGATTCTTACAAACTAATCTGGTATTCTCAGTTCTAAGCTCTCGGACAGACTCATATTTGAAGTTGAAACGCCTAATCACAACAGCGGGAGGAATTGGACATTTTCAGATTAAAGTGCTAAAAAAGAAGTAAAGTTTTCTCTAACATGTGTAAAATTATGTCTTAGCATAATTAAAAATATAGCCAACGCATTTCTTGGCGAACGGTTCTTGCTATTTTTGAAATGTTGTATTAGACCAGTAAGGCGCATACTTTAAAAATGTCTTATAAAGGTATAATGCTCTGTTTTAGGTTTTTACCTGTATTCAATGCCTTTATAAATTTAATTTACCTGCGTTGTTCTCAACGGCCATATTTTTTGGAGTCAACGAGTGGAATATGGTGACGGAAATTTTGCTATTGCAGTAAAATCAAGCAAATTATTTAAAAATATTGTCGTAAATTCGGTGAATTTGCTTAATATACTTTTTTCTGATAACAAGGACATACTATATTAATTGTCAGTTTTATTTTGGTCTCCGCCTGCTGATTTAATTTTTTTTATTTTTTTTTAAAGACCACGTAATCCGCATAATTTTCGAGGGGCATTGTTAGATTTACGAGTATTGAAGTATATTTGTACAGTAAAATTTTCTTCGCACCTAGATTTTGCCTTCTGATGCAAATTTTGACAATCAGTGTATATTAAAATTTATTTGTACTATAACAAAAGCTCCCTGTTAAAGATGGAAGCCCATATTGATGAATAATTATTAATAAAACAAATACGTATCTTTGTATAGTAGATATACAGCTAAAATGTTTTATATTACTGTCCAATTGACACATTTTTGCTGTATTAAAGTTTGCTATAATACAGGTATTTTACTGTATAAATACTTTGTAACACCTGTATAGATGCTGTAAAAACGTAACCACCGAGTCTTTAAGTTGTTTAAGTGTTGTAGGTGCAACTCTTATAAACTTGCTTTATAAGCTGCGCCTATTTTGGGTATATAAGTGCTTTATAAGTACTGAGTAATTGCTCTTACAGCTTTCTTATAAAACCTAAACCTTTATAAATTACCTGTGTAGATGTTCTTGCAGCTTTTATAAATACGTTCGTGTTACTTGGGGCTCTTACCCTCAATTTTCTATCTGAGCTGATTTAGTTGCTACTTGAATTTAGTAACCAACATAGTGAAGATTTCTTGATTAGTTTTACTTCATTGTTAGGTAACTGAAATTTGACTAAAGATTTAGAATTCTTACACGTACTGCTATTAAAAGTGAGCGATGAAAAATTTTCTAGTATATCCGCTGAAACATCACGACCTTCTTCAGAATCAGACTGCTCTTCGTCAGTTATCAACTCTTTCAGATATGTATTACTGTGACAGACGGGATTGTCTTGTCTAGGTTCTGTATCAAGCTCTGCAATATTTTCATCTATGTTTGTTTCAATGTCTTTGTTGGTGTCAATGTCTTCATAGTCTTTAAGTTTATGCAATTTTGTCCAAGAGTCGTCAACATATTCTATATTTAATTTTTTACAAGCACACTGTGCATCGTTTAAGGCTTGAGAGATGCACTGCTCGATTTCGTATCTGACAGAAAAGTGACGGTACCGGAATCACTTGACTGAAACCCTAGTTTTCGGTTGTCCTCTCTCGGAAATATGAATTTTTTTGACAAATCTGTTACTACATTGTTAATATACCGGATCTAATTAATTCGCTGCATGATTTCTAATCAACTAAAATTTACCACGGTTGAAAATGTCCATGTGAAAGAGCTGGTTTGCCTGAACAATTGCTCGCATGGCTGAGAGCTAAAAAGCCATGGGGTGAACATATCCTGACTTAAGTTTGTATCTTCCCGAAGCAAAATATTAAGCTTAGTTAGCGCGTGTGCGTTCAGCTCAATGCAAATGTATGCATTTAAAGAAATGAAATTATTGGTAATGTTGTATTGGCCAGACGATGATAGCCAGTAACGCCACATTCTCAAAAAAAACACAATACCAAATAGAATAAATTCTCTCATACAGCGTTATTGTTTTGTTAAGAAAAGAATTACGTATCATTTTCATGATTTTCAGATATTCTATCGTCCCGTCAGTATGTTTATCATCGGTAATTAAAATTTCTAAAACACGATCAGAACAAATTTTTTTGGCAGCTTTATAATTCATTTTATCTTCAGCCTTTAGATCCGATAAAATTAGTAGATGTTTGTCTTTTGTGTGATTTTTTATCAAATTTTCTAAATCATTTTTGGATGCCTTGCAATCTCCCATTACTAGTAATTTGTTTGATTCTGCGTAAGACTTTAAAAATCGGGTTCTTAACTTTGTTAAAATATGCACTGTGTCCTGAACATACATTTGACTACAATTTTCAAAATTATCAAGAGGCATATGAAACCAATCCAATTTACTATTGTGTTGAAACCGGGATTTGATACCTACGCATCGCTTTTAACAAACGAGTATCACCGTCAGATGAAAAACCGATTATGCTGATGTCAAATTTTTTCGCAATTTCTTCTAAATATCTCCATTTGTTTAAAAGATTTTTATAAGTAAATTTATTGTCGGTACCCGAGATGTTAAGTGTAAATGCAGCAGACCCATCTTGCAAAGGTTGCGCCATAATCACATACGCGTACTGAACTGATCCGCCGGAATGCCCAATTTTACGCAAATCTTTAGATAATTAAATTAAACAAATCTTTGCGTTTGGTTTCGAATCTATAGAATATTCGAGAAGAGAAATCGTATTTCGCCGCTTTAAGTTTCCCGTTAACACCGAAATATTGTCAAGGACACGAGAGGGATGGAGCAGGTAGAAAAATGCGGGGGTGTGAAGGCCAAGTGCAGCTAGTAAGAGGAGGGTTTCGAACCGACAACCAAAAGAGACGCATTTATATTTATTTCAGTGAAAATTATTAGTAATAATTTAATAGTTGTTTGTGCAGTACTGTGTGAACCTACGTATTGCAGCCCAAATCTCAGGAAAAGGTAGGAAACATTCTAGATTTGTTGTAATCATTTTATCCTGTGTAAACACGATTTTAATTGCGATTTAATTGAAAGGACGCTTAAAAGAGACGCTAGGTCATTTGTTAAAGATTGTGGTACTATTCCTAAACCGGTACTGGATTATTTAAACATCCCAAGCAGTTCCGTACACATCTCGATGAATCCAAGTATTCATGATTAAAGCGCGGATTCTAGGGCAATTGCCTAATACCAATTAAACTAGGCACATTCGCCAAACCTAAATAAAAATTCGTTTCAGGGAAAATTAAGCAGTTTGACACCCGTTGTATATTGCCTAATTGCCTATTTTAGAACTTAATGGCTTAAAAGGCTTTTTTACTGCCTAGATCTTGATTTTATACGCCTAGATTCGTTTTTTTATCGGTCCGTAATTTTTGACACAACGCAGTTGCTATTTGATCCACTACGAGCCGACTGCTCTCTGACAGACTGTCAAACGTCAAGTCAAAGTCAAACAAACATAACCTCAAAATCTGCTACCTAAATTTGGAAGCTGCTCCTAGACCTACCGACAGACAAACACCGTAAATAAAAAGTTAGGTGTTGTGTACCGTGTCATTTGTTACTGTTTGGTGATTTCGTGGTGATTTGCCCGCTGGTTGCGATGCCTAAACAAAAGAATTCGCTAAAAGATAGAATTAAAAAATGGTTGAATGTGGAAATTGATAATAATCTTAACCAAGTTTACGAAATACACACCGTGGGTGAAGGAAGTGTTTTCTGCAAAGCCTGCGGAAGTATTGTATGTATAAAACCATGTAAAACTTAACAGTATGCTACTAGTCTTGTGAATTTCAGTTCACGTGCACAAAAAAATGCCATTTAGAGCAACATTCCCGGGGTGCAGGCCATTTAAGAAATCTTAACAAACCATTGAGGCACCGCCAGCTCCATGAATTGTCCCACGAAACTGATAGAATTTCTTTTAACACAGAAATGTGTCATGCATTTGTAGCTGCCAATTACACAAATTAAAGAATGAAAGCCTAAAAACATTTTTGAAAAAACATTGCAAAATGAAGATTCCAGATGAATCCACTTTAAGAAAGAACTACATTTCAAAATGTTACCAAACTGTAAGTATTTTTATTTATTTGTTTCAACATCTTCGTTTACATTCAGAATTTTTTCAAAAGTGTTGTGAAACTAAGTAGGTACCTACATTATCCTGGTAGATTTTAGGTAAAATCAGAGACTACATTGGCCAAGAAAATATTTGGGTGTCAGTGGATGAAACTACCGACGTTAACGGTAGATACATCGCTCATATGATAATAGGCAAGTTATCTAGAGAAGAGGCCAGTATTCCGATTCTACTTGCCTGCAAACAATTGGAAAGAACCAATAACATTACAGTGACGCGATTTGTCAACGAATCGTTGGGTAACAGAAGCACTTGATAGGTTGATTTGCGTTATTGTTTATTTTATTTTCAAGGTATTTTATGGCCTGCGGGAATACAGCACGATAGGGTTTTATTATATGTAACTGACGGCGCAGCTTATATGGTAAAAAGTGGAACAAATCTTAAGATTTTCTATCCCAATATAATACATTTGACCTGTCTGGCTCACGCGCTACATCTTGTATGTGAAGCTATTCGTCTACAATGTGAAGAAGTTAATGGATTGATTAGCAACGTCAAAAAATATTTTGTAAAGCTCCACTGAGAATACAGGCATATAGAGACGCATTGCCCGATCTTCCTTTACCCCCAGAACCGGTACTGACTAGGTGGGGTACATGGATAGAGGCTACGATTTTTTATGCAAAACATTTTGAAAGAATAAAAGAGGCAAACTTTTATTTTCTGTACTGAATTTATATTAAATAACAATTTTGACGATACAGATTCTCAAGCAATTGAGCAGGGTCAACGTTATTTCAATAGTCCAGATGTGAAGAAAAAATTAATATACATTCAAATCCATTTTGAAATGCTAGTAACTAGCATTAAGAAACTTGAAACTATAGGATTGCCACTGAGTGAATCTTTCCAAACTGTGGAAGATGTGCTGGATGCTTTGAAGGCTACTCCTGGCCCTTTGGGTAAAGCTGCATTCAACAAATTGCATAATTTGCTCTTAAAAAATCCTGGATTTCAATCGATAAAGGATATAAAAAATTTATTTTCTGGCCAGTACGCTACTTTGCAGAATGTAAACATAAATAATTGTTGTAGCTATAAATTTGGGCCAGTAACGTCATGTGATGTCGAAAGGTCGTTTTCTGGTCTAAAAAATGTACTGACGGATAAAAGAACTTCGTTCACAACCGAAAATTTGGAGCAGTATTTGGTATGCCAAGAAAATGCTGCTAATTTAAAGTGATTTTGAGAACTTTGCCTTTGTGCACTCAAAACACTTTATTGCAATATGTTTTAGTAGTTATATTCTTATTTGATTAAAGTTATAGAAAATCCTGTTTGTTAAAATGAAATTAGTACTTATATTATAATTTGTTCATTGTTCAATAAATTGGTTTTGCCTTATTACAGAGTGAGTGCCTAAAAGTGCCTACATCTTAGAATTGATGGCCTAAATATTTGTTTTTACAGCTTGAAAATAGTGCCTTTTTTCCATGTTTTTAAGGGCCTATAATCCGGGCTTTATTCATGATTAATCCTCGGATTAATCGACCACCCTAATTAATTAATCAAAATCATCACCCTTTCTTAACCTAGCCATAGGACAACCATCTTCACTTCAAATGCATCTAAATGCCAGGTATTCACATCTACGACCTTATCTCGTCATTTAATTATACCTGTTCAATTAATTAATTACACCTGGAAATCAGAATCCGATCAAACTACCCCAGTTTTCTGGAAGGACGCCCAACAGCTCACATTTACAGGAAAATCTCTTCATTTCACCTCTCAACCAGGTCTTCATTAATCAAACTTGATTAATTAGCCCTTTTACCTTAGCAATTAGGGGTGAAATCTTCCTCTTTGCCTTCAGCAACGAATTAACGATAAGGAGCTCATTTTAAAGCTCAAAACACCATGAGTATGTTCAGTTCACACAGCAGCAGAAAAACAAGAACAATTTTCGAATTGTTATAAACTAATTAACCGGAGTTTCTCGGGTTTCGAGAACTCCTAGAGACCAGTAACTGGCTGATGGCTCCAGCGCACCTTAAAGTGCTGCCAACGAGGGAAAAACACACTATCGTCGGGGGGGGGTATCTGCGAAAGCAACAACAAACTGTGGAACTTTGAACTACTCCGGTTTGACTTTCATCTAATTTTGTTTACAAGCTACACATCTACCAATATTTATTGGGTAAACAAGCAAACAAACAACAAAAACACAACGAAAAGACAAAGAAAATAAAAGTTTTCTACATTACCGACATTTACTTGACTGGTTGAACACTTTCAAAGATCTGGCAACATTGGAGAAATTCTCCCAGCGTACATGGATTTTGTTCTCGCAAAATAACAGCATAAACTGCATGATAACAATTTAATTTTGCTTGCATGAGCGTGGACAACTATTGAACAATTCTATGTAATGCACAAAATTTTAGATTCTTAATTACCACGTGATAGGGCTTGACTAGTCGAATTAACTTGTCTTAGCGAATCAACAGAAACATCTGTCCGCCATCTTCTTTACCGACCGCCACTTTTCTTGCCAATTTCTTACAATAGGAAAATGCCACCATATTAGAAATCCCACGGTACCACAATCGAACCAATGCTTTTTAGATTTGACAATTGATTTTTATTTGTTCAATTTCAATTTGTTTAAATTGTCTTTGTAACACTTTATTTAATTCAACAAGGGCTAAACATTATTCAATATTATTCAGAACTCATTTTGTCAATTAATCTTGGCAATCATTGTAATGCAATCATTGTAATTATTATCATCCCATCTCAAACGGGGTTTCCGCTGTTTCCCTCGTTTACAGTTCTGGAAAACTTTAGAGAAAGGACTTCTCTATCGAGTTTTCGATCTGTGGGAATCCGAGTTGGATTAAAAGATTCAGTGCAAGACGGCAGCGGCCGCAAACAAAAAGAAAAATCAAAATTTTCTTGAATAAATGAAAATCAAAATAATTCACTCTCTTTTATTGACCTGACTCTCATCAAGGTGCTACTTTAAAGATCCTGGAGGGGGGGGGACATAGGAGATTAGATTAATCCTTGTGTACAATGAATTTGTTTAAACAAATAACCACCTTTCACAACGGGGTGAGTAAACTCAATGGTCCTAAATTTCATCTAGACGATCACAAAGGTAAACCACGGTAAGTGAAAAATTCACCAATTAATCTGAGGTTTTATGGCCTTGGAAAAGGGGTAATTAGGGGTAAAAAAGGGGGGGTAACTGTGGGCTCGGAGTAGGGGAAAATAGGGTACTCCGGGATCACCATAGTACCTAGCTCTTGAACATTCATCAAAATATTTCTGTATAACTGCTGCATTTTCTGCAGGAAATGAATTTTCTTTAGGCAAACCGGTCACATGTCTAAGGCACCTACAAATCCTACAATGCTACCTGTTTGTGATTGGTATTGCACTCGTCCGGTTGTGATGTAAGTATAGGTACAACCAAAGTAGGTTAAGTTAGTTGCTAGGCGGGTGGTAATGTAGGTTAAGCTGACGGTGCGATACACCGGCGGCAGGTTAAATAATTGTTAATAGTTTTAGTTTAGTTCTTAAGTATAACCTGTAAGAGTCAGAACAATCACTAGATGTAAATGAAGTCTTCCCGATTGACCTTTTATTGAGTTTACCATCCAATCCAACATCACACTTCACATGGCGACCCTGCCAGACAGCCAGGAAGTTTGGCGAAGATTAATTATTTTTTAGAAAGAAGATTTCCAAATCAAAATTTCTCCTCTTATTAAGATCATGGGAAACCAGCAAACGAAGGAGGAAGTAATTATAGCCCAGGCCGGAAATAGTGGCGGTGCAACGGCAAATACCAGTACTGCCAATTGGGGTGTCCATAACATTTTAACCGTAATTACGTTTGCCCTAATCATTTTGGCTTTCGCCCTAGTTCTTATTAAGATGTGTTCAAAGAAAATGATGGCGCGATTGAGGGAACAAGTACGACAAGAAGCCAGAGAGGAAATAAGGAGGAGTCAGGTCCAGCTAGCTTGAGTCGTTCTTGAATAAAGCTAATGTCGACGCCGTTCCGTCATCTCTTTGAAGAAGTGAAGGTATTTGGGAGAAATTTAAATAAAGACAGTCATGTGCGTAGATCGGACGTAGACATAGTTAATAAGAAGTTAAAGAAATTAGATAAATTTGGGAATGAATTAGATGAATTAAAAAGTAATTTTAAGCCACTAGATCATACTGACGACGTTGTTGATGAAATTAAGCAGTTCGTAGGAGCAACTTTAAAGCTTTTAGATAGTATAAGGGTAGTTTTAGATAATAGATTAGCACAGGCCACAGTTAATCCAGTAACATTGAAAATATAACGAGGGAGGGAAAAACTATCCCAGGGTCCATCTTATAGTCTGGCAATGTATTATTTAAATTGAAAGGATGATTATTGTTGTCTAGTGCCAAACAATCAATGTTAACTTGAAATGATGTATTTGAGAGAAACTAGTACATGTTTCGACCTTTTCTAATAATTAGGCCATCTTCAGCTAAAATATAAACAAAGAAATCAATCAGTGCTACAAAATTACGATGAGGGTTGAAGTGAGGTTAGGTATATGAATGGGTGAGAAATTTAATTTGAAAACTGCGTGTGGGTTATTGCCACAGATGAATGGTAGAGAGGATGTTACTCTGCAACTAATTGATGCGATTGAGATGTATGATAGCTTGTTGGATGATCCAGGAAAATTATTATTAATTAAGTACGTCCTTAAGACGAGATTATCACAGGGAGCGAAGGTTAGACTAAAATCAATTTACCCTTCCAATGCCGAGCTAGTTACAGATTTGAGGAATCATTTTGTAACTAAAAAATCAGTAGCTACTCTGTCTTCCAGACTACATAATTCTAGACAAGGTCATAGTTCCGTTGATGACTTTGGAAATAATATTGAACAATTAATGGTCGATCTAACGATTAGTCAGGCTGAAGGAAGTCAGGCTGCGACAGAAATTTTGAGTTCGAATAACGAAAAAATCGCAATAAATGCTTTTGCGAACGGACTCCAAAACGACGAACTCGAAACTATAAGACGCTGAGTGAGGCAATTAGAGGCGCGAAAGATGAGGAGTTAGCCACAAATAGAACCCAACAGGTACTTTTTTCAAATTCGCAGAGACAAAGTCAGCAAGGGAATTTTCGAGGGAATTTCAATCGGAGAGTAAATTTTCGCGGTAGACAGTATTTCAATCAAAATTATTCAAGTAATGGAAATCATTCCAGTTACAATCTTTCAGGCCGTAGTAACAATAATTATGGTGGAAATTATAACAATAATCGTGGGAATCGTAACAGTTATCATGGAGATAATTATAATAATTATGGTGGAAACAATAGTTTCAGAAATAATTCGAGTTACGGTCAAGGGCAACGATACAATAACAATTTTAGGTCCCATTATAACAATTCCAATGGTGGTAATAGAGGTAACAGTAATGTAGGAAATGCTTATGTAGCGGATGCTACGAATGTAGATCCGCAACAGTTTTTTCGTGAATCAAGCGAATCTTCGAACGAATGATGAAGGTGTAGTAGTATTAAGTGTGAATGGGTTGAATTATGTGCGAATGAGTTATGGAGAAAATGATGTTTTACTTCGGGTTGGTTGAAAGCTTGGTCCATTTTTCAAAGAGGAACTGATGTTTGATTACACAAGGTAGTTTCACAGTCTCGTTCCACAAAATTTTACTTACTGTTTAGGACGCGTTTCGGAGTGTTACTCCATCTTCAGCTATAAAAGAAATTAACACAAAATACAAAACAGTTGCCTGGAAAATGAAAAAACGTTTGGGTCAAAGAAAAACAACAGCTTTTGGGTCGCACTGTAAATCGATCGAAAGACGCTCAAACATTGAAGAAAGGTGCGAAAGACTTTCGCACTGTAAATCGATCGAAAGACGCTCAAACATTGAAGAAAGGTGCGACCCAAAAGCTGTTGTTTTTCTTTGACCCAAACGTTTTTTCATTTTCCAGGCAACTGTTTTGTATTTTGTGTTAATTTCTTTTATAGCTGAAGATGGAGTAACACTCCGAAACGCGTCCTAAACAGTAAGTAAAATTTTGTGGAACGAGACTGTGAAACTACCTTGTGTAATCATGTTTTACTTCTTTTAGACTCAGGGGCTAGTGCTTGTATATTTTTTCAAAATTATATTACAGAAAACGAGAAAACTGATTTATCTAAACAAATTAAAATAAACGGAGTTTCGGGTTCAACATTTTCGCGTGGGTCAGCAAACCTTCAATTGTGTGTCAATGGAATTTATATGACACATGAATTTTTGCTGATGGATGAGTTCATTCACGGAGTGCATGGAATAATTGGGTCAAATTTCTTTGAACGATATTTTGCAAATTTAGACTTTGAGAAGTTTTCTTTTTCGTTTTGTGTGAATGGAAAGAGATTGGAAATTCCAATGGAATCAAAATTTAATGAACGTATAACAACTCCCCCGAGATGTGAAATTATAAAATATTTTTGGATCGGAAGTGAGAATGATCAGTTAATTTTGTCAGAAGAATTGTGTGAGGGTGTGTTTGTTGCAAGTATGATAGCGCGACCAAATAATAATATGTTACCAGTGAGAATATTGAATGTTCGCGATGAGGAAGTCAATCTTAATAATTTTAAGCCAAAATTAGAGAAACTGAGTGATTACGAGATGTGTGAATTTGGAAGAAATAGTAGTTTGTCAGTTGAGAGAGTAGATAAGGTTTTAAATTTATTACACACCGAACATCTTAACAAAGATGAAAAATTTTCACTCCAAAGAGTGTGTGCCAAATTCGCTGACGTCTTTCATTTAGAAGGTGATCGACTTACGACAACGAATATTTACAAAGAAAAAATTACGTTGCAAGAAAATACAACTCCGATTTACATCAAGCCGTATCGCTTACCACATACGCAACGTGAGGAGGTAAATAAACAAATAGAACAGATGTTAAAAGACGGAATTATTGAATCAGCAAGGTCGCCTTGGTCAGCACCTTTGTTAATAACTCCTAAAAAGGAAAATAGAGACGGTAAAAAACAATTTCGGGTAGTAATTGATTGTCGGCAACTCAATAGGCAAATCGTTGATGAAAAATTTCCTTTGCCCAACATTACGGAAATTTTAGACTCACTATCAGGTGCAGTATATTTTTCTCATTTAGATCTAAAACAGGCATATAATCAGGTAGGATTAGAAGAAGAATGTAGACCTTATACAGCATTTACGACAGACAAAGGTCAATTTCAGATGACACGACTCCCTACAGGCTTAAAAACGTCACCAAGTTGTTTTTCTCGAGCTATGGCGATAGCGACCAGCGGGTTAAACCCCCAAATTAGTCTTGTATATTTAGATGATCTCATAGTTTTCGGGAATAATTTAACCAATCATAATAGAAATCTTGCAATAATATTACAACGTTTAAAAGATGTTAACTTAAAACTCAATCCGGATAAATGTGACTTTTTGAAGAAAGAGATCTTGTATTTGGGTCATGTCATTTCTGCCGAGGGTGTCTCAGCGGATCCACCAAAGACGAGGGTTGTTGAGAATTATCCCATACCGAAAGATGTAGGCGAGGTAAAACGTTTCGTTGCCTTCGCGAATTATTATCGAAAGTTTATTCAAAATTTTGCTGATATTGCATCACCATTAAATTATCTAACGAGAAAAGGTGTCACTTTTAACTGGACGAATGATTGTCAAAAAGCTTTCGACACTTTGAAAAATAAATTGATAACGGCACCAATTTTGCAGTTTCCATATTTTTCGGATTCAAATCAGTTCATTTTACAGACAGATGCTTCTGGGCATGCTGTTGGAGCAATTTTATCCAATGGGAATAACAGACCTGTAGCATACGCAAGCAGAAGTCTTAATAAAGGAGAAAAGAATTATGCAACCATTGAAAAAGAACTTTTAGCCATCACTTGGGGTATTAATCATTTTCGACCTTATCTCTATGGTCGTAAATTCATTATTTTCACGGACCATCGCCCACTAATATATTTGTTTGGTATGACTAATCCGTCGAGTAGATTGACAAAATTTTCCTTTTACTAGAGGAGTACGATTTTAAAATTTGCTATGTTAAGGGTTCGGAGAACGTAACAGCTGATGCGTATTATTGATTGTGGTAGCGGTAGGCACTTGGTGAAACATTTTTTAAACGTAAGATTGAGAACACTTGTTTT
Organism: Pycnomerus fuliginosus; assembly: GCA_963924575.1. Lineage (NCBI taxonomy): Eukaryota > Metazoa > Arthropoda > Insecta > Coleoptera > Zopheridae > Pycnomerus > Pycnomerus fuliginosus. The sequence goes on from CAWUQC010000003.1 coordinate 3,153,834, forward strand.
TAAATATTTCACAAATTTTTTTTTTTTTTTTTTTATGTTTCGACCTTGCAGTGCGATTTGAGTAAATACGAAGAATGTTACCCAATCCCAAACAAGGAAGCTGTAACAGTTGCCAAAGCATTTGTGGAAAACTTTGTTTTGCGGTACGGTATATGAGATGAAATTATTAGCGATTTGGGCAGTGAGTTTATATCATCTACATTAACAGAGGTATGTAAGTTATTGCAGATTAAGAAACTTTCATCTACTGCTTATCATCATGAAACGATAGGCTCACTTGAAAATTCGCATAAGTGTCTCGGAGCATATTTGCGCATGCAGATGTCTAAATTTCCAGACTCTTGGAGTTCTTGGGTACAGTATTGGAGTCTCGCGTATAATACCACAGTGAATACCGAAACAGGGTTCACACCTTTCGAAATGATTTTTGGGAAAATGTGTAAACTTCCTTCGAACTTGACTAATGGTATAGAACCAATATATAATTTTAACGATTATCCCTTAGAACTTAAATATAGGTTACAAAGAGTGTGTGAAGAAGCGAGAATGAATTTAATGGAGAGTAAGTGTAAAAGGAAAGAAAGGTATGATAGAAAGTGTAGAGAAGTAAATTATAGGGAAGGAGATAAGATTTTATTAAGAAATGAAGCTGGGAAAAAATTCGACGAACTGTATAGTGGTCCATTTGTAGTTTCAAAGCACGAGAATCCCAATATTGTAATTAAGATAGGAGATAGGTTAGTTAAGGTACACAAAAATAGAGCCAAATTGTATTACGAATGAATAGGAATTTTAGTATTGAAACAAAAAAAAAAATTAACTTTAGGTGAATTTTTTTTTCCCAACCCCGTGGGGGATGTGATGTAAGAATAGGTACAACCAAAGTAGGTTAAGTTAGTTGTTAGGCGGGTGATAATATATGTTAAGCTGACGGTGCGATACACCGGCGGCAGGTTAAATAATTGTTAATAGTTTTAGTTTAGTTCTTAAGTATAACCTGTAAGAGTCAGAACAATCAATAGATGTAAATGAAGTCTTCCCGATTGACCTTTTATTGAGTTTACCATCCAATCCAACATCACACTTCACACCCGGCCCTAAATATGAATAACCTGATGCATGTAATTCGAATGGTAAGTTGTTTAATAAGTCGTTGAAAAGTCCCGAACCCTCTTTCAACGACCCTCTAGGAAGACTAGGTACTATTCTTATTAAATATTCTAAACTTTTTTTTTCAATTACAAACACACGGTGGGAACAAAACTACTTAGAAACAAGTGTTCCCGATTTTGAGATAGTGAACGAAAATTACTACCCCCACAAATATTGGTGTAGTTGAAAATTAAAAAACAACTTGATCGATCTTCCACTTCACTACTTTTGTGCTCAAGTTCTGGATATCTTAAGGCAGGGGGCCAAGTCAGGATCATCTGTATGTCATTTTAATTGGTTTGAAAAACTGCCTAATCCAAATCTTGTTATTCACATTTGTAACTTCCAGGATTCATTATTTTCGTTGCACATAAAGTCAGCTGGTTTTTATTGTTATTCACATTTGTAACTTCCCGGATTCATTCTGTTTTTTATTGTTATTCACATATGTAACTTCCCGGGTTCATTATTTTCGTTGCACACAAAGTCAGCTGTTTTTTATTTCTGCTAAGGGTTGTGAAAGCAAATTCATAAAAGAACAGAGAATCAGGCTAGTTGGAGTCTCCATTATGTTTCTGAAAGGGTTTCCAAATTAGCAGGTCGATTTTAATAAGCAAATTACCTTTCGACTGGATTTAACCACATCGGGGACTTCTCCGAGGACCATCCTGCATACGGATAGGATTGTTTTTTAAATAGAGCACAAAAAGCTACGTGGCCCCCAAGGCTATTTTAACGAGCTCTTCAAGATCCTTGCTCACAAATTCAAGCATTATGATGGGCTGGGCATTTACCAAACATAACCTAACTTTGCCACAACTTTGTTGTTTGCTGTCAACCGGAGAGTGCTCACTGAAAGGCGCCAAATTTGATACTGGAAGCGGAGAGGTTCACATTTTTTCGAAATAAATCGCAATAATAGATGCAAAAGAAATAAATTCAAAAAATTCACATCTGTCATTTAAATTCAGTGATTTTCTTTGGGGACTGTGCGATTAATTTTGGACAAGCGTTTTTCGAATCTTTTGTTTCCATAGCCAACCCTAATTACAAAACTTTTGAATCACACTGTATATGTTGACACTATCATTATTGGATCTTTTTTTGAACGTTTTTAGGAACATCAACAAGCTTCCCAATTGTACCACCTTCTTCCTCCTTGCTGGGACAATCCGGGGGGGGGGGGGAACTCAAGGTGTAGCAGCCAGAAAAAGACCAGCTGCTGACAAGTACATAGACCCAGTACCTGGCTGTTCGTTCTGGCAATCCCCTCAGTCGTCTCATCCCAAGCGTCCGAGAGACGATCTCTCAGGTAATGTTTGAGACATTGTTTGAGACATTGTTTAATTCATGAGAGTATTCAATAATTGCATTTTTAACAAAATTAGTTAATTAGCATTGTAACAATTTTCAACATTTTTCCCTTCAGATTCTGATGAGGAGTATGAAGCTGCCCGCCAGGCAGTTATAAGGCAGATGCGGAACGTCTACAACCGTCCGAATTTTGTTGCACCCGCTCAAAACGAGGACGTTGAAATGGCCGACGAGCAAGCCATCGTAGACGACATTGTTCCGCTACCGCAGATTGCCTTTCGAGCTCCAGACCAACACGATCTGGCAGCTTTGCTCGCCGACTTCGAAGTCGATCCCGACATGAGAGACGGAAACGATTTGGAGTACGTCCAGCAACATGTCGTCGTGCCAGTTGTAGCAGGACAACCCCAAGTTGAGCAACTGGTCGAGTAACGTTTGAGCGCTCAAAGGAGGGCGGCCATTGCTCTTGAGCGCTTTCAGCGCCGCCGCAGATTTTATCTGGCGGCAACTGAAAGGAACGTTCCTGCATTGCACATCGGCCAAATGGTCAGGCGGTGTGCATATTGTGGTGGGAAATTTTTTCAAGTCGAAATGAACACCCGACGAGAATACCCCAAGTGTTGTCGTTTGGGTCGAATCCAACTGCCACCATTGGAAGCATGCCCCCAATTGTTGGAAGAATTGTTTGCGGGGCGTCATCGGTTGTCTGGCCAATTCAAACGAAACGTTCTCATCTACAACAATTGCTTCCAATTCGCCAGCATGCAGGCGAATCTCAGGACCCTTCGTGGCCGTGGACCGTACGTCTACGCCATTCAAGGCCGTTTGGTGCACCATTTTGCTCCCAACGTCAACATCAACGAACCTGAAAGGTCCAGATATGGCGCCATCTACTTCTTGGACCCCGATTTCGCGGCAGAACAACGCCTAGATTACGTGGGTCAATGAAGACTTGATCCGTGCAACAACGAATATCTTGCACGAGGTCAATCCTTATGCTCGACGTAAGTGGTTTTTTTTTTATTCTTTTAATTATTACAAGTTTGAAAGGACCACCCCGCACTTTTCTTATGGAAATTGGGTTTGGGTCAGATTTTTTTCAAAAAAATCTATGTTGTAGAGCATGCCTCCCTGAGTAATTGTTACCATTGCGCCAACTTTGTGGACCTCACCGTTTCTTAGGTATGGAGGGTTGAAGATGAGAGGGTGGTAATGCATAGAGTTAAAACGAATGTGAAGGCCGCCGTATTCGCCATGGTCAACCCTACATATTGTCGTAACATTAAGCGGGGCATCATGTATAACTCATTGAAGATGGCCATTGTTGGTATTTCTTCAGTATATTCAATGCTATTTTAACACCTTCTGGATAGTCGTTAATTTGGGTCAGATTTCTTTTTTTTTTAATATATCATGCCTGTACAGGGTGTTTCAAAAACATGGTGCCAACACTTAACCGCTTAATCGCCACATGAAACCAAACTTCGAGCACCGCACCAAAGTTCACTCAAGTGTACTCCTGCGAAGTTAGAGGCCCTCAAAGTTGAAGAAAAATAATTGTTTTTTCGGCATAAAATCTGAACCGACCAACCGAATGACATGAGGTTTGGTGTCCTCCCATAGTTTTTTACGCTCTTTAACGCTAAATGCTTATTTTTACTGCCGGATGCCTATCAGGGCCGTACTAGTAAAAGTTCACTACAAAACTCGCAAAAAAAAATCTTTTTGCCTATTAAGCTGCCATCTTGATAGCATTTCTGCAAAGAGAATGTAAAAACTCTACTTTTTTGCCTCTCCTGTGTTTTTGATCAGATACACCCTTTTCGAGATAAACAGCTTTAAATGTATCACTGTTAATTGGAATTAACTCATAAAAATCTTAGCAGGCTTTTAGATTTAGCGCGGTTGCTTAGCAACAAGAGATAAACAGTTGCCAATAATTGGTTTCCTTTATGGCTCCTAAGCAAAAATTAGATTTTTGAGTTTTTGATCGGATTTGTCAGTCGGAGTTTAAGAAACAAACGAGGTTTATTAATTTAACATTTCTACAGAACATTTTCAAATATATTTCCTTGCATCTCGATGCATTTTTGGCAACGTCGAATGAAATTTCCGCGTATCCTCAAGAACACGCCCGGCAAATTTCTGTGGTATTCGGCAGCATTTAAAACTCTCTGTCTTAATTCTTCAATTGTGTTCACTGGTGTAGCGTAGACATGGTCTTTCATAAAGCCCCAAAACTCAAAATCTATTGGATTTAAATCCGGGGACCGGGCCGGCCATGGAAATGGTCCTGTTTTACCGATCCACCTATTTGGAAAGGTTTCGTTTAAGTGTTCTCGAATGATACGTGCAGTGTGCGGACCAGCCCCATCCTGCATGTACCACATTTGTTCCCGTACATTCAGTGGAACATCTTCCATGAGTTCATTCAGGTCATTATTTAGAAACTCTAAGTAGTCGACGGCTCTTAGTCGATTTGGCAAAAAGTGAGGTCCAATGAGGTTATTAGCAACAATCCCTGCCCACGTATTGACAGAAAATCGTTCTTGATGACTGGAAACTCTAGTTGCGTGGGGGTTTTCGCGTCGAGGTGCCCATGTATGCAGGTTGTGATAATTGATAACGCCATCCCTTGTAAACATTGCTTCGTCGGTGAACAAAATGTTACTTAAGAAATTGGGGTTTTGACGATATTGTTCCAGTACCCACTCACAGAACTGCATTCTTCGGGGAAAATCTTCCGGTTTTAAAGCATGGACTCTTTGCAAATGAAATGGATATAGAGCCGTCCTTGATGAGCTGTTCTCCACACTGTTGAAACACTGCTGTGAGTGTGCAAAGCCAATCTTCTGCAACTTATACTCGGATTCTCCCTTAGGCCGTTTAGAATCTCCTCTTCAATTTCTGGAAGTCGAGCGCCTCTGGGGACGACCCCCATCAACATTTTTGGTTCGAAAAGTACCCATTTCACGCAGTCTTCTGCCAAGCGCAGGGAAAAGTTTCCTACTGGGCTGCCTCCGTGCCGGAAATTTTTCAAAATACCTTCTGCAAGCTTGGCGAGTATTTTGGCGGCATTCTCCATACGTTAAGTGCATATCTGCCATCTCAGAAAAAGAAAAATCGTTTCTGGCGGCCATAACTAACGTAGAGATCTTACAAAACAAAAAGAAAATAATTTGGTGACGGAATTATTGGCAACTGTTTATCTCTTGTTGCTAAGCAACCGCGCTAAATCTAAAAGCCTGCTAAGATTTTTATGAGTTAATTCCAATTAACAGTGATACATTTTGCGAGTTTTGTAGTGAACTTTTACTAGTACGGCCCTGATAGGCATCCGGCATTAAAAATAAGTATTTAGCGTTAAAGAGCGTAAAAAACTATGGGAGGACACCAAACCTCATGTCATTCGGTTGGTCGGTTCAGATTTTATGCCAAAAAAACAATTATTTTTCTTCAACTTTGAGGGCCTCTAACTTTGCAGGAGTACACTGGAGTGAATTTTGGTGCGGTGCTCGAAATTTGGTTTCATGTGGCGATTAAGCGGTTAAATGTTGGCACCATGTTTTTGAAACACCCTGTATACATCTAGTTTCTTGAGAATTTTTCAAAAGTTTTGTCGTCCTTACCTCTTCGAGTAATTAGGGCGTAGAGTGAAGGTATGACCTACATACTTTTTTCGTGGTACGCGAATTGAGATTAAGAAAAGAAATATTTTTGAAATTGCTATCATAATATATTACGTCTTATTAAACCATGTCCAAGCATACATGTGTTTGAAATCGGTGAAACTTTGCTTAGTTGAAGATTTGCTCCAGGTACAACAAATGTAGAATTTGCGCAATACTCCTTCGAAGAGGTAAAGGCGAAGCAACTTTTGAAAAATCATCGAGAGACTACATGTCATATAAAAAATCGAAGAGGAATGAAAATTCAAACTCAAAGTCGATATCATATATTAAAAAATAAAAAAAATCTGACCCAATTTAACGACAGTCCAGAAGGTGTCAAAATAGCATGGAATATACTGAAGAAATACCATCAATACCATAAATGATGCGCCGCTTAATGTTACGACAATATGTAGCGTTGGCCATGGCGAATACGGCGGCCTTCACATTCGTTTTTACTCTGTGCATTACCACCCTCTCATCTTCAACCCTCCATATCTAAGAAACGGTGAGGTCCACAAAGTCGACGCAATGGTAACAATTACTCAGGGAGACGTGCTCTACAACATAGATTTTTTTGAAAAAAATCTGACCCGAACCCAATTTCCATAAGAAAAGTGCGGGGTCCTTTAATTTAAAAAAAAATATCAGAATGTTCTCAACAAGACTCAACATTGCAGTGTTTTCATTATTGTTACAGAATTTCGTCATTTGCACGAAGTCTACCAGGAGCAATTGGTCCGGATGGCAGCCAACAACGAGGTCATGCCTCAAGTCTACGTGGATTTGGTCGCTCAGAGAAGAGACAGACGAAGCAGACCCTTCGATGCACCCCAAGTGCAAGAGATCGCTGGTGTCTTTCAGATGAACGAAGCTGAGATCCCACGTCCCAGATTGAGAGTGTTCATCTCAGGCCACAATGCTGGCCTTAGGGAAATCCCCTACGTTAGCGGTCTCGCCGATCCACTGACGTTTCCCTTGCTCTTTCCGAGCGGAGAGCCCGGTTTTGAGATACCTGGCCAAGGTGACCATTGGCTGTCGATGAACAAGCATTATGCTTTCAGGGTTGCATGCAGAGATGGGTTCAACATCTTGGAGCATGGTGGTAAACTCACTCAGGTACGTTCATTTATTACAATATAATAACTAACAATAATAATTTTTTAAAATTACAGCAATACATCGTCGCAGCCTACATCCGAGTCGAGGGGTCTCGGTTGCAATACCTCCAAAACAACCAAAACCAGTTCAGGGTGGAGGAATATGTTGGTCCTCAAGACTACATAGCTACTCGAGCTGATCGTGCCGGCGTTCCACCAGGTCAAAGGGTCATTCTGCCTTCCACTTTTCTGGGTTCGCCACGATGTCAGTATCAACGTTTCCAAAACGCACTGGCCGTGGTGGAAAGAATGGGCCCCCCCGACCTCTTCATCACGATGACGTGTAATCCCAACTGGCCAGAAATAATCGAAAACATCCCGGCCGGCGATTACCCCAACAATCACCCCACACTGGTGAACAGGGTGTTTCTGGCCAAGCTCAAGCAGTTGGTGATGGTGGTCATCCGACAGGAGCAAATTTTCGGGGAAACAATCGCAGTAATCTACGTCATCGAATTCCAAAAGAGGGGCTTGCCACACGCCCACATCTTGGTGACGTTGCGAGAAGAAGACAAACCCAGAGAAGCGGCCCGCATAGATGAACTCATCAGTTCCGAAATACCTGATCCTGCTGAAGAGCCAGAACTCTATGCGGCCGTTGGAAAGCTCATGATGCACGGTCCATGCGGTGAAAGAAATCCAACTTGCATCTGCATGGACCGTTGCAGGTGCACGGCTGGTTTTCCCAAGTACTACTCCAACGAGACGATCGTTCGTGAGGGTTATCCCGTCTACAGGAGACGGAGGAACGGCAGGAAAATAACAGTAGCGCGTAATGGAAGAGATCACGAACTCGAAAACGAATTTGTGGTATCTCACAATCCTTACCTGTTGCTGAAATACCAGACGCACATCAATGTCGAAGCGTGCGTCTCGATTCGTAGCGTGAAGTACCTGTACAAGTATTTCTTCAAAGATGCTGATCAGGTGCTGGTGCAAATAGTCGAAAACCCGAACGCTGACGGAGGCCAAGAGCTACATTACGACGAAATCACCGCATTTCAAAATTCACGCTACATGACGCCACCGGAAGCGGCGTGGAGGTTGCAAGAGCACGACCTCCACTACAACACACACGTTGTGGTGAGGTTGCCACTTCACCTCCAAGACCGTCAACAGGCCTACTTCCGACCCGGTTTTGAAGAAGCTGGCCTCATCAACCACGAAAACACCATGTTGACGGAATGGTTCGAATTGAATCGAAGAGATGTTCGGGCGAGACAGTTTCTCTACCCAGAGATACCCGAGCATTTCACGTGGGACAAAGCCAACCACCGATGGAACTGGTGACTGAGAAATAAGTTGGTCATCGGTAGACTGTTCGCAATGAGCGTAGCACGGGGCGAATTGTACTACCTTCGAGTACTTTTGCTCCACGTGAGGGGAGCGGAATCGTTCGAAGATTTGCGAACAGTCAACGGCATCGTTTGGCCGACCTTCAGGGAGGCGTGCCAACAACTCCAACTCCTGGCCGACGACCAAGAATGGACCAGGGCCATGACGGAAGCCGCCGGGAGACAGATGCCCTCACAACTCCGTCGTATGTTCGCCTACATACTGGTGTTCTGTGACGTCGAGAGACCCGTCGAATTTTGGAACGAATTCCGCAACTCCATGACGGAGGATTTCGTTCGACGGGGAATGACGCCCCAAGAAGCTGAAATGAGAGCCCTTCAGGCGGTCAGAAGAATCTTGACGGCGCACGGGAGACGTCTGACGGACTTTGGTTTCGATGATGTCCCCGTAAGTTTTTAATTTTTTCGCATTTCACGTTAAAACATTGCAAACGATTTATTGTTGCAGGCTCTCCGTCAAGATGACGACCTTCCGGGCCAACAGCCACCCCCTCAAATTGCCCTGGAAGGTGACCACATGTTGAGGCAACTCAATGCGGAACAGCTCGACGTCTTCAACACGGTCATGGGTGCAATTGAAGACGACAACCAACGGCAACGGCTTTTCTTCATGACAGGCCGAGCCGGGACGGGCAAGACTTTTCTGTATAACGCACTAATCACTGTGTTGTTAGGTAGAGAAGTCAAGGTGGCCCCCGTCGCCTGGACAGGCATTGCGGCGTCCCACCTCAGGGATGGCAGAACGGTCCACAGCCGTTTCGGACTGCCGATAAACGTGCTCGAAAATTCCAGGTCACGTTTGAAACGAGAGTCCAGGGAAGCAATGTTCCTGATTGAGTGCAAACTCATAATCTGGGACGAAGTGAGTATGACCACCAGGTTGGCGTTCAATCTGGTGGACAGGACCCTGAGAGAACTCACGCAAGTCGATCTCCCCTTTGGTGGTAAGGTAGTTTTGGTCGGTGGCGACTTTCGGCAATGCCTTCCCGTTGTCATAGACGGAAGTCGCGCTTCCACCGTCGAAGCTTGCGTTAAATCCAGTCTGTTGTGGCCAATGTTTCAGCTTCTCGAGTTGAGAACAAACATGAGGTTGGAGCCGAATCAAGAACGGTTCCTTGAATTCCTCGACCGACTGGGAAACGGCACGCTGGAAACCCGACAGTCCAACAACAATCCAGTCGTCAGAATTCCACAAGAGTGTGTCGTTTCGAATCTCGACCAGCTGATTGACAGCACGTTCGGAGAAGATGTTGGCGCTGACGCCGCTCTCGGTCGAGCCATCATCTCCCCCACGAACGCGAGCTGCGACGAGATCAACAACCTGATGTTGAACCGTTTACCTGGCGAGGGACAGCAGTTCCTCAGTGCAGACAGCGCCGTCTCAGACGACGAGGAGTTGATTGCCAGGTATCCGTTAGAGTTTCTGCACAGTCTCAATCCTTCGGGTTATCCACCGCACAAACTTCTACTCAAAACGGGCGTAGTGGTCTTGCTGTTGCGCAATCTCGACATCACGCAGGGTTTGTGCAACGGCTCGAGACTTTTAATTCACCATCTGGGTGAGCACATCCTGGAATGTGAATTAATCGACGCGAGTGGAGGGTTGACGGGACGCGTGGTGGTTATCCCGAGGATTGACTTTTTGACACCCACAAGTCTCCTCCCGTTCAGTCTAAAAAGGAGACAGTTTCCCGTCAGGCCAGCGTACGCTGTCACATGTAACAGGGCCCAAGGTTGAACCCTGAACTCGGTGGGCATTTATTTGCCCACTGCTGTTTTCGGACATGGACAGTTGTATGTAGCCTTTTCGAGAGCTCGCTCTTTTGACAGAGTCAAAGTCTTGGTGTACAACCAAAGTAATCAGGGCCAACAACTCTTTGAGGACGACGATCACGTGTACACAATGAACGTTGTGTACCCTGAAGTACTTTAGAGGTTTTTTATAACGTTGTCCGCCATTATTTTCTTGATGACGGGTGGTTCGTTAAGGATTGTTCGCTGAAATGACAAGTGTGACAGTCATTCATGACCATCTTATATTACCATCATTGTTTACAATGATGTTAATGTAATCTTGAAAAATAATGTATTCTCAAAGTCATGTCTGGTAATGTGATTTTGAGTCGTTACGGACAACTCCAAGTCACATCACTAAACGTAACTTGGGTCCGAACTACGCTTCAAGTCTGTTTTTCGATAAACACTATTAAAAGTAACTGAGGATGCCATTTTGCCACACCAGTGTCAAAAGTATTGTTTTATTACTTTTAATACTGGTGATGGTTGGTAATATGACAACTTTTGCTTTCAGTAGTGTTTGTGGAAATCAATAGTGTATGATACATGTGTATTAAAAGTGATTTTGTTTCGTGCTCGCAAGATATAATATCACTTTTAAGCACTTTTTTTATCATTACAATTATTGGACTGCTTTTGCCTTTTTTGCTTTCATTTGTGACTTTTAATTTTGTGTCACATTCATTTTTCGCTTTGCTTTGTTCGAATGCTGACTTTTTCCTCCATTTTCTCCATGTTTCACATCTCATACAAGGAGAGAAAAGTCCGAATCGAATTTGAGACGTTCCGTTTTGGGTATAGTGGGAGATTAAGTTTGGTCTACTTCAGTGCATTCTTTGCTTAATTTCCATTCTTTTTAGAGTCCTGACAGGAATTCTGTTTTATGGACTTTTACTCATAACGACTAGCTCGGACCTGTACTTCAGATGTTTTTTGCTTTATTGATAAGATTCCAAAAATGTTGGTTTTGTTTTTTTCATTTCACACCGAGGAGGGTTTTTTAGCCGGTAAGAGTCCGGCACTACCCAAGGCAAACGCTCAGGGTGTCCATGAGGATTTTCCCTTCTCTTAAAAAAAAAAAAAAAATATAAATTTTCGGCCAATCATTCAACCATTATTTTATTGCTTTTCTATTTTCACTCTTAAATGGCAAGTGAAAAAATAAAAATCTTTTGACCACATTCATTAGAAATGGATAAAAAATCACGTTTTATGTATGTCAAATAATAAGAAATCGTGTAAATTTTTTCACAGAATTACATTCATTTACGTAGCAAAGAAAGGTGGCGTTGTCAGATTGTGATTATTCATAGCCAAGAAATGCGGTGTTGCCAATTTGAACTTTTTGCCGGTAAATTACAATCAAGTTTAAATTTAAATTTTCTTTTTGAATTACCTCAACTGTCAGCAGTCGAGAAACGTCGAGGCGCAGCCGAGACCGTTTCGGCGAAGCCGAACCCATTCAGGTACAGTCGAGCTAAACGAAAAGAGTTGCGAGCTTCAGCTCGCAACTCTTTTCACGCGCTCACTTGAGGCGTTAGCCGAAAGTGAGCAGTCTAAATATCCACGCGGATCGACTACTTTCCGCATCGACTGCAGTTCAGGTCTTTGTCAGGTCAGGTCCGCTATCACTATTAAATTCCGACTGCAAAATCAAGCTATCTTTTTCACTCTAAACACCCCGAAACACGGGCTATGTGCCGGTGGATCTCCTCCGAGCATCTAGGAATTTTCGCCGTTTTTTCGCGGAGCGCATTTAGGAAAATGATTTCCCTATAGCGTAGGGGGGGTGGCTTTGCGATTTTTCACTCCGTGGGGGCGCACGGGAGCCCCAAAGTGAGGCCATCCGAAACCGTCGAAAAATCGTAGGCGCTCTTGCAAAAATGACAAATTCTCGGTGCCTCGAAACGTCAAACGACGAGAAACGTCAGTGTCGGTGAAAGTGAAAAATCTAAGAAATTACGCGGAAATTGAACGAAAGGACCCCGCACTTTTCTTATGGAAATTGGGTTTGGGTCAGATTTTTTTCAAAAAAATATATGTTGTAGAGCACGACTCCCTGAGTAATTGTTACCATTGCGCCAACTTTGTGGACCTCACCGTTTCTTAGATATAGAGGTTTGAAAATGAGAGGTTGGTAATGCATAAAGTTAAAACGAATGTGAAGGCCGCTGTGTTGGCCATGGTCAACGTTACATATTGTCGTAACATTAAGCGGGGCATCATTTAAAACTCATTGAAGATGGCCATTGTTGGTATTTCTTCAGTATATTCAATGCTATTTTAACACCTTCTGGGCTGTAGTTAATTTGGGTCAGATTTCTTTTATTTTTTAATATATCATGCCTGTATACATCTAGTTTCTGGAGAATTTTTCAAAAGTTTTGTCGTCCTTACCTCTTCAAGTAATTAAGGCGTAGAGTGAAGGTATGACCTACATACAAAGTGTGGGACTTTTTTAGTGGTACGCGTATTGAAATTAAGAAAGGAAATATTTTTGAAATTGCTATCATAATACCGGGTGATTCAGTTTGGTATTCGCCCCCCTGTAACTTTTTTATTTCAACAGAAAAATTTATGAAACCATATATATTTGTTAATCGCATGACAAACTCTATTAAATGACGTAATTAAATCTTCAATATGATGACATATGTCAAAATGACGATAGTCAATTTTTTTTCTCCAAATGACATGCTGTATATTTCTTAGCGGATTCTTGTAGACATTTGTTTTCTACATTCAATTATGTAAAAAAAGTCTACACTTTTACTAGAAAAATTCCGAAAAAAAAATTGATTTGATTAGGCATAATTTGAAAGTATCTTGTCAATAAAAGTAGTTAGCCATGGAAAAAATTGAATTATAGTGTAGTCTAAGTCACTCACATCGCAAGGACCGTAGTTTCTCAAAGAATTATTATTACTTACCCTTTTAATAACAATAATACCCCATTTACCTTATAACTAGTGAATAACAATAACATTATTACTATTAACGATCTAACAGGTAAATCAATTATAATTTTTGAAAAACAGGACCCTTCGTGTGAGGGCGACATTAGGCAACACCACAATTCAATTTTTTCCACGGCTCACTACGTTTATTGACAAGAAACTTTCAAATTATGCCTAATAAAATAAATTTTTTTTCGGAATTTTTCTAGTGAAACTGTGAACTTTTTTTACATAATTAAATGTAGAAAAAAAACGTCTACAAGAATCCGCTAAGAAATATACAGCATGTCATTTGAAGAAAAAAAGTTGACAATCGTCATTTTGACATAATGTCATCATATTGACGATTTATTGACGTCACGTCATGGAGTTTGTCATGCAATTTACAAATATATATGGTTTTATATATTTTACTGTTGCAATAAAATAGTTACGGGGGGGCGAATACCAAATTGAATCACCCGGTATATTACTTCTTATTAAACCATGTGCAAGCATAGAAGTGTTTGAAAACGGTGAAACTTTGCTTAGTTGAAGATTTTCTCCAGGCACAACAAATGTAGAATTTGCACCCTACTCCTTCGAAGAGGTAAGGGCGAAGTAACTTTTGAAAAATCATCGAGAGACTACATGCATTGAGGTGTCATATAATAAAAAATAAAAGAAATCTGACCCAAATTAACGACAGCCCAGAAGGTGTTAAAATAGCATTGAATGTACTCAAGAAATAACAAGAATGACGATCTTCAATGACTTTCAAAAGATGTCCTGCTTATTGTTCTGACAATATGCAGCGTTGACCATGGCGAAAACAGCGGATTTCACATTCGTTTTAACTCTGTGCCTTACCACCCTCTCATCTTCAACCCTCCATATGTGAGAAACGGTGAGGTCCACAAAGTTGGCGCAACGGTGACAATTACTCAGGGAGTCGTGCTCTACAACATATATTTTTTTGAAAAAAATCTGACCCAAACCCAATTTCCATAAGAAAAGTGCGGGGTCCTTTGAGTGGATTTACGTGGAAGATGCCCTTTCCGACGTTTTCCGAGCCTCCTGTTGCAAAAAACATTAATAATTGTTCACTTTTGGAGGAGAGCCGCAGGTGCGAAAATCCGGGGCCCCAATTATTGAAAAATCCCGGAAATTTCCGGTCGGACGACCACAAGGTGATGCGTTTTAAATATTATTGATGAATATTTATGGTCGTAAGGCAATTTTTAGGTATTTCTGATGTGGAAATGCATTTGACGAGTGATGAAACTTCAACGTTTATTTTTTTCTAAAATGGAGAATGTGCGATGCTGTTGCGAGCAATTCATGCAAGGGAACAGAAATTTGATTAATTGAAATGCCAAAAAAGGTGAGACGGTGGACAAGGGCTCATACTAAGTTTGTTGAAATTTAGGTTTTGTGAATAGTGTTCTTGAGGCCACGAAAAGGAAGGAGGTTTTGCGTTATCCAACCGATCTCTGTCAGTGACAGTGAAAGTGAAAAATCTAACGAAAAACGGGAAAATTAGGCGAAATCAGATTGGATTTATGTGGAAAAAAATGTCCCTTCCGTTCCTTCCCAGGTCTCCCGTTGCAACAAACAATAATAACTTGCCGTGCTCATAACCTTTCAAGGAGAACTGTCATGTGCGAAAATCTGGAGCCCCAATTATACAAAAATCTCAGGAATTTGTCGCGAGACCACAAGCAGGTAATCTTTTTAAATTAACATCATTTTGATGAATATTTATGTTTCTTATATGCAATTTCAGGCACTTTTAATGGAAATCCATTAGTCGAGTGATGAAACAAAACAAAACTGATACTTCAACCAGGATTTATTTAATTTAATTTTTTCAAAAATGAAGAATGTGCGATCCCGTTGCAAACAATTAATGCAAAAGAAACAGAAATTTGATTAACTGAAATGCAAAAAAAAAGGTGAGACGGTGGACAAGAGTCCATTTTTTTTAATTTTGGTATTTTAAGTGCCAGTTTCCTTGAGGTTAATATCTTTTTGCCATGAAAAGGAAGGTGGTTTTTCGTTTCCCAACCCATACATTATAAAATTGAACTTTAGTGAATAACAATTAATTGTGTTGATTGTACTGATTGTATGCAAATAAACCACGCTGAAGTTAGCTCCATCGGAGCCAGCTCCAACTGTCACCTCCTTGAAAATTCCAGCGGACCAGTTTAGCACTGCACTCTATACCAGAGCACGAGGGAGAGCAACCACGCGCTCCGGATTCCGGCCACAGACAAGATTAACTACACGCGGCCGCGCTAACCGTGCAAGGCAATGGGCGCGCCCCCGCCCACATTCTGCTTTATAACCAACTTTGTTTCTTGGCCGGTAATACATGTAAACAATAAGGGTTTTCAGCATAAAAGGATGGAAGATGTGCCATGTCAGACCCCCTATGCGCCGCCATAAACAGTATACCATCTGCGCATAGTGCGCTGCCGCTTGATTGGCTTGACGTCACAATTAGAAAAGGACCCTCTTATACTAAAAACCCTTATTGTACATCCCAACTTGTTTATATTACTTTTGTTATTCTGTAAAAATTGGTAGGTAAGGTATAAATAATAAAACACTAAAGAAACCACAGGGAGAGACGCAATTTAATTATTTTCGAAGTCATGCGCATGCCCAAGCGCCCCAATCTCAAAATTACGTGTAGAGAAAAAAATTAGCTTTCGTTTAATGTACGATACTTGATCGGTCAACCCCCGCGAGGGGGTGAAAACACTAAGAAACCACCTTGAAAGACGGAATTTAATTATTTTCGAAGTCATGCGCATGCCCAAACGCAACAATCTCAAGATAGCGTGTAGAGAAAAAAATTAGCTTTCGTTTGATGTACGATACTTGATCGGTCAACCCCCGCGAGGGGGTGAAAACGCTAAGAAACCACCTTGAAAGACGCAATTTAATTATTTTCGAAGTCATGCGCATGCCCAAACGCAACAATCTCAAGATAGCGTGTAGAGAAAAAAATTAGCTTTCGTTTAATGTACGATACTTGATCGGTCAACCCCCGCGAGGGGGTGAAAACACTAAGAAACCACCTTGAAAGACGGAATTTAATTATTTTCGAAGTCATGCGCATGCCCAAACGCAACAATCTCAAGATAGCGTGTAGAGAAAAAAATTAGCTTTCGTTTGATGTACGATACTTGATCGGTCAACCCCCGCGAGGGGGTGAAAACGCTAAGAAACCACCTTGAAAGACGCAATTTAATTATTTTCGAAGTCATGCGCATGCCCAAACGCAACAATCTCAAGATAGCGTGTAGAGAAAAAAATTAGCTTTCGTTTGATGTACGATACTTGATCGGTCAACCCCCGCGAGGGGGTGAAAACGCTAAGAAACCACCTTGAAAGACGCAATTTAATTATTTTCGAAGTCATGCGCATGCCCAAACGCAACAATCTCAAGATAGCGTGTAGAGAAAAAAATTAGCTTTCGTTTGATGTACGATACTTGATCGGTCAACCCCCGCGAGGGGGTGAAAACACTAAGAAACCACCTTGAAAGACGGAATTTAATTATTTTCGAAGTCATGCGCATGCCCAAACGCAACAATCTCAAGATAGCGTGTAGAGAAAAAAATTAGCTTTCGTTTAATGTACGATACTTGATCGGTCAACCCCCGCGAGGGGGTGAAAACGCTAAGAAACCACCTTGAAAGACGCAATTTAATTATTTTCGAAGTCATGCGCATGCCCAAACGCAACAATCTCAAGATAGCGTGTAGAGAAAAAAATTAGCTTTCGTTTGATGTACGATACTTGATCGGTCAGCCCCCGCGAGGGGGTGAAAACGCTAAGAAACCACCTTGAAAGACGCAATTTAATTATTTTCGAAGTCATGCGCATGCCCAAACGCAACAATCTCAAGATAACCTGTAGAGAAAAAAATTAGCTTTCGTTTGATGTACGATACTTGATCGGTCAACCCCCGCGAGGGGGTGAAAACACTAAGAAACCACCTTGAAAGACGGAATTTAATTATTTTCGAAGTCATGCGCATGCCCAAACGCAACAATCTCAAGACAGCGTGTAGAGAAAAAAATTAGCTTTCGTTTGATGTACGATACTTGATCGGTCAACCCCCGCGAGGGGGTGAAAACGCTAAGAAACCACCTTGAAAGACGCAATTTAATTATTTTCGAAGTCATGCGCATGCCCAAACGCAACAATCTCAAGATAGCGTGTAGAGAAAAAAATTAGCTTTCGTTTGATGTACGATACTTGATCGGTCAACCCCCGCGAGGGGGTGAAAACACTAAGAAACCACCTTGAAAGACGGAATTTAATTATTTTCGAAGTCATGCGCATGCCCAAACGCAACAATCTCAAGACAGCGTGTAGAGAAAAAAATTAGCTTTCGTTTGATGTACGATACTTGATCGGTCAACCCCCGCGAGGGGGTGAAAACGCTAAGAAACCACCTTGAAAGACGCAATTTAATTATTTTCGAAGTCATGCGCATGCCCAAACGCAACAATCTCAAGATAGCGTGTAGAGAAAAAAATTAGCTTTCGTTTGATGTACGATACTTGATCGGTCAACCCCCGCGAGGGGGTGAAAACGCTAAGAAACCACCTTGAAAGACGCAATTTAATTATTTTCGAAGTCATGCGCATGCCCAAACGCAACAATCTCAAGAGAGCGTGTAGAGAAAAAAATTAACTTTCGTTTGATGTACGATACTTGATCGGTCAACCCCCGCGAGGGGGTGAAAACGCTAAGAAACCACTCTGAAAGACGCAATTTAATTATTTTCGAAGTCATGCGCATGCCCAAGCGCCCCAATCTCAAAATTACGTGTAGAGAAAAAAATTAGCTTTCGTTTGATGTACGATACTTGATCGGTCAACCCCCGCGAGGGGGTGAAAACACTAAGAAACCACCTTGAAAGACGGAATTTAATTATTTTCGAAGTCATGCGCATGCCCAAACGCAACAATCTCAAGACAGCGTGTAGAGAAAAAAATTAGCTTTCGTTTGATGTACGATACTTGATCGGTCAACCCCCGCGAGGGGGTGAAAACGCTAAGAAACCACCTTGAAAGACGCAATTTAATTATTTTCGAAGTCATGCGCATGCCCAAACGCAACAATCTCAAGATAGCGTGTAGAGAAAAAAATTAGCTTTCGTTTGATGTACGATACTTGATCGGTCAACCCCCGCGAGGGGGTGAAAACGCTAAGAAACCACCTTGAAAGACGCAATTTAATTATTTTCGAAGTCATGCGCATGCCCAAACGCAACAATCTCAAGAGAGCGTGTAGAGAAAAAAATTAACTTTCGTTTGATGTACGATACTTGATCGGTCAACCCCCGCGAGGGGGTGAAAACGCTAAGAAACCACTCTGAAAGACGCAATTTAATTATTTTCGAAGTCATGCGCATGCCCAAGCGCCCCAATCTCAAAATTACGTGTAGAGAAAAAAATTAGCTTTCGTTTGATGTACGATACTTGATCGGTCAACCCCCGCGAGGGGGTGAAAACACTAAGAAACCACCTTGAAAGACGGAATTTAATTATTTTCGAAGTCATGCGCATGCCCAAACGCAACAATCTCAAGATAGCGTGTAGAGAAAAAAATTAGCTTTCGTTTGATGTACGATACTTGATCGGTCAACCCCCGCGAGGGGGTGAAAACGCTAAGAAACCACCTTGAAAGACGCAATTTAATTATTTTCGAAGTCATGCGCATGCCCAAACGCAACAATCTCAAGAAAGCGTGTAGAGAAAAAAATTAGCTTTCGTTTGATGTACGATACTTGATCGGTCAACCCCCGCGAGGGGGTGAAAACGCTAAGAAACCACTCTGAAAGACGCAATTTAATTATTTTCGAAGTCATGCGCATGCCCAAGCGCCCCAATCTCAAAATTACGTGTAGAGAAAAAAATTAGCTTTCGTTTGATGTACGATACTTGATCGGTCAACCCCCGCGAGGGGGTGAAAACGCTAAGAAACCACCTTGAAAGACGCAATTTAATTATTTTCGAAGTCATGCGCATGCCCAAACGCAACAATCTCAAGATAGCGTGTAGAGAAAAAAATTAGCTTTCGTTTGATGTACGATACTTGATCGGTCAACCCCCGCGAGGGGGTGAAAACACTAAGAAACCACCTTGAAAGACGGAATTTAATTATTTTCGAAGTCATGCGCATGCCCAAACGCAACAATCTCAAGACAGCGTGTAGAGAAAAAAATTAGCTTTCGTTTGATGTACGATACTTGATCGGTCAACCCCCGCGAGGGGGTGAAAACACTAAGAAACCACCTTGAAAGACGGAATTTAATTATTTTCGAAGTCATGCGCATGCCCAAACGCAACAATCTCAAGATAGCGTGTAGAGAAAAAAATTAGCTTTCGTTTAATGTACGATACTTGATCGGTCAACCCCCGCGAGGGGGTGAAAACGCTAAGAAACCACCTTGAAAGACGCAATTTAATTATTTTCGAAGTCATGCGCATGCCCAAACGCAACAATCTCAAGATAGCGTGTAGAGAAAAAAATTAGCTTTCGTTTGATGTACGATACTTGATCGGTCAGCCCCCGCGAGGGGGTGAAAACGCTAAGAAACCACCTTGAAAGACGCAATTTAATTATTTTCGAAGTCATGCGCATGCCCAAACGCAACAATCTCAAGATAACCTGTAGAGAAAAAAATTAGCTTTCGTTTGATGTACGATACTTGATCGGTCAACCCCCGCGAGGGGGTGAAAACACTAAGAAACCACCTTGAAAGACGGAATTTAATTATTTTCGAAGTCATGCGCATGCCCAAACGCAACAATCTCAAGACAGCGTGTAGAGAAAAAAATTAGCTTTCGTTTGATGTACGATACTTGATCGGTCAACCCCCGCGAGGGGGTGAAAACGCTAAGAAACCACCTTGAAAGACGCAATTTAATTATTTTCGAAGTCATGCGCATGCCCAAACGCAACAATCTCAAGATAGCGTGTAGAGAAAAAAATTAGCTTTCGTTTGATGTACGATACTTGATCGGTCAACCCCCGCGAGGGGGTGAAAACACTAAGAAACCACCTTGAAAGACGGAATTTAATTATTTTCGAAGTCATGCGCATGCCCAAACGCAACAATCTCAAGATAGCGTGTAGAGAAAAAAATTAGCTTTCGTTTGATGTACGATACTTGATCGGTCAACCCCCGCGAGGGGGTGAAAACGCTAAGAAACCACCTTGAAAGACGCAATTTAATTATTTTCGAAGTCATGCGCATGCCCAAACGCAACAATCTCAAGATAGCGTGTAGAGAAAAAAATTAGCTTTCGTTTGATGTACGATACTTGATCGGTCAACCCCCGCGAGGGGGTGAAAACGCTAAGAAACCACCTTGAAAGACGCAATTTAATTATTTTCGAAGTCATGCGCATGCCCAAACGCAACAATCTCAAGATAGCGTGTAGAGAAAAAAATTAGCTTTCGTTTGATGTACGATACTTGATCGGTCAACCCCCGCGAGGGGGTGAAAACACTAAGAAACCACCTTGAAAGACGGAATTTAATTATTTTCGAAGTCATGCGCATGCCCAAACGCAACAATCTCAAGATAGCGTGTAGAGAAAAAAATTAGCTTTCGTTTGATGTACGATACTTGATCGGTCAGCCCCCGCGAGGGGGTGAAAACGCTAAGAAACCACCTTGAAAGACGCAATTTAATTATTTTCGAAGTCATGCGCATGCCCAAACGCAACAATCTCAAGACAGCGTGTAGAGAAAAAAATTAGCTTTCGTTTGATGTACGATACTTGATCGGTCAACCCCCGCGAGGGGGTGAAAACGCTAAGAAACCACCTTGAAAGACGCAATTTAATTATTTTCGAAGTCATGCGCATGCCCAAACGCAACAATCTCAAGATAGCGTGTAGAGAAAAAAATTAGCTTTCGTTTGATGTACGATACTTGATCGGTCAACCCCCGCGAGGGGGTGAAAACGCTAAGAAACCACCTTGAAAGACGCAATTTAATTATTTTCGAAGTCATGCGCATGCCCAAACGCAACAATCTCAAGAGAGCGTGTAGAGAAAAAAATTAACTTTCGTTTGATGTACGATACTTGATCGGTCAACCCCCGCGAGGGGGTGAAAACGCTAAGAAACCACTCTGAAAGACGCAATTTAATTATTTTCGAAGTCATGCGCATGCCCAAGCGCCCCAATCTCAAAATTACGTGTAGAGAAAAAAATTAGCTTTCGTTTGATGTACGATACTTGATCGGTCAACCCCCGCGAAGGGGTGAAAACACTAAGAAACCACCTTGAAAGACGGAATTTAATTATTTTCGAAGTCATGCGCATGCCCAAACGCAACAATCTCAAGACAGCGTGTAGAGAAAAAAATTAGCTTTCGTTTGATGTACGATACTTGATCGGTCAACCCCCGCGAGGGGGTGAAAACGCTAAGAAACCACCTTGAAAGACGCAATTTAATTATTTTCGAAGTCATGCGCATGCCCAAACGCAACAATCTCAAGATAGCGTGTAGAGAAAAAAATTAGCTTTCGTTTGATGTACGATACTTGATCGGTCAACCCCCGCGAGGGGGTGAAAACGCTAAGAAACCACCTTGAAAGACGCAATTTAATTATTTTCGAAGTCATGCGCATGCCCAAACGCAACAATCTCAAGAGAGCGTGTAGAGAAAAAAATTAACTTTCGTTTGATGTACGATACTTGATCGGTCAACCCCCGCGAGGGGGTGAAAACGCTAAGAAACCACTCTGAAAGACGCAATTTAATTATTTTCGAAGTCATGCGCATGCCCAAGCGCCCCAATCTCAAAATTACGTGTAGAGAAAAAAATTAGCTTTCGTTTGATGTACGATACTTGATCGGTCAACCCCCGCGAGGGGGTGAAAACACTAAGAAACCACCTTGAAAGACGGAATTTAATTATTTTCGAAGTCATGCGCATGCCCAAACGCAACAATCTCAAGAGAGCGTGTAGAGAAAAAAATTAGCTTTCGTTTGATGTACGATACTTGATCGGTCAACCCCCGCGAGGGGGTGAAAACGCTAAGAAACCACCTTGAAAGACGCAATTTAATTATTTTCGAAGTCATGCGCATGCCCAAACGCAACAATCTCAAGAAAGCGTGTAGAGAAAAAAATTAGCTTTCGTTTGATGTACGATACTTGATCGGTCAACCCCCGCGAGGGGGTGAAAACGCTAAGAAACCACTCTGAAAGACGCAATTTAATTATTTTCGAAGTCATGCGCATGCCCAAGCGCCCCAATCTCAAAATTACGTGTAGAGAAAAAAATTAGCTTTCGTTTGATGTACGATACTTGATCGGTCAACCCCCGCGAGGGGGTGAAAACGCTAAGAAACCACCTTGAAAGACGCAATTTAATTATTTTCGAAGTCATGCGCATGCCCAAACGCAACAATCTCAAGATAGCGTGTAGAGAAAAAAATTAGCTTTCGTTTGATGTACGATACTTGATCGGTCAACCCCCGCGAGGGGGTGAAAACACTAAGAAACCACCTTGAAAGACGGAATTTAATTATTTTCGAAGTCATGCGCATGCCCAAACGCAACAATCTCAAGACAGCGTGTAGAGAAAAAAATTAGCTTTCGTTTGATGTACGATACTTGATCGGTCAACCCCCGCGAGGTGGTGAAAACACTAAGAAACCACCTTGAAAGACGGAATTTAATTATTTTCGAAGTCATGCGCATGCCCAAACGCAACAATCTCAAGATAGCGTGTAGAGAAAAAAATTAGCTTTCGTTTAATGTACGATACTTGATCGGTCAACCCCCGCGAGGGGGTGAAAACGCTAAGAAACCACCTTGAAAGACGCAATTTAATTATTTTCGAAGTCATGCGCATGCCCAAACGCAACAATCTCAAGATAGCGTGTAGAGAAAAAAATTAGCTTTCGTTTGATGTACGATACTTGATCGGTCAGCCCCCGCGAGGGGGTGAAAACGCTAAGAAACCACCTTGAAAGACGCAATTTAATTATTTTCGAAGTCATGCGCATGCCCAAACGCAACAATCTCAAGATAACCTGTAGAGAAAAAAATTAGCTTTCGTTTGATGTACGATACTTGATCGGTCAACCCCCGCGAGGGGGTGAAAACACTAAGAAACCACCTTGAAAGACGGAATTTAATTATTTTCGAAGTCATGCGCATGCCCAAACGCAACAATCTCAAGACAGCGTGTAGAGAAAAAAATTAGCTTTCGTTTGATGTACGATACTTGATCGGTCAACCCCCGCGAGGGGGTGAAAACGCTAAGAAACCACCTTGAAAGACGCAATTTAATTATTTTCGAAGTCATGCGCATGCCCAAACGCAACAATCTCAAGATAGCGTGTAGAGAAAAAAATTAGCTTTCGTTTGATGTACGATACTTGATCGGTCAACCCCCGCGAGGGGGTGAAAACACTAAGAAACCACCTTGAAAGACGGAATTTAATTATTTTCGAAGTCATGCGCATGCCCAAACGCAACAATCTCAAGACAGCGTGTAGAGAAAAAAATTAGCTTTCGTTTGATGTACGATACTTGATCGGTCAACCCCCGCGAGGGGGTGAAAACGCTAAGAAACCACCTTGAAAGACGCAATTTAATTATTTTCGAAGTCATGCGCATGCCCAAACGCAACAATCTCAAGATAGCGTGTAGAGAAAAAAATTAGCTTTCGTTTGATGTACGATACTTGATCGGTCAACCCCCGCGAGGGGGTGAAAACGCTAAGAAACCACCTTGAAAGACGCAATTTAATTATTTTCGAAGTCATGCGCATGCCCAAACGCAACAATCTCAAGAGAGCGTGTAGAGAAAAAAATTAACTTTCGTTTGATGTACGATACTTGATCGGTCAACCCCCGCGAGGGGGTGAAAACGCTAAGAAACCACTCTGAAAGACGCAATTTAATTATTTTCGAAGTCATGCGCATGCCCAAGCGCCCCAATCTCAAAATTACGTGTAGAGAAAAAAATTAGCTTTCGTTTGATGTACGATACTTGATCGGTCAACCCCCGCGAGGGGGTGAAAACACTAAGAAACCACCTTGAAAGACGGAATTTAATTATTTTCGAAGTCATGCGCATGCCCAAACGCAACAATCTCAAGACAGCGTGTAGAGAAAAAAATTAGCTTTCGTTTGATGTACGATACTTGATCGGTCAACCCCCGCGAGGGGGTGAAAACGCTAAGAAACCACCTTGAAAGACGCAATTTAATTATTTTCGAAGTCATGCGCATGCCCAAACGCAACAATCTCAAGATAGCGTGTAGAGAAAAAAATTAGCTTTCGTTTGATGTACGATACTTGATCGGTCAACCCCCGCGAGGGGGTGAAAACGCTAAGAAACCACCTTGAAAGACGCAATTTAATTATTTTCGAAGTCATGCGCATGCCCAAACGCAACAATCTCAAGAGAGCGTGTAGAGAAAAAAATTAACTTTCGTTTGATGTACGATACTTGATCGGTCAACCCCCGCGAGGGGGTGAAAACGCTAAGAAACCACTCTGAAAGACGCAATTTAATTATTTTCGAAGTCATGCGCATGCCCAAGCGCCCCAATCTCAAAATTACGTGTAGAGAAAAAAATTAGCTTTCGTTTGATGTACGATACTTGATCGGTCAACCCCCGCGAGGGGGTGAAAACACTAAGAAACCACCTTGAAAGACGGAATTTAATTATTTTCGAAGTCATGCGCATGCCCAAACGCAACAATCTCAAGAGAGCGTGTAGAGAAAAAAATTAACTTTCGTTTGATGTACGATACTTGATCGGTCAACCCCCGCGAGGGGGTGAAAACGCTAAGAAACCACTCTGAAAGACGCAATTTAATTATTTTCGAAGTCATGCGCATGCCCAAGCGCCCCAATCTCAAAATTACGTGTAGAGAAAAAAATTAGCTTTCGTTTGATGTACGATACTTGATCGGTCAACCCCCGCGAGGGGGTGAAAACACTAAGAAACCACCTTGAAAGACGGAATTTAATTATTTTCGAAGTCATGCGCATGCCCAAACGCAACAATCTCAAGATAGCGTGTAGAGAAAAAAATTAGCTTTCGTTTGATGTACGATACTTGATCGGTCAACCCCCGCGAGGGGGTGAAAACGCTAAGAAACCACCTTGAAAGACGCAATTTAATTATTTTCGAAGTCATGCGCATGCCCAAGCGCCCCAATCTCAAAATTACGTGTAGAGAAAAAAATTAGCTTTCGTTTGATGTACGATACTTGATCGGTCAACCCCCGCGAGGGGGTGAAAACGCTAAGAAACCACCTTGAAAGACGCAATTTAATTATTTTCGAAGTCATGCGCATGCCCAAACGCAACAATCTCAAGAGAGCGTGTAGAGAAAAAAATTAACTTTCGTTTGATGTACGATACTTGATCGGTCAACCCCCGCGAGGGGGTGAAAACGCTAAGAAACCACTCTGAAAGACGCAATTTAATTATTTTCGAAGTCATGCGCATGCCCAAGCGCCCCAATCTCAAAATTACGTGTAGAGAAAAAAATTAGCTTTCGTTTGATGTACGATACTTGATCGGTCAACCCCCGCGAGGGGGTGAAAACACTAAGAAACCACCTTGAAAGACGGAATTTAATTATTTTCGAAGTCATGCGCATGCCCAAACGCAACAATCTCAAGATAGCGTGTAGAGAAAAAAATTAGCTTTCGTTTGATGTACGATACTTGATCGGTCAACCCCCGCGAGGGGGTGAAAACGCTAAGAAACCACCTTGAAAGACGCAATTTAATTATTTTCGAAGTCATGCGCATGCCCAAACGCAACAATCTCAAGAAAGCGTGTAGAGAAAAAAATTAGCTTTCGTTTGATGTACGATACTTGATCGGTCAACCCCCGCGAGGGGGTGAAAACGCTAAGAAACCACTCTGAAAGACGCAATTTAATTATTTTCGAAGTCATGCGCATGCCCAAGCGCCCCAATCTCAAAATTACGTGTAGAGAAAAAAATTAGCTTTCGTTTGATGTACGATACTTGATCGGTCAACCCCCGCGAGGGGGTGAAAACGCTAAGAAACCACCTTGAAAGACGCAATTTAATTATTTTCGAAGTCATGCGCATGCCCAAACGCAACAATCTCAAGATAGCGTGTAGAGAAAAAAATTAGCTTTCGTTTGATGTACGATACTTGATCGGTCAACCCCCGCGAGGGGGTGAAAACACTAAGAAACCACCTTGAAAGACGGAATTTAATTATTTTCGAAGTCATGCGCATGCCCAAACGCAACAATCTCAAGACAGCGTGTAGAGAAAAAAATTAGCTTTCGTTTGATGTACGATACTTGATCGGTCAACCCCCGCGAGGGGGTGAAAACGCTAAGAAACCACCTTGAAAGACGCAATTTAATTATTTTCGAAGTCATGCGCATGCCCAAACGCAACAATCTCAAGACAGCGTGTAGAGAAAAAAATTAGCTTTCGTTTGATGTACGATACTTGATCGGTCAACCCCCGCGAGGGGGTGAAAACACTAAGAAACCACCTTGAAAGACGGAATTTAATTATTTTCGAAGTCATGCGCATGCCCAAACGCAACAATCTCAAGACAGCGTGTAGAGAAAAAAATTAGCTTTCGTTTGATGTACGATACTTGATCGGCCAACCCCCGCGAGGGGGTGAAAACGCTAAGAAACCACCTTGAAAGACGCAATTTAATTATTTTCGAAGTCATGCGCATGCCCAAACGCAACAATCTCAAGATAGCGTGTAGAGAAAAAAATTAGCTTTCGTTTGATGTACGATACTTGATCGGTCAACCCCCGCGAGGGGGTGAAAACACTAAGAAACCACCTTGAAAGACGGAATTTAATTATTTTCGAAGTCATGCGCATGCCCAAACGCAACAATCTCAAGACAGCGTGTAGAGAAAAAAATTAGCTTTCGTTTGATGTACGATACTTGATCGGTCAACCCCCGCGAGGGGGTGAAAACGCTAAGAAACCACCTTGAAAGACACAATTTAATTATTTTCGAAGTCATGCGCATGCCCAAACGCAACAATCTCAAGATAGCGTGTAGAGAAAAAAATTAGCTTTCGTTTGATGTACGATACTTGATCGGTCAACCCCCGCGAGGGGGTGAAAACGCTAAGAAACCACCTTGAAAGACGCAATTTAATTATTTTCGAAGTCATGCGCATGCCCAAACGCAACAATCTCAAGACAGCGTGTAGAGAAAAAAATTAGCTTTCGTTTGATGTACGATACTTGATCGGTCAACCCCCGCGAGGGGGTGAAAACGCTAAGAAACCACCTTGAAAGACGCAATTTAATTATTTTCGAAGTCATGCGCATGCCCAAACGCAACAATCTCAAGATAGCGTGTAGAGAAAAAAATTAGCTTTCGTTTGATGTACGATACTTGATCGGTCAACCCCCGCGAGGGGGTGAAAACACTAAGAAACCACCTTGAAAGACGGAATTTAATTATTTTCGAAGTCATGCGCATGCCCAAACGCAACAATCTCAAGACAGCGTGTAGAGAAAAAAATTAGCTTTCGTTTGATGTACGATACTTGATCGGTCAACCCCCGCGAGGGGGTGAAAACGCTAAGAAACCACCTTGAAAGACGCAATTTAATTATTTTCGAAGTCATGCGCATGCCCAAACGCAACAATCTCAAGATAGCGTGTAGAGAAAAAAATTAGCTTTCGTTTGATGTACGATACTTGATCGGTCAACCCCCGCGAGGGGGTGAAAACGCTAAGAAACCACCTTGAAAGACGCAATTTAATTATTTTCGAAGTCATGCGCATGCCCAAACGCAACAATCTCAAGAGAGCGTGTAGAGAAAAAAATTAACTTTCGTTTGATGTACGATACTTGATCGGTCAACCCCCGCGAGGGGGTGAAAACGCTAAGAAACCACTCTGAAAGACGCAATTTAATTATTTTCGAAGTCATGCGCATGCCCAAGCGCCCCAATCTCAAAATTACGTGTAGAGAAAAAAATTAGCTTTCGTTTGATGTACGATACTTGATCGGTCAACCCCCGCGAGGGGGTGAAAACACTAAGAAACCACCTTGAAAGACGGAATTTAATTATTTTCGAAGTCATGCGCATGCCCAAACGCAACAATCTCAAGACAGCGTGTAGAGAAAAAAATTAGCTTTCGTTTGATGTACGATACTTGATCGGTCAACCCCCGCGAGGGGGTGAAAACGCTAAGAAACCACCTTGAAAGACGCAATTTAATTATTTTCGAAGTCATGCGCATGCCCAAACGCAACAATCTCAAGATAGCGTGTAGAGAAAAAAATTAGCTTTCGTTTGATGTACGATACTTGATCGGTCAACCCCCGCGAGGGGGTGAAAACGCTAAGAAACCACCTTGAAAGACGCAATTTAATTATTTTCGAAGTCATGCGCATGCCCAAACGCAACAATCTCAAGAGAGCGTGTAGAGAAAAAAATTAACTTTCGTTTGATGTACGATACTTGATCGGTCAACCCCCGCGAGGGGGTGAAAACGCTAAGAAACCACTCTGAAAGACGCAATTTAATTATTTTCGAAGTCATGCGCATGCCCAAGCGCCCCAATCTCAAAATTACGTGTAGAGAAAAAAATTAGCTTTCGTTTGATGTACGATACTTGATCGGTCAACCCCCGCGAGGGGGTGAAAACACTAAGAAACCACCTTGAAAGACGGAATTTAATTATTTTCGAAGTCATGCGCATGCCCAAACGCAACAATCTCAAGATAGCGTGTAGAGAAAAAAATTAGCTTTCGTTTGATGTACGATACTTGATCGGTCAACCCCCGCGAGGGGGTGAAAACGCTAAGAAACCACCTTGAAAGACGCAATTTAATTATTTTCGAAGTCATGCGCATGCCCAAACGCAACAATCTCAAGAAAGCGTGTAGAGAAAAAAATTAGCTTTCGTTTGATGTACGATACTTGATCGGTCAACCCCCGCGAGGGGGTGAAAACGCTAAGAAACCACTCTGAAAGACGCAATTTAATTATTTTCGAAGTCATGCGCATGCCCAAGCGCCCCAATCTCAAAATTACGTGTAGAGAAAAAAATTAGCTTTCGTTTGATGTACGATACTTGATCGGTCAACCCCCGCGAGGGGGTGAAAACGCTAAGAAACCACCTTGAAAGACGCAATTTAATTATTTTCGAAGTCATGCGCATGCCCAAACGCAACAATCTCAAGATAGCGTGTAGAGAAAAAAATTAGCTTTCGTTTGATGTACGATACTTGATCGGTCAACCCCCGCGAGGGGGTGAAAACACTAAGAAACCACCTTGAAAGACGGAATTTAATTATTTTCGAAGTCATGCGCATGCCCAAACGCAACAATCTCAAGACAGCGTGTAGAGAAAAAAATTAGCTTTCGTTTGATGTACGATACTTGATCGGTCAACCCCCGCGAGGGGGTGAAAACGCTAAGAAACCACCTTGAAAGACGCAATTTAATTATTTTCGAAGTCATGCGCATGCCCAAACGCAACAATCTCAAGACAGCGTGTAGAGAAAAAAATTAGCTTTCGTTTGATGTACGATACTTGATCGGTCAACCCCCGCGAGGGGGTGAAAACACTAAGAAACCACCTTGAAAGACGGAATTTAATTATTTTCGAAGTCATGCGCATGCCCAAACGCAACAATCTCAAGACAGCGTGTAGAGAAAAAAATTAGCTTTCGTTTGATGTACGATACTTGATCGGTCAACCCCCGCGAGGGGGTGAAAACGCTAAGAAACCACCTTGAAAGACGCAATTTAATTATTTTCGAAGTCATGCGCATGCCCAAACGCAACAATCTCAAGATAGCGTGTAGAGAAAAAAATTAGCTTTCGTTTGATGTACGATACTTGATCGGTCAACCCCCGCGAGGGGGTGAAAACGCTAAGAAACCACCTTGAAAGACGCAATTTAATTATTTTCGAAGTCATGCGCATGCCCAAACGCAACAATCTCAAGATAGCGTGTAGAGAAAAAAATTAGCTTTCGTTTGATGTACGATACTTGATCGGTCAACCCCCGCGAGGGGGTGAAAACGCTAAGAAACCACCTTGAAAGACACAATTTAATTATTTTCGAAGTCATGCGCATGCCCAAACGCAACAATCTCAAGATAGCGTGTAGAGAAAAAAATTAGCTTTCGTTTGATGTACGATACTTGATCGGTCAACCCCCGCGAGGGGGTGAAAACGCTAAGAAACCACCTTGAAAGACGCAATTTAATTATTTTCGAAGTCATGCGCATGCCCAAACGCAACAATCTCAAGAGAGCGTGTAGAGAAAAAAATTAACTTTCGTTTGATGTACGATACTTGATCGGTCAACCCCCGCGAGGGGGTGAAAACGCTAAGAAACCACTCTGAAAGACGCAATTTAATTATTTTCGAAGTCATGCGCATGCCCAAGCGCCCCAATCTCAAAATTACGTGTAGAGAAAAAAATTAGCTTTCGTTTGATGTACGATACTTGATCGGTCAACCCCCGCGAGGGGGTGAAAACACTAAGAAACCACCTTGAAAGACGGAATTTAATTATTTTCGAAGTCATGCGCATGCCCAAACGCAACAATCTCAAGACAGCGTGTAGAGAAAAAAATTAGCTTTCGTTTGATGTACGATACTTGATCGGTCAACCCCCGCGAGGGGGTGAAAACGCTAAGAAACCACCTTGAAAGACGCAATTTAATTATTTTCGAAGTCATGCGCATGCCCAAACGCAACAATCTCAAGAAAGCGTGTAGAGAAAAAAATTAGCTTTCGTTTGATGTACGATACTTGATCGGTCAACCCCCGCGAGGGGGTGAAAACGCTAAGAAACCACTCTGAAAGACGCAATTTAATTATTTTCGAAGTCATGCGCATGCCCAAGCGCCCCAATCTCAAAATTACGTGTAGAGAAAAAAATTAGCTTTCGTTTGATGTACGATACTTGATCGGTCAACCCCCGCGAGGGGGTGAAAACGCTAAGAAACCACCTTGAAAGACGCAATTTAATTATTTTCGAAGTCATGCGCATGCCCAAACGCAACAATCTCAAGATAGCGTGTAGAGAAAAAAATTAGCTTTCGTTTGATGTACGATACTTGATCGGACAACCCCCGCGAGGGGGTGAAAACACTAAGAAACCACCTTGAAAGACGGAATTTAATTATTTTCGAAGTCATGCGCATGCCCAAACGCAACAATCTCAAGACAGCGTGTAGAGAAAAAAATTAGCTTTCGTTTGATGTACGATACTTGATCGGTCAACCCCCGCGAGGGGGTGAAAACGCTAAGAAACCACCTTGAAAGACGCAATTTAATTATTTTCGAAGTCATGCGCATGCCCAAACGCAACAATCTCAAGATAGCGTGTAGAGAAAAAAATTAGCTTCCGTTTGATGTACGATACTTGATCGGTCAACCCCCGCGAGGGGGTGAAAACGCTAAGAAACCACCTTGAAAGACGCAATTTAATTATTTTCGAAGTCATGCGCATGCCCAAACGCAACAATCTCAAGAAATCGTGTAGAGAAAAAAATTAGCTTTCGTTTGATGTACGATACTTGATCGGTCAACCCCCGCGAGGGGGTGAAAACGCTAAGAAACCACTCTGAAAGACGCAATTTAATTATTTTCGAAGTCATGCGCATGCCCAAACGCAACAATCTCAAGATTACGATACTTCATCGGTCAACCCCCGCGATACGCGATATTAGCGGTGACGTGGAACCGCCATCTTCGTTGTGTATGGTCATAGTCAACGCCTCCCACTGAAGCCAAACAAAGCGAGATTTCAATGTGCATATTCCAGAAAACTTGCATTTTTCGTCTAATTCTTTATTTACGTTTACTGATGTGTTGCGTTTTAAGACCTCAATATTAACAAATTAAAGAATTGCTAGCGATTAAATCGTTACAATCATCATGTCTACAATGAGCTTTGTGCTGAAATAATTCTCGCTTTGTTTAGCTTCATTGCCATGGTAACAACCTTAACCTAGCCCAACCAAGATAGCGCACCTACGTCACGCTAATAGCCCGTAATGATGCCGGAGGTGACTGATGTCGAAACTTAGTTATAGGTTACGTCAACAAGTTATAAGTTGACAAAGTTTGATACCTGCACTAAATTGAAACATATGTCATTCCGGGCACATACCATACTTAATTAGAAGTTTACAAAATATCACGTTAGTACCCAGGTGGCACATTATGTTGGTTGTAAAGGGGTGTCATATATCACCTATATATGTATAAGGTTTCTATATAGACAATGTCTACTCGATATTGGTACGACATCGTATACAAAATTAAGTAACTATATATTTTGCCCATTATAACTCCGATATAGGTGCTAAGTAGAAAAAACTACATTGATTCTTTGTTATTGGCCCAATAAAGGTTAGACATTTATAAATCTATGTTGATTATATCAATATGAGACCCATATCTATGAACTAGATACAATCAACATTAGCATTTCTCAGATTGATTCTATATAGAATAGACATGAACACTTTTATATTGATTTGGCCTGTATCATGCCTATAAATACAATCTATATCGATGGCAATACATAGGATCAATATCAAAATGTTCGAGGTATTTTATATAGGCTAGATCGGGGGCTATTTTATGGACGATTTAATATTGTACCATTGTCTCAATTTATTTGGAATCGCCATGGAAAATTCCAGGATGGTGCTACATAGAATCAACTTGGAACTTATACCTATACTTCAAGATTTGAGTTTCTTGCCTGAACAAGCAAATTTTGCAAGAGATTGAAGTGTCTCGAATGGGACTGTGGATAAACATTTGCCAGGTATTGGTGGAATAGTTTTCAAAGTTTCAAGCAAAAAAGTTCAGTACTACTTTTCCGGCGAAGGAACGCCATTGTGCCGTGCGCTGTGCGGTTGTCACTTGTTATTCCTACGCAGTACGTTTTCGCATCACAAATAATCATGTTCCTTGAAGTGCCGATTTCAAGAGAAAACTAAACTTGCAATAGTATCTGGAAATGTAACAATAATATTAATTTTGAGAATATAGGATCAGACATGCCATCACTTTCAAAGT
Organism: Pycnomerus fuliginosus; assembly: GCA_963924575.1. Taxonomy (NCBI): domain Eukaryota; kingdom Metazoa; phylum Arthropoda; class Insecta; order Coleoptera; family Zopheridae; genus Pycnomerus; species Pycnomerus fuliginosus. Next base: position 3,187,332 of record CAWUQC010000003.1, read on the forward strand.
TTCGAGCCAAAAATTTCGGCACTACTTTTTCAGCGAAGGGATGCCACTGTGGTTGCCGCTTGGTGTTCCTACGCGTCCCTGTTACCCTCTACTCAATTGCCTCGTCTTGTCGTCTTGATCAGAATGCGTTGTGCTGTCTGGTGTGTGTTAATAAAATAAAATCAAATTTGGATTTTGGTTGGAGCTAGTCTAGTGTGGTGTTCTTTTCCGGCGTCCCTGTTACCTACCCTCTACTCAATTGCCTTGTCTTGACTTGATTGAACTAGAGAAAAACGCATTGTGCTGTCGTCTGGTGTGTGGTGTTAATAAAATAAAGTCAAATTTGGATTTTGGAGCTAGTGTGGTGTTGTTTTATTTCATTGTACTAACAAAATAAATTAAATATTGATTCAATAAAAAGATTTAAGGTTAACAAGTATATACAGGGTGGTCCAACGAAAAGTTTCCACCCCGAATATCTCGTGAACGGAGCGAAATATAAAAATTTGCTCGAACAGGTGGATTTTTATTTTGAGGGGGACACCTAAATTCGCCCTTGGTGAAATTTTTCCTCACACCCCCTGACCCCTACTAAACCCCTCTTCAAAAATTCAAATGGCAACTCCCCACTTGTGATGCATTATTTCAAAGCTAATTTCATTGTCAATCCAACGCTGTAAGAATTTTTGAGCTTTATTTAACTCCAGCGCCCTCTATGGTCAAATTTTAAATTACATTAGGGCCATTCGTAATACATCAATTGAAAGGGCTTGACATTCTTTCTAAACCGATGCAACAATTTTTGAAATCCATCCACTCGTTCAAAAGTTACAGGCGTAAACTTGAAGGATTTCTAGGCCCAAAACCAGCTCATGTTCTTCAATGTAACTTTTGAACGAGTGAATGGATTTCAAAAATTCTTGCATCGTTTTACAGAGAATTTCAAACCCTTTCAAATAATGTATCACGGAGGGCCCTAATGTAATTTAAAATTTGACTGTAGAGGGCGCTGGAGTTGATCAAATCCCAGAAATTTTTACATCGTTGGGTTGGCAATTAAATTTGCTTTAAAATGATGCATCACAAGTGGGGGGTTACCATTTGAGATTTTGGAGTTGGGGTTAGTGGAGGTTAGGGGTTGCGTTCTGGAATTTCACCAACCGCGGATTAAAGTGGCCCCCTCGAAACAAAAATCGACCTGTCCGAGCAAATTTTTATATTTCGTTCCGTTCACGAGATATTAGGGGTGGAAACTTTTCGTTGGACCACCCTGTATGTATTTTGCCCTATATCGGTCCTCTCTAGATTAAAATATAAATTCCATATTGATATCCACATTTACCCCATGTATTTTGCAATATGTTGCTTATATTGGTTTTCACATGGAAATGAGATAGATTCTACATGCATTCTATATAGAAGCCTATATGCATTCCATCTCTCAAAGCGTTAACATTTTATATCGATTTTATGTTAAATAAATATATGGAATCTACATTTAATCAGTTTATAACCTACATCGGTTCTACATGGTGTGCTACCTGGGTACTGCGAGTCCTCATTTGGGGTAGTTACCCTATGTGGCGGTGAACACTGCTAGGTAGATAGATACACTCAGGAGATATAGTTATGGTCCAAGACCGTTCACAATGTGGGTCGATTCTCACAAGCCTTATCAAAAAAATTTTAATTGAACGTGAAAACCTCTTTATTAAAACGACTCGAGTGGGAAACAAGCCTTCACAAACTGATCTTGAGTGTCTTTTCGAAGAATCTGTCGACATTGTTCGCGTTCGAGGGCCAAAACTCTATCTCCTGACTGTACCACGCGCCCTCTCATTACAACCACCAAACTGAGAATTAATAACTTCGCGCTTCTTTTTGTTGCTATACGAGTAAATCACTAGATCTGACTAGTTCTTCCCGCCTAATTGGTTCACAGCCGATCATTCTTAGTTTGCAATTTAGCGGTGAAGGTGGTGTGTTATGCTAAGTTGAAAGAGAGGTTTGTTCGCAGTTTAAAGGGATTCCGATAAGTACTTACATTCAATACCTATTAATTTTTTTTTCGTTTTTATATTTTTGATTGTTCAAAAATTTTCTAAGTTGAGGTATATTTCGTTCATTTTTCTAATTTTTGGGTTCCGGCTCATTCATTTAAATGCTTATTATTAGTTTTTCAGTTTATTAGGAGTGTGTTCTAGGTAGTTCAGAATTTTTTTTCTATTTAGAATTTTGTTTATAATATTTTCTCTTGGCTCTTGGGTACATAGGTACCGTGAAGGTATACCTATATCCTTTATTTTTCGTCTAAGAAATTTTGTTTTTGTTCAGCTTAGTTTTTGATTTATTTTGTTCCTTAATCAACAGTAAGTACCTATTAGTTATTGCTGATTTATTTTTCGCTTTTTTTGGTATTTGTTCGGAATATCCGGCTTATTTGCGTGCTTATTTTTAGTTATTGGACTATATTTATAGGATTCGCTTATTAATTTTTCAGTTTATTATAGGACTGTGTTATATATAGGTTGTTCAGAATAATTTCTTTTTCTTTTGTTTAGAATATTGGCTCTTGGCTCTTGGGTACATAGGTACTGTGAAGGTACCTATATCCTTTATTTTTCGTCTAAGAAATTTTGTTTTTGTTCAGCTTAGTTTTTGATTTATTTTGTTCCTTATTCAACAGTACCTATTAGTTATTGTTGATTTATTTTTCTCTTTTTTAGGTATTTGTTCGGAATATTCGGCTTATTTACGTGCTTATTTTTAGTTATTGGACTATATTTATAGTATAGGATTCGCTTATTAATTTTTCAGTTTATTATAGGACTGTGTTATAGGTTGTTCAGAATAATTTTTTTTCTTTTGTTTAGAATTTTGTTTATAATATTGGCTCTTGGCTATTGGGTACACAGGTAGGTACTATGAAAGTACCTAAATATATCCTTTATTTTTCGTCTAAGGATTTTGTTTTTGTTCAACTTATTGTTTTTGATTTATTTTGTTCCTTAATCGTCAACAATACACATTAATAGTTATTGTTGGCATATTATTTTCTTTTTTAGGTAGGTATTTGTTCCGATTATTAAGTATTTATTTTATTGCGCGTTTGTTGTTTTTTTAGCATTTAGATTTTTACTATTTTCTTTAAGTTTTTGTTTAAAAGATTTTTTGCGAGAATTTTTAAGTAGTGAAAAACCTTCTATTGTCATTCCTATTTGATTACCTACTTTCTTTTTTCTTATTGTTTTAAAGTTTTTTATCTTGTTTCCGGTTAAAGTTAATTATTAAACATGGAATACGACGTTTCAGGAGATGTTAAACATGTTCGTGAAATTGCTAAAAAATTGGTTGAATTATCTCCAGGGCAGAATTCTCAGTTTTATTTGAACTTTACAGTATGTAAACCGTTGTTTGACAGTTGTGTGAAATTATTATATAATATTCGCTCCAAAAAAGATAATCAGAATAAAATCCGTAATATTAAAAATATGTTGAAGAGAAATGTGGGTAACATTTGCGGAATAATTGATGGAGTAGATAATGAAATTAAAACTAGTACCATTCCTCCTCTGGCAGATAAGGAAACTAAACCTATTTCAAATTTTTCTCCCTTGCCTGATGATGCTTCCATTTCTGTTGACGACATGGTGGTCATACTGCAAGGTGAAGACGATGAGATGATGCCAGGGAACTCATTTCGTCCAGCGATAATTTGTCCTGAGGATGTGGTAACGCTAGATCAGGATGTTAGGGTTATAGGTAGAAACCCAACTAAGTCTCCATCATTGTCGCCTATTTCAGTTTCTGGGGAGCCATATGGTCCTATTGTGGATCTTACATCCGATTTACCTGCATATTATGAAGCAGATGAAGACATTTGTTGCAATGTTACTGATAGGACGACTTCTGATATTCCACATTCAATTAAAAATTTGTATAACTCACATTATTTAAACAATAAAGTGTTGCCACAGGGAACATTCAACAACAAAATTTTAGCACCGGCAAAATCTTACAAACTGTGTAATACTGTGGAAGGTACATTTCAACTCACCTTTCAAGAGTTTGATGATATTAAGAGTGAAGGTGGGTTATCGAATTACCAGATCACCTTGCGAAGAAAATTGGAAGAATTCGTAAACAATACTTGCGTTGTGAATTTTAAAAAAGTTGTAGGTAATAAAAAAAAGGACGTGTTTACAGTTTATGCGTATTGTGCCCATAGCGAATGCAAACTATTTAAAATAATTTTGTCCGCATTAACTACTGGTGGTGGTGCAAAGGGAAACGTGTTTAGTTCATCTTTAGAATACCACCACAAAAAAAATGAAAAGAAAACTACTTTTGTTCGGGGATTTGAAAGACGTTTGTTAGAGGAAAAATTGGTGGATTCTTCACCTTTCATGGCTAGAAGAAAAGATATAAATGAAACAAACACCTTAGTTCTAAGCAAAGGCAATTACCAAAACATAAAGTCATCGGATGTGTATCAAAAAGTTAAGTCGGAAGAAATGTGCCGCGTCGATTATGACAGGGACGAGATCTTGGACATTATCAAAATGTCCCAGGCTAACAGGAATTATATTTATCGTGTCTTTGAGCCCTTGACTGTGTACATTTTTAGTTTGGAGCAACTTTCAGTCTTGAAATACGTTAGTCAATCGGAAAGGGGAAACGTTACATTATTTTTGGATGCTACTGGGACCGTAGTGCATCCTCCTCCTCCTTCTACCAAAAGGGTTTTGTATTATGCGGGAGTGGTGCATGTAGGAGATAAAACTACTGTCTGCCCGATATTTGAAATGGTGACATCTGAACACGACGCCTACTGTATTGGTTCGTGGTTATTGGCATTTAAAGCCTTTGCCACAAAAAATAATTTAAAATGGCCTTTATTTCGTCAAATTGTGACAGATTTCAGTTTTGCGTTAATCAACGCAATCATTAACATTTGGTTCCAAGTTGAAGACCTAAGTGAATATGTTAATATCATCTTCGACTCATTGCAATCTGATGGGACTCCCCCAAATTACGAACTTAAAACTTGCTGCAACCACTTGATTAAAAATATGGCAGATGACTTTACCAAAGCATTTGACATAAAATGCAAAGATTAAAAGAAATGGGTTATGCATTCTGTTGCATCTGTTTTTAATAAAACGTCACTGGTGGCCGTAAATCTTTGGTGGAGGACAATGTTAGTTGTTTGTTTGAATGAGTGGGCGAATGACGAAATAGATGAATGTGTTATAATTTTGTCTCAGGATGAACGTGATTTTCCATCTACCGAAGATTTATCTACAGTTCATGAACCTATTGATTCCGCCGGACATAAAACCCTATATGGAAAAAGTAAATTCTATTTGCATTTCAAGGCAATATTTGACGAAGTTACTTCAGATATTAACAACAGAAACATTAGTGGGTTAAGTAATGAGGTACGGACGAAAAATATATACTACAATCCGCAAGTCCTTGAAATACTATTAAAAAAATATCTGCCATTTTTGCCCTTATGGAGCAACCTCCACCGTGACAGTGACGACATTATCAGATTTAACAACGCAGTAGTCGAAAAGTGGTTCGACATCGTAAAAAATAATATAATTAAAGCAAAGCATCAGCGATGTGGACGATTCATAAGGGAGGTGAGAGAAGTTACTCTGAGTATTTCCAAAGAGTGTCAATTTGACATAGACAAACACGGCTGTGCCACAGGCCGTCGTAAAAGGAGACTTCAAATAACAGATGGCGACGAGGGTATGAACAGTGAGGAAAAATGGAGAAAGCGACAAAAAGTTTCTAAAAATACATACTTTGGAAATCATCTGAAAGTATTTAAGTCTAGTACCCCATCAATTATATCATCATCCCAGAAAGAATTGTCGTTGCCATTTCAGACCCAGACAGAGTTGTTGCCTAATGGCTTGGTTGAGAATGAAAAATACTACGTCAAATCCAACCATCAGTTTGTGGTCGCCGTATATTCGAAGGCAAAATTACCGGTCAACCACATTTACATTAACGATTTTAATTTATTGTCATATAACATTTCAAATTCTAATAGCGAACGTTGGCTAAACAGTTTCATTATTGACATTTCATTATACATTTTCGCCTTGAAAAGAAAAAACCCAACAGTATCCTTTATAAGCTCTCATGATGGCTGTAATGTGTTCCAGAATAAGAATTACAAAACTTTTACCTCAATTTTAGCTGACGGTATCTGTCTAATACCAGTTTGTCAAGGCAATAACCATTGGTGTCTGGCAGTGGCAAATTTTGATACAAAATCATTTTACTATATAAATCCGTTTGGTAGCAGTTTACCTGAAACGGAGCAGTATTTAAAAAAAATTTTGTATTACCTAAAACGTAAATTAGACCTGGTTCCATTTGGATGGAAATCCGTTCTAATCGATCATCCAATACAAACCGACTCGTACAATTGCGGTATTCATGTTCTAAATTTTTCAGAAATCATTTTTAATCATCCAAAATCTTTGAATCTGTTTTCTGGATTGGAACCAGAAAATTTTAGATTGGCTTTGAGGCAGGCAATTCTAGCTAACTCCGACGATATGCGCGATGCTTGTTTGATATGTTTTCGTCCTTTTCTCAAAAATGAAACTGCCAATTGGGTCCAATGCGATTGTTGCAAGCGATGGACCATGTTGAATTGTTTGCCGCCAGAGCTTCAGAAAGATCAAAGCTACTCAAATGCTGATTACACCTGCATACCATGTCAAAATTGGAATCTACAGACAAGATAAGCACATAACATAGATCACATTACGAGGAGTTCCGCATATACAGTGCGAGTGTAAAGTCCGGAATAAAATTCTTTAAATTTTTGCCCTTGATTTCTGGCAAAAATCGCCGGACAGATCAACTTTATTTTTGTAATACGGATGTTATGGAATGGACAGTTATTTTTTCCTACTACCGGTTTAACCGGAAATGGCCTTAACTTTGTTTTCTCAAACCAAATGACACCTTTTTCTCAACGGATTTGGAATCTACGATTTTTCTAGTTAGACCGTAAGTACGTCACGGCCACCCTAGATTTTCAAAAACATCGAAGAAATCGGTCAAAAACCAAGATTATTGAAAATCGCAAATTCGCGTCAACCTTATTTTTTTGATACAAATTCAACTGCACAATTACATTCCCTTTTATTTGTCTTTGTTTTTTCAAATTTTTTCACTTTTCACAATCTGCCAAAATACCAAAAAGAATTTAAAAAAAATGTAATCGCGCAGTTGAATTTTTATCAAGAAAATAAGGTTGATGTGTAGTTGCGATTTATAAAAACCTTGATTTTTGACCGATTTCTTCGATGTTTTTGAAAATTTAGGGTGGCCGTGACTAGGCCTGCGACTTTTAATTGATATATCGATATATCGATTATCGATATATCGATATCGATAAAAGTGTGTTATCGATATACCGAAATATCGATATATCGATAACATATCGATAATATATCGATATATCGATATACCGATATATCGATAAGTTATTGATATATCGATATAGCGGTATATCGATAACCGGTGTCCCGTATATCGATACATATAATGATACTTCTGAAGTTCCGACTTCTTTTAAATTAGTAGGTATTCGGCCTGACTCAGTCATTTGTTGACAACTGGCTAACATTGAAATGAATTGACAAAATTGAAGAATATTTGCGTATACGTCTTGGAGATATCAATATTTTCGTGCAGTGTATAAACAGTTAGTATATAAACAATTTAAACAAGTGATGGTAGGAACTATAATCTGTCCGGGATCCACACGACCGAGATTCACCCGATTTCCATGGCGATTCATTGTTGACAACAATGATTCACCATGGAAATAGGGTGAATCCCGGTCGTGTGGATCCCGGACAGACCATACTATACTTATTTAAACGACTTGTAGAGAATTGGACATCGCAACGCAACTGATGTTTTTCAAAGCGCCCTTGGGCCCTAATATCGTTTTATTTTGAATCCTACGTTATTTTCCAGGGCACAACGTAAACAATAATGCTTGAGCGCTCCAATCCAATCGATTCAATCAATAATTGATTTCAATATTATTAACTAACTAACATCAAGAAACTACAGAAAAAGGTCTATTACCTATTCATACCTATCTAGCTCTTAAAACTAAGATTACTGGATTACAGATATGATACCGCAGTAACGATATCGATACAATAGTATAAGTACCGATAAGGCGATATATCGATAAGTCGGTATATTTAGTTATCGGTATATCGGTATATCGATATATCGATAAATCGGTGTATCGGTATATCGATATATCGATATATCGATAAATCGGTATATCGATATATCGATACATCGGCATATCGATACATCGGTATATCGATTAAATTTTAAATATCGATATTCGATATTCAAATTCCGATATCGCACAGCCCTAGCCGTGACTTCACTTCCGGTCAAAGATCATACATGTTTTTATCTCATAAAAATTCGCAGATTTCGAATCCGTTGAGAAAAAAGTGCCATTCTATTTGAGAAAACAAAGTTAAGGTCATTTCCGGTTAAACCAGAAGTGTGAAAAAATAATTGGCCACACCGCCAAATCCACATTAAACATATAAAATTAATTGAAAGCTTGGTCCATTTTTCAAAGAGGAACTGATGTTTGATTACACAAGGTAGTTTCACAGTCTCGTTCCACAAAATTTTACTTACTGTTTAGGACGCGTTTCGGAATGTTTGAGCGTCTTTCGATCGATTTACAGTGCGACCCAAAAACTGTTATTTTTCTTTGACCCAAACGTTTTTTCATTTTCCAGGCAACTGTTTTGTATTTTGTGTTAATTTCTTTTATAGCTGAAGATGGAGTAACACTCCGAAACGCGTCCTAAACAGTAAGTAAAATTTTGTGGAACGAGTCTGTGAAACTACCTTGTGTAATCATATAAAATTGACCTATCCGAGGAATTTTTGTCACAAATCAAGGCCAACAATTTAAGGAATTTTATTCCAGACACACTCGCACTGTATGTATGTACAGTGTGTTTCAGTTTGAATATTTCGGTTCATATTAAAATATTAACCAAACCATTACGTCCTTTTTTTCTGCATGTAGAACTCGAAAAGCTTTACCTGTGTGATATTTCACTTTTAGTGCCGTAGCAGAATGCGGAGGTACTCTTGTCTTTGATTATCCGCTCGCTCGTCTAGTCTGTCCGTCGGATAACTTGAGAACGAAAGCAGATATCAAGGTGGTTTCTTAGTGTTTTCACCCCCTCGCGGGGGTTGACCGATCAAGTATCGTACATCAAACGAAAGCTAATTTTTTTCTCTACACGCTATCTTGAGATTGTTGCGTTTGGGCATGCGCATGACTTCGAAAATAATTAAATTGCGTCTTTCAAGGTGGTTTCTTAGGGTTTTCACCCCCTCGCGGGGGTTGACCGATCAAGTATCGTACATCAAACGAAAGCTAATTTGTTTCTCTACACGCTATCTTGAGATTGTTGCGTTTGGGCATGCGCATGACTTCGAAAATAATTAAATTGCGTCTTTCAAGGTGGTTTCTTAGGGTTTTCACCCACTCGCGGGGGTTGACCGATCAAGTATCGTACATCAAACGAAAGCTAATTTTTTTCTCTACACGCTCTCTTGAGATTATTGCGTTTGGGCATGCGCATGACTTCGAAAATAATTAAATTGCGTCTTTCAAGGTGGTTTCTTAGTGTTTTCACCCCCTCCCGGGGGTTGACCGATCAAGTATCGTACATCAAACGAAAGCTAATTTTTTTCTCTACACGTAATTTTGAGATTGGGGCGCTTGGGCATGCGCATGACTTCGAAAATAATTAAATTGCGTCTTTCAGAGTGGTTTCTTAGCGTTTTCACCCCCTCGCGGGGGTTGACCGATCAAGTATCGTACATCAAACGAAAGTTAATTTTTTTCTCTACACGCTCTCTTGAGATTGTTGCGTTTGGGCATGCGCATGACTTCGAAAATAATTAAATTGCGTCTTTCAAGGTGGTTTCTTAGCGTTTTCACCCCCTCGCGGGGGTTGACCGATCAAGTATCGTACATCAAACGAAAGCTAATTTTTTTCTCTACACGCTATCTTGAGATTGTTACGTTTGGGCATGCGCATGACTTCGAAAATAATTAAATTGCGTCTTTCAAGGTGGTTTCTTAGCGTTTTCACCCCCTCGCGGGGGTTGACCGATCAAGTATCGTACATCAAACGAAAGCTAATTTTTTTCTCTACACGCTGTCTTGAGATTGTTGCGTTTGGGCATGCGCATGACTTCGAAAATAATTAAATTCCGTCTTTCAAGGTGGTTTCTTAGTGTTTTCACCCCCTCGCGGGGGTTGACCGATCAAGTATCGTACATCAAACGAAAGCTAATTTTTTTCTCTACACGCTGTCTTGAGATTGTTGCGTTTGGGCATGCGCATGACTTCGAAAATAATTAAATTGCGTCTTTCAAGGTGGTTTCTTAGCGTTTTCACCCCCTCGCGGGGGTTGACCGATCAAGTATCGTACATCAAACGAAAGCTAATTTTTTTCTCTACACGCTATCTTGAGATTGTTGCGTTTGGGCATGCGCATGACTTCGAAAATAATTAAATTCCGTCTTTCAAGGTGGTTTCTTAGTGTTTTCACCCCCTCGCGGGGGTTGACCGATCAAGTATCGTACATCAAACGAAAGCTAATTTTTTTCTCTACACGTAATTTTGAGATTGGGGCGCTTGGGCATGCGCATGACTTCGAAAATAATTAAATTGCGTCTTTCAGAGTGGTTTCTTAGCGTTTTCACCCCCTCGCGGGGGTTGACCGATCAAGTATCGTACATCAAACGAAAGCTAATTTTTTTCTCTACACGCTTTCTTGAGATTGTTGCGTTTGGGCATGCGCATGACTTCGAAAATAATTAAATTGCGTCTTTCAAGGTGGTTTCTTAGTGTTTTCACCCCCTCGCGGGGGTTGACCGATCAAGTATCGTACATCAAACGAAAGCTAATTTTTTTCTCTACACGCTTTCTTGAGATTGTTGCGTTTGGGCATGCGCATGACTTCGAAAATAATTAAATTGCGTCTTTCAAGGTGGTTTCTTAGCGTTTTCACCCCCTCGCGGGGGTTGACCGATCAAGTATCGTACATCAAACGAAAGCTAATTTTTTTCTCTACACGCTATCTTGAGATTGTTGCGTTTGGGCATGCGCATGACTTCGAAAATAATTAAATTCCGTCTTTCAAGGTGGTTTCTTAGTGTTTTCACCCCCTCGCGGGGGTTGACCGAACAAGTATCGTACATCAAACGAAAGCTAATTTTTTTCTCTACACGTAATTTTGAGATTGGGGCGCTTGGGCATGCGCATGACTTCGAAAATAATTAAATTGCGTCTTTCAGAGTGGTTTCTTAGCGTTTTCACCCCCTCGCGGGGGTTGACCGATCAAGTATCGTACATCAAACGAAAGTTAATTTTTTTCTCTACACGCTCTCTTGAGATTGTTGCGTTTGGGCATGCGCATGACTTCGAAAATAATTAAATTGCGTCTTTCAAGGTGGTTTCTTAGCGTTTTCACCCCCTCGCGGGGGTTGACCGATCAAGTATCGTACATCAAACGAAAGCTAATTTTTTTCTCTACACGCTATCTTGAGATTGTTGCGTTTGGGCATGCGCATGACTTCGAAAATAATTAAATTGCGTCTTTCAAGGTGGTTTCTTAGCGTTTTCACCCCCTCGCGGGGGTTGACCGATCAAGTATCGTACATCAAACGAAAGCTAATTTTTTTCTCTACACGTAATTTTGAGATTGGGGCGCTTGGGCATGCGCATGACTTCGAAAATAATTAAATTGCGTCTTTCAGAGTGGTTTCTTAGCGTTTTCACCCCCTCGCGGGGGTTGACCGATCAAGTATCGTACATCAAACGAAAGCTAATTTTTTTCTCTACACGCTTTCTTGAGATTGTTGCGTTTGGGCATGCGCATGACTTCGAAAATAATTAAATTGCGTCTTTCAAGGTGGTTTCTTAGCGTTTTCACCCCCTCGCGGGGGTTGACCGATCAAGTATCGTACATCAAACGAAAGCTAATTTTTTTCTCTACACGCTATCTTGAGATTGTTGCGTTTGGGCATGCGCATGACTTCGAAAATAATTAAATTTCGTCTTTCAAGGTGGTTTCTTAGTGTTTTCACCCCCTCGCGGGGGTTGACCGATCAAGTATCGTACATCAAACGAAAGCTAATTTTTTTCTCTACACGTAATTTTGAGATTGGGGCGCTTGGGCATGCGCATGACTTCGAAAATAATTAAATTGCGTCTTTCAGAGTGGTTTCTTAGCGTTTTCACCCCCTCGCGGGGGTTGACCGATCAAGTATCGTACATCAAACGAAAGTTAATTTTTTTCTCTACACGCTCTCTTGAGATTGTTGCGTTTGGGCATGCGCATGACTTCGAAAATAATTAAATTGCGTCTTTCAAGGTGGTTTCTTAGCGTTTTCACCCCCTCGCGGGGGTTGACCGATCAAGTATCGTACATCAAACGAAAGCTAATTTTTTTCTCTACACGCTATCTTGAGATTGTTGCGTTTGGGCATGCGCATGACTTCGAAAATAATTAAATTGCGTCTTTCAAGGTGGTTTCTTAGCGTTTTCACCCCCTCGCGGGGGTTGACCGATCAAGTATCGTACATCAAACGAAAGCTAATTTTTTTCTCTACACGCTGTCTTGAGATTGTTGCGTTTGGGCATGCGCATGACTTCGAAAATAATTAAATTCCGTCTTTCAAGGTGGTTTCTTAGTGTTTTCACCCCCTCGCGGGGGTTGACCGATCATGTATCGTACATCAAACGAAAGCTAATTTTTTTCTCTACACGCTATCTTGAGATTGTTGCGTTTGGGAATGCGCATGACTTCGAAAATAATTAAATTGCGTCTTTCAAGGTGGTTTCTTAGCGTTTTCACCCCCTCGCGGGGGTTGACCGATCAAGTATCGTACATCAAACGAAAGCTAATTTTTTTCTCTACACGCTATCTTGAGATTGTTGCGTTTGGGCATGCGCATGACTTCGAAAATAATTAAATTGCGTCTTTCAAGGTGGTTTCTTAGCGTTTTCACCCCCTCGCGGGGGTTGACCGATCAAGTATCGTACATCAAACGAAAGCTAATTTTTTTCTCTACACGCTATCTTGAGATTGTTGCGTTTGGGCATGCGCATGACTTCGAAAATAATTAAATTCCGTCTTTCAAGGTGGTTTCTTAGTGTTTTCACCCCCTCGCGGGGGGGTTGACCGATCAAGTATCGTACATCAAACGAAAGCTAATTTTTTTCTCTACACGTAATTTTGAGATTGGGGCGCTTGGGCATGCGCATGACTTCGAAAATAATTAAATTGCGTCTCTCCCTGTGGTTTCTTTAGTGTTTTATTATTTATACCTTACCTACCAATTTTTACAGAATAACAAAAGTAATATAAATAAGTTGGGATGTACAATTGTTTACATGTATTACCGGCCAAGAAACAAAGTTGGTTATAAAGCAGAATGTGGGCGGGGGCGCGCCCATTGCCTTGCACGGTTAGCGCGGCCGCGTGTAGTTAATCTTGTCTGTGGCCGGAATCCGGAGCGCGTGGTTGCTCTCCCTCGTGCTCTGGTATAGAGTGCAGTGCTAAACTGGTCCGCTGGAATTTTCAAGGAGGTGACAGTTGGAGCTGGCTCCGATGGAGCTAACTTCAGCGTGGTAATTAATAATACAAAATACAAAAAGCACCTGTTTCCTTTTATTTGTCCCGTTCATTTTGGTTTAAAACGTTGTTGGTCAGGTTTGTCGGTACCTACTGTTTGTGAATCAACTATGTGGTTGTGGTCAAAGAACATGCTGTGGTAAATCAAATTAAGCTTAATTAATATTATATTTATAATTTTTTAAAAATAACCGTTCTCTCTTGGGTTGCATCTTTTTCATTTTCCACTTAAAAAACATAGTCAGCGTTTTGAGTGCAATTATTACAATTGCCATAGCAACCAGTCAATAATTCAAGAAAAAAAAAATGAAAGTTGAAGAGCGTACTCCAAAAAACGCCAGGTAAGTTAAGTTAAGTATTTTTTTATTTATTATCATTATATAGATATTTACGATACTAGTAACGTTATGATACTTTTAACATTACGAGAGAATAGTTTGAAGCACGAGCGTAGCGAGTGCTTTAAATTCTCGAGTAATGTTAAAAGAACATAACGTTACGTGCATCGTAACACGTTTTATTTCATCCTAAAATATTTTTGGATTTCTTTTCAAAACCATTTATTTACCGATTTTCTCCACACGCATTATTATTATGAAATTGTGGTTACCTAGGCTAAAATCCTAGACAACCGGTATCTCGGGAATTGTTTATCACATTGCTGCTTGTCAAAAAATTTTGCTCGCAATTTCTATTTCGCACAATGAGCGAAGCCATAAAAGAAAAAGCGGACGCCGCAAGAAAAATGTTAATCCCATCCAAATCAAGTGACAGGTATCGTAAAGAAATCGATCTTTTTCAAAACTGGCAAAGGGTTAATAAAGTTGAGAATGTGGATGAAGACGTAATCTTAGCATATGTTTCAGAACTGGTAAGTGTTATAGCGGTTACTATTCGGATCACTAAGGTTAACTTCTTTTCAGTCCAAGAAATATGAACCTTCGTCTGTGTGGACAAAACTGTCGATGCTAAAAACAATGTTGCTGACTAACGAAAATATTGACATCTCCTCCTATGCAGTGGTCAAATCTTTTATGAAACGCAACAGTGCAGGCCATGTACCGAAGCAAGCAAAAACCTTTACAATGAAGCAGATTAAAGCATTCTTATTAGATGCTTCTGATGACGATTTCTTGCCTTATAAAGTATACGTGACGTGACGATTCGTTCACAAAATTAATACTTGAAACTAGTCGGAAGGACAAAGACATTGTTTTGGTAGATGGAGTTTTTTTAATAGGGGTTAGATTTTGTAAAAAAGATGACTTTAACGAAATGTTTTTTATTTTATTGTTGGTTTTCCTAAAAGTATGTCGTGGTCTAGTGTTTTGACTTTCCCTGGTTGGTGGTGTGTGGCGTATCCAAGGACCGCTTCGCGGCTAGGCTAGTTTCCTGTTTTGTTTAAGTGTGGGCGCTACGCGCCAGGATCTTTTTTTTAGTTTCGCTTTTGGCTAACTAACCTTTTTGTGTATGTGTGGGCGCTTCGCGCCGAGATCTTTTTTAGTTTTGCTCTTGGCTAATTAACCTTTTTGTGTCTGTGTGGGCGCTGCGCGCCGGGATCTTTTTTAGTTTCGCTCTTGGCTAACTAACCGTTTTGTCCCTGCGTGGGCGCTTCGCGCCGGAATCTTTTTTAGTTCGCTCTTGGCTAACTAACCTTTTTGTGTCTGTGTGGGCGCTTCGCGCCGAGACCTTTTTTAGTTTCGCTCTTGGCTAATTAACGTTTTTGTCTTTGTGTGGGCGCTTCGCGCCGAGATCTTTTTTAGTTTCGCTCTTGGCTAATTAACCCTTCTGTCTGTGTGGGCGCTTCGCGCCGAGACCTTTTTTAGTTTCGCTCTTGTCTTACTAACCTTTTTGTGTCTGTGTGGGCGCTTCGCGCCGAGACCTTTTTTAGTTTCGCTCTTGGCTAATTAACGTTTTTGTCTTTGTGTGGGCGCTTCGCGCCGAGATCTTTTTTAGTTTCGCTCTTGGCTAATTAACCCTTTTGTCTGTGTGGGCGCTTCGCGCCGAGACCTTTTTTAGTTTCGCTCTTGGCTAACTAACCTTTTTGTGTCTGTGTGGGCGCTTCGCGCCGAGACCTTTTTTAGTTTCGCTCTTAGCTAACTAACCTTGTTGTGTCCGTGTGGGCGCTTCGCGCCGGGATCTTTTTTAGTTTCGCTCTTGGTTATAATTAGCCAAGACAAAGACAAAAAGGTTAATAGCTTTTTGTCTGTGTGGGCGCTTCGCGCCGAGATCTTTTTTAGCTCCACTCTTGGCTAACTAACTATTTTGTGTCTGTGTGGGCGCTTCGCGCCGAAATCTTTTTTAGTTTCGCTCTTAGCTAACTAACCTTTTTGTGTCTGTGTGGGCGCTTCGCGCCGAAATCTTTTTTAGTTTCGCTCTTGGCTAACTAAGCTTTTTGTGTCTGTGTGGGCGCTTCGCGCCGAAATCTTTTTTAGTTTCGCTCTTGGCTACTTAACCTTTTTGTCTGTGGTAGGCGCTTCGCGCCGAGATCTTTTTTAGTTTCGCTGTTGGCTAACTAACCTTTTTATGTCTGTGTGGGCGCTTCGCGCCGAGATCTTTTTTAGTTTCGCTCTTCACTAACTAACCTTGTTGTGTCTGTGTGGGCGCTTCGCGCCGAAATCTTTTTTAGTTTCGCTCTTGGCTAACTAACCTTTTTGTGTCTGTGTGGGCGCTTCGCGCCGGGATCTTTTTTAGTTTCGCTCTTGGTTATAATTAGCCAAGACAAAGACAAAAAGGTTAATAGCTTTTTGTCTGTGTGGGCGCTTCGCGCCGAGATCTTTTTTAGCTCCGCTCTTGGCTAACTAACTATTTTGTCTCTGGGTGGGCGCTTCGCGCCGAGATCTCTTTTAGTTTCCCTCTTGGCTAACTACCCTTTTTTCTGTGTGGGCGCTTCGCGCCGGGATTTTTTTAGGTTCGCTCTTGGCTAACTAACCATTTTCTATGTGTGGGCGCTTCGCGCCGGGATCATTTTTAGTTTCGCTCTTGGCTAACTAACCTTTTTTCTGTGTGGGCGCTTCGCGCCTTAATTTTTTTAGTTTCGCTCTTGGCTAACTAACCTTTTTTCCAAGTGTGGGCGCTTCGCGCCGAGATCTTTATTTTTACTTTCGCTCTTAGCTAACTAATCTTTTTGACTCTGTGTGAGCACTACACGCCGGTTTATTTTTAGTTTGCATGGCGCTAGGCTGACTAACTATAAATAATAAGACGAATTATTTTTGTCACTTTTAGAATTGATAAACCATTACGAAACCATTTTTTTTCTGTCAAATAATACATATCGGCAATATTTATCTTATTAAAAGCCACTTCGACATTAAAAGAGAACATTAAATATGGGGTAAAAATTGGTATTTCCAAAATTCCATAAGGCTCTTTTATTAAAGTGCGTGGGTCTTTGATTTCCGTGTCTTGTATTTAAAATTTTAAATTTGATATGCCAATAAAAGGCAGTTTCCGTGGACCGATTGCTTCAAAAAGTCTTTAAGCTCTTCAGCGGGTCACATACTCTCCATTTATCAAATTTCAGAAAAATCAGTCAAGTAGTTTGGGCTTACAAAATTTCGCTTTTTTTGCCCGCAAAGGGCACTAAATGTAAATGCATTTTCTTTTTTAAAAGCGGAATTTGAATACCTTTGTGACGGTGGCAAAAACTTGTTTCGGATGATTAAATGAAAAAACTTAAAATTTCGAAAATTGCTGCCAAAAAGGCATTTGTTGGCTCGATTGCTTATAAAATCTTTTCGGCTCTTCAACGGGTACCTAATACAATCTCCACGTGCAAAGTTTCAGTCAAATCAGTCCAGGGATTTTAAAATGTGTTTTAAATGTGCCTTAAGAAATCTCGAGTTTTGAGCTTCTTATCAAAAGAGGAAGACTGAATACATCGAATTTTAAAGCCTTTCTTACGGTGTTGTCAGAAAATGGGGGTTTGTATTTAAAATTTCAAAGTTGAGCCAAAATGGCACTTCCGATTATACGATTGGCCTCAAAAACTTTTCAGATCTAAGTTAGGTTGTGAGATGCCTATCTACCAAATTTCAACGAAAAAGGGTTCAGTAGTTTGGGCTGTAGCGTGCTTATAAACATACATCCGTACATAGAGACAGGCAAATTTTAAAAACCACTTTCGGATTCCTCGAACCTCGCAAAACGTATTTCAATTTAAAACTGGGACAAAATGGTTGGATCACCCTATACATACACACAGACATATTTTTAAAACTACTTTTCCGGGCTTCTGAGATCTCAAAACGTGAAGATCTAGTGTTATTTCGAATTCGAAAATTTTAGAGATTACAGTAACCCCCCATTTTTTTGAAATTGTTGGGTTGGGGAGGTCAAAAGGCGTTAAGTGAGAGTACATTGTTAAGATACAGAATTTGAAGTTAGCTGGGCTCACCAGAAGACCAACACTAATCTCCAGACCGAATTTCGTTAAAATCCGTTAGGAAATTTTCGAGAAATCGAGCTCACATACGCCCGTATGGTACCCACTTGCACTAACATTTTGCAAGATCCCCAGTTGAAGGACCATATGAACTTCTCTTGGTGAAATGAAGAAGGTATGGAACAATGCCCTGAGCTTATTTTCAGTAATATCAAGACAAAATATGACACACATGAGCAGTTAATTAGAATTCGATGCAAAGCCCCCTAAAATTATGAAAATAAAAATTTAAGAAAAATCAGAAGAAAACCCTCAGTACTGTTTGAAAAACCTCATCTCACTAAAGATGATCTGTAAAAAAATACTGATACTAAACAACGTAGATTACCATTTGAACATTCATATTTTATTATTATCGAAATTGTCACATCCAAATTCAAGATTAAAACAGAAAAAAAAAGACTTTTTAGACAAACAATTATTCTGAGCTTTGCTCACTTATAAAAAGCACTACTATTCAAAAGTTGCTTCGATGGATTGAAACTTTTCACTGTCCATAATTTCGAGTTATACCAGCTCACACATTTCTGGACACACTCCTTTCATATTTTCATTTTGTATCATGCCCACACTCAAACCAATTGATTTATTTTCCTGGAGTTGACCAATCTATCTGTACCAAAAGTTTTAAAGCCAGAGATGACATGGACAATTCCTACTTGCTGTGGTGATCTTGATTTAGTCCTGTCCTGATTCCTGTTAACTGATTCCGGATTTAAATGAATAATTCTCATTCCCCGGGGCGACGTTTTTTGAGGTTATGTTCAAAGGGGGCACTTGCTTCTGAAATGTTTACGACACACATTCTAATAACTGAAAGAAATAAATAAATACTTGCATTTAAAGAGTGGTCAGATCATTTTTACTGCCAAACAACTCTGCTTATCAGTGGAGACCACCTTGCGAGAAGCTCCACTGATGGGGCCCCCAGCTATCATAATTAATTGCCAAAGCTTAAGTCAGAGATAACATGGACAATTCCTACTTGCTGTGGTAATCTTGATTCCCGTTAACCCATTCCAGATTCAAAGGAACAATTCGCATTCTCTGGGTGACGTTTTTTGAGGTTATGTGCGAAGGGGGCACTTGCTTCTGAAATGTTTAAACACACATTGTAACAATAACTGACGGAATTGAATACTTGCATTTAAAGAGTGTGCAGAACAGTTTTATTGCCCAACAACTCTGTTTACCAGTAGTGAGCACTTTGCGAGAAGCCCTAAAAAATGTTTTGAAAGATTACTTGAGATTTGACATTTTCTTCAAAACTTACCGCTTTCCATCCTCGAAATGTTTGAAAATTGATGGATTTCTACTTCAAATTTGCCAGTTTTGATTTCCTGACACAGCGAATGGAGGTGATGGTGTCCACCAACACCGGTACCCCACTGAAGGGGCCCGAAGGTATCGCAATTGCCTCCGAAGTGTTCCAAACAAATGAAATACGTCGCACACACCCCACGGAACGTTTAATTTGTACAAATTGTCGCGTTTCAGCGCAAGAAATGCATTTATTACACCTCTTTAACGAATATTCGTCCGTCACATTTTGACAGACACTGAAACTGACAGTGACTTGACGTCGTTTCGAGAAATGTCAATTGATGGCCGAGGTGGAGTGCACTTGTCCAAAAGGGCAGTTTTGAAGCGGTTTTTTAATTGAATCGTTGAAAAAATGAGAAAAATTTCGACGGCAAACCGCCGCACTTATTATCTTGTACCTCTTAGTTGGGACGAAATATTTTTGGAACGCGATTTTTCCGCCAATTTGCCACCGATCCGAGGACGGTAGTACTCCCCTCGCGCACTTTTTAATCGCATCTCATATGGAAGTCACGTGACTTTTTCGCCGTCAAATTTGCCCACGTTTAAACGAAAAATTCTCGATATTTAGTAAAAAAATCCAAATTCCGACGCCTGCGATTTCTCCGTTTATGTTTTGGGAACGGCGAAAGGCCTCCCACCGGCCACGAAATCCACCCGTAAAAGAGGAGTTCTTGCCACTTTGCGTCGGTGTTTTTCAGAAAGTTTGACATTAGGTCGATGTTCACAGTTAATATTAGTTTATTTACAGGTTGCAACAATTTTTGGAATTTATGGAGGTTGCAGACGAGAGGAGCTGTATAGCCTAACTGTCGATGCCGTTGTTGATGCAGGAACATCTCTAGTTGTCACTCTTCCGAAGACAAAAACGGTTGTTGATGGGGGTGGGGTGAAATATTTGGACATTATTCGAAAATACAAAAATATGAGGCCTCAACATATCTCTCACAACCATTTCTTTGTTAGCTGTAGAAACGGCAAATGTACAGTTCAAAGAATTGGTATCAATTCTTTCGGTGATATGGGCAAAAAAGTTGCAGCTTTTTTAAAATTGCCAGAGCCGTCATTATACACCGGTCATGCATTTCGACGATCATCAGCAAGTTTGTTAGCTGATTCGGGCGCAGATATAAGTGTTTTGAAACGTCATGGTGGTTGGAAGAGCTCAAGTGTTGCCGAGAGATACGTTGAGGATTCCTTAGAAATGAAAAAAAAAATTGCCCATATGATCCAAGGAACTAATAACTCAGATGTTTCTCTGAATTTTCAATCAACATCCTCTTCGTCTTCTTCGAATACCATTAAGCCTGCGTCGCATTGTTTTGGCGGGGTAAGCTTCAGTAATTTGCAAAATTGCACATTTAATCTTCGTTTCAACGGCACCGAAATGCCAATAAAGAGGTCGCCCAATGAAGAAAATTCTTAATTTGAATTTATCTTATTGATTTGTAACTCAGTTTGTAATATTAAATAGTATTGAAACATTCGTTGTGTTATAATTTCTTAACACCACTAGTGGTGTTAAGAGCATCTTAACGCAACTCGTTGCTATGCAGTTATTACTATAGTAACAATATAGGATAAAATAAAATATATTACCAATCTTATTTTTTTTCTATTGGATTACAATTTCTATACCTACTTCCAAATTTGCAATAAATACATAATTTTCTCTTCCATCCAGCTCAGCCAACGCGCCTCCGACAAACTTATTCTACCCCTTTTTCAAAAAAGCCCCGCCACCTCCGCCTCCTCTACCACCCTCTCCTAAAATACAGGGTGTAAACGAAACTCGTCGCCAAATTTCACCTATGAAAAATATGAAAAAAGTTCCTATGAACATATGCCGAAAAACGCCTCCTAAGGGAGCTAGGGCCCCTTACAGGGGCCACTTTAAAAGTGATGTTTTCTCAATATCTTCAAAACGGTTATAGGTAGTACCGTAAAATTGGGTATCTTTAGCAAGTCTTTGATGCTGAATTTATTGCTGTGGAGAAAATTTGAAGATTTTGATCATAAAACTAAGAGATCCTTTAAAGAAGTTGGATCGTACCTACTGGCGCCGGAAACCATTAAGTATTTTGTCACGCACCGGACAGAAAATACCAACGGGCAGAAAATAAAAAGCCAAGCCCCAAATTATATTGCAGTACTTAATGGCATGTAATTTGAGACAGGAAGAGTTACAACCTAGCATGTACACCCCAGAGTGTCGGGAGATAGGAAACATACACACTTAAAAATAATGATTAAATTTTCAATCAATTTCAAATCATTATTTATTAAATCCAGGTCCACGCCAGAATGATTAAGAAATTTACACTATTGGAATGATTAAAGGGCAGGAAAATTGATTAAAATGTTCCTAATCATTTTAGAGTATATTTTAATCAGTACGTCGATTAAACTGTAATCAATTTTTAGTAATATTTCATTTTAAATTAATCTTTTTTGATTAAAAAACAATCATTTTTGGGTGTCGGTCATAATTATTGAGACTCAAAGATGTGTTATTTTTTTTATTTTTGAGAAGACAAATACAAATGGAAGTAAACACAACACTCATACATAACTTTAGCCTTTGGCACAAACACATTTCATACGGTTCTTTGTACAACACGGATTTTCTAACACGTATGACCATATCTTCGCCATCTTCTTAATTTTCATTGATTTCATTCACCTCAAAGCTGTGGAAAACAGCGTCAAACTTCAAACTGTACCTATACATGTATCACTATTCACCTCGCTATAACATTGTATTAAACATTAAACAATCAAAAAAACCAAAACCACTGATGGAAATGGAAAAGTATCTACAACGCCAACATGTCGCTGCAAGTGACGCGCCCGCACGTAGTGAACTGTTGAGCTACTTAGTGCGCTCTGCGCTTGCGCCTAATCAAAATAGTAGAAAATGATTGCTTTATAATCAGAATTTGGCTTATCATAATCAAAATTAATTACGATCATAATAAAATAATCATTATTGTTTCAATTGTAATAAAAGATTTAGTAAGTAGGAGGTGATTACAAAAATGATTAAAAGTTTAATCAATTTTTTAATCAAATTAAATAAATCAAAAGCTTATACAACTTTAATCGATAGAATTTTTTACCGTGTACCATAAATCAGGCTCACCCTAAACCGCCACGAGGACAGACACGTGGACAAGGAAAAGTATTGATCCAGGAGAAAGACCAATGGAGGTATTTTTCGACATATGTTCATAGGAACTTTTTGCATATTTTTCATAGAAGAATCTACAGGTAAAATTTGGCGAAGAGTTTCGTTTACACCCTGTAGGCGGTGTACACCGGTGTCTTCAGTCAAATCAGTCTGAAGTACTCGAAGCAAATGTCGAAGTAGTTGAAGCAGGTACTTTAAAGAACCTAGAGCTCAAAGTATACCTACCAGGGTGGATTCTACGAGTAAACTTGAAGCAGCAAATGTAGATACACATTTCAATGAGTGAACTGCCCCTCGTCAAAAACATTATAAAACGGGAGCATCAAGTTCTTCTATCACAAAAGGTCTTAATAGTAGAGTTGTCCCTAACATTAAGGGGGTAGGTTAAATTAGACTGATGAATTAATCAGTAGGTAAACCAATGCCAAATGAAGAAGCCTGGGCTGCAGTTCCCATTCTGTTTTCTCAAATCAACACTATAGCTCCTCACCTGACCTGTCCCGATGGGGCTCAAAATAATAAATAATTAAATAATGGACTTCAGCCACGTCACAATCTGAAATTAAATAAAACCTGCAGATTTGCCAAGGCTACGCACTTGTAGGTTAGGTCAGCCGTCGACAAAGGACAGCGAAAGCGCCCCCAAGGTTGCTCCCCTGCGCCCTACTTCTGTCGCTCTCTCGGTGACTTATGTCATTTACTCAGTTCTGTTCTGTTTGATGGAATTACTCTGTGTCTATCGCTCCCGCTTAATACAGGACGCGATCTTGACGTTGACGTAACTGTCCTTGTGGACATTTTTCCAGTGGACACTTTTCCGGTGGGTAGCATTTCTGGTGGACAAAATTCCAGTGGACATTTTTATAGCGCCTCTTCTTGTGTCATAAAGAACGGTTGTTTAAACCTAGAAATTGCACTTATGAATTGTGTTTTTTTTTTGGAGAAAACCTTTACAGTGGAATTTCTAGTGTACGTACATGACCAAAAAGTATTTTATTTTTAGTTCTCTGTTGGCTTTTAGAGTATAATTTCTAATTGAATTTCATTTGACAATTTGCTTTTTATTCGGCAACATTACAGCATCAAACTCACGTTAATGTGTACTAGGTAGGGGCTGGCTGAATTCACTGGTTGAATCGGGTGTAGATTTTATAAATCTGCACCTAGGATACTTTGGTGCAGATTGATAAAATTCAATAGGGGTTAATTCTAAGTTGATTTATGTCATTACATCATCATAACATAAGCCTTTTGGTTTGTTGCAATAACGCTACACTGAAAGTTGATGTACAAAGCGAGTAAAAACGTGAAACAAAAATGACATTTGACATTTAAGCCAACCCAAGACTATGCGGAATACAATTTAAACTTAATATAACTGATCATAGATGGCGTTGACCTTGTGAATATTGTCTATAATGGTGTAAGAATGTTTTGCTGGTGATTTGATTAAAATTACGCCCCTGTTAAAAATGACCAACTGAAACCTGGGTAAAACCATCAAATTTCACTTGGATTTTGACTGGTTTCAGTTGGAATAAGATGGATTTAGATGGGAAGGTATGAATGATGGAACAACTACGGAAATAACCAGTAGTTGTCCTCCTATTAAGTAAGATACCAGATGGAAATTACCAACTTCTTTACACCTTAGGTAATAAGTTGGAAATTACCAGAAGTTATCGGACTATTTTGTCGTATTTCAGATGGAAATTTCCAACTTCGTTACAATTTAGAAAAAGACACGCTAATTATCAGTGATTATCATTTTTAAATATCAAAATTAAATAAACAATTTAACCTACTTTTAATAATAATAGTTACTATGTAGTTAGGTTAGACGGATTATTATAAAATGTGCAAATATTTCAAAAATCGCGCGTTGACATGTTCATTCGGATGGATTCGTCGATTACGCAGGTCAGCGATCGCATCGGCGCAGCCGCGCAGGCATAGCTAATGCCTGGTTCATACAACAAGATAAGGGATAGCGATAAAGACAAGATAAGGATTACGGATAATGTAGGAAAAATCGTGTTCATTCAAGCCGCCTTGCAGATAAGATACACCAATAAGAACGCTTAGTTTTAGACATGCGCATTGGGGGTTGGTTGTCGGCTCTGTCAATAATCTGTCATTTCTGTGTTTACTGTCAATTGAAAAAGCAAAAGTGTGAGATTTGAGATAACTGTTTGCAAAACAATGGAAGACGAAGAGGTTTTACTCATTTTTACCGCGTTGCTTTCTTTAAAGTTGTACTTGGCCAATAGAAGAAAGAGAATTCGACGGCCTCGACGGTTTAAAGTGAGACCCATGAATAGAAGTAGGAACCGAGTTGAACAATATGAATTTCTTGTTTCTTTCATGAAAAACAGTGACCACGAGCAATTCTTTAAATATACTCGTTTAACGGTGCAACAGTATGATCATTTGTTAAACCTGGTGGGGCCAAAATTACAGAAAGCCGAGAACAGAAATCCCCTATCACCAGGATTCCGTTTGACAATGACACAGCAGTAAGTACGTACCATTTTCTGGACTAGATGATGTACCCAATATCATATCATATCTACTGCTATATTTTATTTTAGTTTTTTATCACAAGGCTCTTCAATGCAAGAATTGGCATGGTCGTTCTTTGTTGGGAAATCTACAGTGCATTATGTAATAAAGGAGACTTGCCACCCAAGTAACACAGGTTAGTCTAATAGATGTCTATACGTGGTCTAGTCGTCTATTTCTCATCTTGGTCTATCAATGTACACCTAATAGATGTCAAAGTGATGTGCGTTATTTTACGTCTAATTGTTCATGTTTATTAGATATCTAATGAATGTTTACCCTAGACTTTCAAAAAGTGACAAAATTTTGTTTACTGGCAAAATTTCAATATAAGGAGGCGTTTTACACCACGAAAATACAAATGCGTAGGGTGCAATCGGAATTTCGGTCTATTTTCCCATGAGTTACTGGCAAACGTTGACTAAATGTCTAATAGACATACGTGAGTCAACCTGCATTATTGTGATTTCAGGTCTAATTACTTACATTTAATAGCTATTTATTTAAGAAGGATATTAAGATATTCATAATTGACGAGGACGTTACCTAACGACGACGAGGCGAAAGCCGAGTCGCCTTAGTAACGTCCGAGTCTATTATGAATTGTTAATATCCGAATTGAATACAAGGCTTTATCGAAATCGCAGGTTGCCTTTGTTTGACAAATGGTAAAAGTGTGAAATTTTGACGTTAAATTTTCTGCCGTTTTGAATTTTCAAACGTAATGGATTCTGATATTATTCCTGAGGATATTTTGATGGAAGCCAACGAAGTTACTTCGAATTTGTTGCCAGTACAATCAAGAACATTGTGCGAGAAGGAGTACCTCGAATTTTGTAAGTGGCGGGAATCGCGAGGTGTAAAAGGAACTGCAGAGCCAATAGTACTCGCGTATTTCAAGAAGAAGGTAATTTTAATTTAGCTATTACCAATTATTGTTGTTGGTGACATTTTGTTATTACCTAGGCAGAAAATTATGCTGCGTCTTCGCTATGGACTAAGTACTCCATGCTAAGATCTTGTTTAGAGATAAAGGAGAGGGTCAAGATAAGTGAATATGGCAGTCTTATTGCATTCATCAAGCAGAAGAATGTTGGTTATGAGGGAAAGAAGGCAAAGGTGTTGACAAGGGACGAAATAAATGAATTTCTGCGCGTTGCGTCAGATGAATCATTTTTGATGATAAAGGTAGGTATAGATTTAGAAATGCACTCAATGAGATTATTGAGCCTTGGTTCTTGTATTGTTTGCAGGTTGCTTTTCTTTTCGCCATTTCTGGCGCTTTGCGTGGAAAGGAGTTGGCGTATATAACTATTGACGACATTGAGGATAAGGATACTCTGCTTGTGGTTACTATCTCGAAGTCAAAAACACACGTCAAACGTGTATTCACAGTAATTTCTGAAGGCAATGTTAATGCTGTCGAGTTGTACCGAAAGTACATTGCATTACGTCCTCCAAATATGGAAAATCGAAGATTCTTCGTGTCATTTAGAAATGGAAAATGTACTAGACAAGTATGCGGAGAGCATTTCTTTGCAAGTATTCCGCAGCGAATTGCGAAATTTCTGAATCTTCCAGAAGCAGAAAAATATACTGGGCATAGCATGCGTAGGTCATCTGCCACGTTGCTGGCAAACTCCGGAGCAGATATTATGCGACTAAAACGGCTTGGCGGCTGGAAAAGCAGCAAAGTTGCCGAGTCATATGTGGAAGATAGCATTGCCGAGAAGATTAAAACTACCAGAAACATCTTAGTTGATGATGTATCTATAAATTCTGGACACATTGTTGAAAGGATGACCTCTACCAAAGCAATTACGTTAACCACTTCGGATTCTACAAGATTTGGTGTGTTTGACAATGCCGCTGCTTCAGGTTCATTGATGGCTGAAGAAACTATGAATTCTACTATAGATACCAAGGGGATGACACTTTGCTCGACCAAAAACGATCCAATTAATTTCAACTTTAGTAACTGCCATGTTACGATCAATATGAAGCCGGGAGAAAGTTGTACTTGATCTTATTTTGTATGTATTGAATTTTTATTAATTGTTACCTACTAGGTGGCTATTCTTTAAGTTTTGAAAAAAATAAATATTTGCATTATTATCTTTGGGTTATTGGTAACTATGTTATTATGGACCGGTAACTATGCTATTAAGATTCGGTAACTATGATGTTATGATTTGTTTACCTTGACAATACTCCTGTAATATTATGATGTATTTAACAGGCAACTAAGCAACAACATTAAGACACTATAACGATACAAATTTCGATAATAGACATTTAAGAGATATGCATTATATTACGACTAATTAGGTACACGTATTTGTTAGATGTATACTAAATATGGAGGGCTAGACTCTAATTAAACCACAAAGTTTTGGTTTAGTGATAAAATTTCAGTAAAATGTTTAAGCGCAAAAAATACGTAGAAATGCCATGCGTGCAGTCGGAATAAAGTTTAGGTACCTATGTTCCCTTCAGTCAAATGGTATACGTTGACTAGGTGTTTAACGAGAATCAACAATATAAGACACTATCCTGACTCCCATTACTTTTCTAACGAACATGGGGGTTGTGTGGTCTAATTGCATATAATTGACATTTAGCAGATACCTATGTAAGCACCTACCTATGCATTACATTCAAGCATTAGGTAAGGTACCTATATTATGTATTACGACAATGCACGTTTTTTTTATTATAGATTAGGTACCTAGACATTGCAATTACATCGTGAATTCGTGAATTCAAACTGCCTATTTCAATCAAAAACAATTGGTGCCGGCCTAAGTTGTTTATTTTTAATAATGGTATAATGAGATAGGTAATAGTGTAGGTAACTCATAAATTCATTACTAGATCCAGAAAATTTTTGATTCGACACTGGCGTGTATAATGTTAGAGTGAGAGGTAAGATTCCATGTAATGCGATGCGAATGCAATGCGAGCAACAGCTTGGTTGTTGCTATGCGAGAAGGACGACTTCGGTTGTTTACGGTTTCTGGTTCGGCTCCGTCCGACCGCTGGGGGTTGCTAGCGCAGGCGATCGAGGGTGAAATCAGAATGGACTCGTCTAACTGTCCACGACGCACCCCGTTCAGGCAGTTCAGTTTCAGTTTAGTCTGTCTGCGTTCAATTTAAGTTAATAATAATTAGGGGTGTACTATAGTGTAGTGTGTTGTTTTGTACGGGAAGAAAAGGTAAGTGTGAAAGTAATTTTTTCAGTATGGTTTAGCCTGAATGCCGCATCTAAAATCTGTTATTTGATCGCGTTTTCGTTTTCACAAATAAATTGTCGTTCGCTGATCGCGGCGTTATCTATACATAAGATGTATTTGTATTAATATTAATAAAATCTCAGTATTATAATGCACCTTATGTAATGAGATTGTAATTAGATAATTAATTCACATGATTAGTGACGAATTTCCGTAAAGATCATATCAACCACGTGAAATTTCCATAAGCTTCGTTGGGGTTAAAAATGCCCCTCCGCCCTCCTGACTCATTTTATTCTCCCAATCCGCCATATTAGATATTGGCGTAGCGCGAATCGCGGGCTATGTCGCGGGCTCTTCCCGCCAACCGGATTATCTGGCGGTAAATTCAAATAATAAATCATAATGTTGACATTTGGACACAGCCATTAATTTATGGAAAATTGATTAAAAATATTGTTTGGTTTATTGTTCGAGGACAATGGCACGCGAATAAAGTTATAGAATGCCACCTGGAGTTAGACACGTGATTTTTGATTTTTGTTTTAGGTTGGCGGAGTCCCCAGGATTGGCTGCGGTTGGCGCCTCAAAGATACCAGACCAAATGTGACAAAAAATAACGTGAAAAATATGTTTTGTATTTAATGTTATGATTTTTTTTTTTGAGTTAAATTAGTTAAAACATACGTGCCTATACCTAATACGTAACATGAAAAATATGTTTTGTATTTAATGTTATTAAGTATAATAAGTTTTTTGTTTTGAGTTTATTAGATGTGACATACGTAATACATAACTTGAAAGATATGTTTTGTATTTAATGTTATAATAAGTTTTATGTTTTGAGTTTATTAGATGACATACGTGAAATCATAGTGTTATTATTTTGATCTTATCTAATTTAAGAACATAACCTTATAAGAAACGCTAATTCAATACAAAGTTTAATTTTTAAAATGCATAGAGATCAATGAGATGTAAAAAATCATCAAGTAGTAGACGTCTATTTGAAAACTAAAATGGAGATTTATAAGACATTAAAAATGACATCGTAGAGACCAACCTTATCCAAAAAAAATGTACGTCTTTAAGACGTCAATTTGAAAGCTAAGAAGTGAAAAGTCGCCGTCCTGTAGATCAACCTGATCTCAAACCGATTTACGTCTAGTATAGACATCCATTCGACGACTAAAGTGGAGTTCTATAAGACGTAAAGGGCGACGTCGCATAGACCATCTAGCGCCCGGACATCTTGACGACTATTTACCGTTTAGCGTAGATCGTCTATAGTCATCTGAAGTAGACGTCTAATATATATATTTTAGACGAACCCGTGTTACTTGGGCAGGTTTTGTGGGATGTGTTAAGTCCCATATATATGGCTCAACCTGATGCAACAGATTGGAAGAACATCGGAAATGGATTTTTTAATCGGTGGAACATGCCAAACTGTCTCGGAGCCCTAGATGGCAAACACGTAACGATACAGGCACCAAAACATTCTGGCACAGAGTTTTTTTCTTACAAGAAATCATTTAGGTAAATTTAATAAATCCCCTTTAGTGTACGTACTTACTTACATTATTTTTAGCATTGTGTTAATGGCAACATGCGATGCTTATTACCGTTTTACCATGGTGGACATAGGAGGTGCAGGCTCTCAGCATGACAGTACAATTTTTCGCAATTCAGTTTTTGGCCAAGCATTAATGAACAACCTTGAGTCATTGAACCTTCCAGTGGATCGTTACTTGCCAACCACAGACATTTCGTTGCCTTATTTCTTTGTGGCTGATCAAGCTTTCCCGCTGCACAAAAGGATTATGAGACCCTATCCTGGAGAAGGACTATCTGATTGTAAAAATATATTCAACTACAGGCTATCAAGGGCCAGAAGAACAATAGAAAATACGTTTGGTATTTTGGTACAAAGATGGAGGATATTCAGACGAACCATAGTAGGAGATATTTCTACATGTGAAGAAATAATTAAAGCAGCTGTAGTTTTGCATAATTTTGTACAAAGGAGTGAGGAACAAATACCGTTGGCCCAAAGAAAATATTGTCCAACTGGATATGTGGACTACTACGATGAAAATGGAGTATTGCATTTAGGAAGATGGAGAGAAGAAGCTAGAAATTTATCATGAATTGGAAGATTGGGTTCTAATAATTACACCAGATTTCCTATCCTTAAACTTTTATCTTATCTTATCGCTATCCCTTATCTTGTTGTATGAACCAGCCATAAGCGCGTCATTCAGAGCAGCCTCGTTTCAGTATGGTCTCAGTCGCCTCTGTGATTTAGCCATTTTGGATTTTGCTAACTGTTGTGTTTTGTTGTTATTAACTATTGTGGTGTAGTTGTGGACGAATTCCTCGCGAGTTTTTGACGCTTTACTTGTGGAGTAACAAAGCAGGTATGTAGAAGAATTATGTACCTACCTAACCCATTATGTTTTTGTGGTTGTTGTGTTATGACTCCATGCTTGTTTTTTTAAGACATGGTTTTTTTTACAATTTTCTGCAATTAAT
This sequence comes from Pycnomerus fuliginosus, assembly GCA_963924575.1. Taxonomy (NCBI): domain Eukaryota; kingdom Metazoa; phylum Arthropoda; class Insecta; order Coleoptera; family Zopheridae; genus Pycnomerus; species Pycnomerus fuliginosus. The sequence goes on from CAWUQC010000003.1 coordinate 3,218,355, forward strand.
GATTTTATAGGTGTCTGGGCCTAGGTGACTTGGGTTGCTTTCTTTCCGTTTCTTTCTGTTGCTGTGTACCTATCTTCAAATTTATTATTAATGGAAGCGGCCGCTTGGGCTTTTGTTAAATATAAAAAGGATGGGAAAACCCACACTTGTCCTGTTCAAGACATCGATGAGTTTAACATTGATGACTTTCATCCCAGTAACAAAAAACTTTACTGGGTGAAGTATAGCGACGACCTTTTCTACAAAGCCTTTGTTATATGTACAGGGGGTAAGTTGGTGGCAATTAGTAATTAAGTAGTAGTACTTCCTTTAACAAATATAGATTTATTTATAACGCCCTCTCCCATCCCCATTCTTTTTTTTGTGATAAAAGACTATTCCTTCATGGGATTCATTGGGTCTATACTTTTATATTCCAATAATTTTTTGAAAATTAGTAAGTAGGTGCATATATTATTTCAGAATCTAAGGAGGCAGTTTTGGCCAAAGGAACTGCTACGAGGGTTAAAGTACCTCCTAGTCGTTTTGATGACACAACTTCTTGTGATGAAGAATTTGTTGAAGAGAAAGAAAACACCACCCTGGCCAGAACACATAAAGTAGGTATCTATGAAATACTGTTCATACTTTCATTTGCAATAATTTCAGGGATCGTTGACAAATAAGAGCTCCACGATGGTTGACGAGAAGCGGAAGCAAAAAGTTACCAACAGTGCCCTAGATAATTTTAAAAATGTTTTAAATCCTATAAACATTAGTCAAGAAAACTTGGGAAGTGTCGAACTCCTTGAAATGAAAAAGGATTTGAAAGCTATTAAGCAGTCACAGAGGAATTTAGATAAAAGAATGGAAAATTTTGAAATTACTCAGAAAAGAATTTTTGACAAATTAGATGGTATTTGTTTGTGCTAATGAATTTTATGTACCTTATCTTTTTCTAGAAGTGCTAACCCAAATTATATCACACCAAAACCAAAATGCTGAGCCTCGTGCTGAGCCAAGCATTGATGAGGCTTCTTTAGAAGACCCTCCAATCGGAAAAAGAATTAATGGAAATGTAATATAGAGGCTTATTTTCATTATAATGTTGGTACTTATTGTATAATTTTTTGCAGGTGCACTTGGGGCATGGGTTTTCATTGCCTTGTACAGTGTATGACAACATTCTGAGAAAGAAGAAGCCAACCATCTTGTAAAGGAACTGGCAATTGCTTTATTCAGTGGAGAGGTGTTGGTAGCTTCCACTGTAATTGGGAGAAGTTCCAAAAAACCCGGTTTGGATCCAAGTAAACTGATTATAATGAAAAGTGAGTGATTTTTTCTATACCTAATGCCTACTGCTGTAACACTTATTTAATACCTACTTTGTAGATTTGTATAGTGAGTGGTTATCAAACCGGGGACTAGAAAAAGAAAAACAAAAATACCTCGATGACATGGACAGGATTCTGACTGAAAAAATCCAGGACCTGCGCCGCCCCCCTCGTTCTGCTACAAAAAAAAATTCTCAGAAGAATGGTAAGTTTTATTTTTTAATTACATAAATACCAGTAATAATTTGTAGATCGCCATCAAGTTAGAGGTGCCACAAAAAATGTACCTGATCTTGATAGTGAAGAACTTGAAGGTAGTTTCATGCTGTTTTAGTAGATGGTTGTTATTTAATTATTTCTTTTCAGATGTGAACTTATATTTAGTTGAGGAAATTGAAAAAGCAAATGAAGCTTTACAGAATGAACGCTGCACTGAGAAAGATAATTGAAAATGTGATGTATTCCATGTTCAACATTTTCATTTGTTAATTATCACAAAAAAACAATTACAAGCTACTTATTGAATTTCAAGCGTGTTTGGTAACCTGCAAATGTAACTCTTTGAATTATGAATCTCCACTAAAACACATTTTTCCTTGATATGGTTAAGAGAAAAAAATATATTTTCCATGTTTCCTACAACTTCATACAGATGCTTGACTGAAACATCGCCAAACTGAGATTGTTTAACGGTAAATTTTTTTGCAAGAACGTAGTTATTTTCATTATAAACTAAAAATAATCTGATTTGTACAAAATTACCATCGTGAAGCTGTACAATGGTATCATTATTTTTATTTGATTTACTGCATTCTATACTGTAAAGTAACATATTGCTAAAAATGCATTTTTTGTATGACACTCCTACTTTGTTTTCACTTTGGTGAATTGTTGGACCATGATAAAATTTTAGATAGTTTGTAATTGTTTCTGTAGAAACAGTAGCAGCTCGACCTAAAAATTTGGCATCAAGTGATTTATAAATCTTTGCAGCTGGATTGTTTAACCAGATATTATTACAAAAAAGCTTACAGCTCTCATTTAAATTTGAATCATGTAAGTTTGCTAAAAATATATTTGTATTGCACATTTTATTAACAACTTGTTTGATAACTCCTACTGGGCCTTTGATCTGCTGTTTTATAATAAAAATTGCAGATTCAAAAGGAAACGTACTTGTTGCCCACAAAGGACCTGTCTTTTGTACACTTTCTGCCAAATGCAAGAGAGAATGAACATTGAAAGTCATGGCTGATTCACCATAGTATTCTTGAAAGTTTTGGACAAATTGTTTTAAAGATTCTCTGGCTTGATCTAAGTCCTCTGTTGTTATGTGTGTTTGCAACAAAATAAAAATGGAGCGTACTAATAAACCCAAATGATTCAAATATTTATCCTGTAGAATACCCTCTAGACAAGGTAGAGCATAAAATAATAACCAACTGCGCCATTCTGATGCTTTCCACTTGCACTTTTCATTAACAGATCTTGGTAAACGATGAAGTTCGTGAGGGGGTCGGATTTTTGTTAATCTTTTATTAATAACTTCCATCGTAGCAGGCCGGGCAATATAGAAATTATGATTGCTTGATATGGAGAATGTGGTCCACAATTCCCAAAGTTGTCGCACAACGCCTGTGAAATAAGTAGGTTCTGATTAAATTAATTTATTCAATTAACTGCCATTATAATTTTAGGTTCCTACACTTACCCAGAGTAACTCCATGCATATAATCAGGAGGAAAACCCCAAATTGGGTTCATGTGTGGAAAGTTGATTATTATTGATGACGGACCTTTAATACCTCTCACTGATTCACGGAAGTCCTTGGAAATGACAGCTTGTAGATCCTGCCAATATGATTCTTTTGTTCGTATTGGTGGAATGTTTTCAGAATCATATGGATATGTTATTTGCCTGTTAACTGTAAATCCTTTGTGGTAGCACCAGCTGCAACCCCAATACCCATTGAACTGGAATCTATTTTGGAGCAAAGGACGAGCTACAGAATCGAAGGCACAAAATAAAGGTAACAACCTATATGTTTTTTTTTTCTCCTTTTTTATTTGTAACATTTATGCCTTCTTTCAATAATGTATTTGCTTGCTTAGTGAAACTGGCCATAAATGTATTCATTAAGTGGACATTAGGCTCCTTGCGTCCCACTATTATACCAGCAAAAATTATATGTCGAAACCGCATTTTTGGTGGTAATTCATTTATCATAAGCTGAATGGGCCACATACTAAGCTTTGATGATGCAAAAATTGGTACTCCATCAGTGCTGAAGTTGTATGTGAGAGACAATGCATTGTGACTTTTCTTTAAATCTTTATAAATAGTGGAATCAAATATATCGTTAATATTGTGGTCGAAGTTTTCTTGGTGATTGAGTTGAAGAGAGTTACAGATGCCTTCATTTTTTAACAATGATTCCACTTGACTGGCAATATTTACCATTACGAAGAAGTTATCGCTTTTCAAAGAAATTTGTTGTTCAGAGTGACATCCAGTGTTAGAACAGGTGAAAGATCTTGCTTCGATGTTATCCTTGTTTCGACATTCACATAAAGTTGCGTTACATTCTTTGCAGAAGTATATATAATTAAATGAATTTTCTGTTTCAAACATTTTCGAAATTGTGTAATTAGATGTACTAAGGGCCGGTTTATCGATGCTCAGTCAAAACTGGCTGTTATCTATCTGACGGTTTACTATAACTGACAGATAAATCAGATTCACGTTTATCGACATCGACTTTGTCTGTCAGTTACGTGCCTGACAGTTTGAGTTGTGTTGGCAACATTTGGGGTAGCGGAGGTTGAATTCTATTGGACAGATTTAAATTTCGCGCTAATATAGTCAACTGTTTCCATAGCAATGCCTTACGGTCTTTGTTTACTGTGGCAGGTGCTGATGCAGTTGAAATTTGCATTGGTGACAGATAAGAAACGAGGAGTAAACTTTTCTGCCTATAATCCAGACGTGCTTTGAAAAGTAACTAGCAGGAGATGTAATTGAGGATAAAAAAACGGATGGTAGAAGCAGGAGGTCTGAAAGAAAGTTGAGGAAATCTTAAGTATTGGCAAATTCCTCAAAATAGTTTCAGGTAGATTCCTAAACTTTATATTGGCTAGATTCATGTTGAAGAAAACCAAAGATTCACCTTCTTCGTCATTTAAATGACTATGGGCGATGCTAACCGTCGGTTTTCTGCCCTAGCTGACACTTTCAACTGTCAGTCAGTTTGCCCCGCACTTTAGCAAAGATTTTGCAGTCAACTTGCTGTCGATAAACAGTTTAACTATCGGATAACGCAAACTGTCAGATATCTTCATTTAACTGAGCATCGATAAACCGGCCCTAAATGTCTCATCATCAGTCATGTTAGCACACAGCTTTAAAAGATTTAGAATATCTTTTCGCGCCTCTTGTGACAATTTGTGGCGAAGTGAAACTGCATAAACTAAGGTTAACACATCTTTCTTGGTCAAGCCAGACGTTGGGAACATTATATCATTATAATAATCTTGATCGTTGTCAGTAACGTCTTCCTCATTATTGTGATCTGGATCATCAGAGTGGCTGCTACTACTACTATTACTTATAGACACATTTTTAAGACTTTCACTATCATTATCGGATTCTGGATCAATAACTTCATCTATTGTATTGTTATCGTCATCATCACTATTATTTGCAGAAACTTCATTCTTACTTTCACTGTCATCTGTGAATGCATGAAGCGAATAACAACTTGAACCTGCTTCAGTCCTATTTTGTTCTTCGCATGAGTTTTCATTGCCTTTCTCCCAGTTGTTCTCGGATTCATTAGTCACATCTTGATCAGCTAATTCGATAAATATTAGATTATAAAAATTGAATCAGGCTGTACAAAAAACCTACCTATCATGTACTTCTGTTTCTTCCATCTAAATTTTGTTCTACGAGGTATATTTTCAACATTACATTTGTGTAAATATTGCTTGTATCTTGTTTTCTTGATTTGCGGATTATCCATCACTTGTTTTTACAGATTTTAGCTCAACACTCAACCCACGTGCCACCGACTCGTAATGTGACTCACTTGGACTCACTGCAAGGACCGTAACCGTAGGACCGACGATTTTTAACGGATAAGCTTTGCGCAGCCGCCTGACCAATGAGATTTGCTGGAAGGGAATTTGAATTCTGTTGGAAGATACCATTTTCGATCCAAAAGTGGTTTTGTCCAGTATGAAACCGGATTGGATACTCTTTTGTTCGGGCTGAACATGGTATTTTCCAGAAAAAATACGACTTGGTTTCTTCGTGGTTTTACTATGGACATTACCAGTTGGGATTTTTGATGGTTCTAGCTGGGCAATACCAGTGCCAATACACACAGTTAAACCAGCTGAAACCATTGAAAAGCCCAACTCGTATTTTAATTGGTTTCAGATGGTCATTTTTAACAGGGGCCGCAACCTTTTCGACAAACATAATTTGACGGATTTCTAACCTAAATGAAAGTCCCTATTACACCGCTGAGCGTTTGGAGGATTTATAGAACGGGTACTGTAACATATGCCAGTTAAAGCCAATCCTGGGTAAATCCACATTAAATTGTTTGTACCGTTCGTTTCATTCCAGGCGCCGTATAGGGAAATAACACGGGAAAAGTGTTTTTATTTTTTGTTTGCTCCTGAAACTGGTTCCGGCCAAATCTGAGTGATACGGTCAATGGGCCTCAATGTCCTCTACGCATGAAAAAAAAATGGCCCTAAAATGCCCCCTTGTTAAAACGGGAGGACCGGTTGAAAATTGGAATTTTAAATTTCGCGGGCGTCAATTCAGCGCTGTTTGACATCTCCGAAAACTAAACTTCCAGTGGCGGCTTTCACAATTTCTTAAGTTTTCGCTAACGTCATTTAGTTACTTTTTTGGAATTTCTACAAATTATTGAGTGAATTCTGAGACGAAATAAACCGGCGCATTTTTGCAATAGTCCCAGAGAGTCTTGGTGTCAGAAACTTTACTAAAGAAAAGACACTATGAAGGTAACCTCACAAAAATTTTGTCTTTGTTCGCTACAACCAGGCCGCATTTATTAACATTTAAATTCTCCAGGTAAGTCTCTGTTTATAGTTAAAACTGTCTTAATCGTTGTTTTGCTTCAGTTATGAATATTTTCACTGGAATATCACAGACTACGAGAAGGGTTGGTTGAATGAGGAAATGGCCAATATTCAGTTACCATGAACCTGGTACCAAATTCTGTTAAAGAATAACAATATGGAGAGCCACTAAAGGCTACGTAGCACAGAAGGTAAGGCGAAGGTCTTGCTTAAAAGTTGGTGTGTCGATAGACCTTACGAGTCACAGCGAAGACAAGGATGGTTCTGATATTTAGGGTGGATACGCCTTACCAAGCACCTGTAAGGCTGATGGAAAAGGCACCTGCAGTCTCCACTCCAAGGCCTGGAAGCTGGTGGTGATGGCCTTGCCTAGACTAGTGGCTTCGGCTGTGCCGAGGAATCTGTTGTAGGAGTTACCATGCCCTGCTTGTCCCCTGGGACAAGATGTGCCTTTGCCCCAACAGTTATTTAACCGCGGAGTGCGTGTTTGGAGTGTGGACGAAGATATGTAACTGGCTTGCCAAATTTTAATTGTTTTATTCTAAAAATGTTAATAATTAATAAAATAGCATACCTAGGTCTTATGGGCCTTATTTTCTAGATATTTTAGTTGATAATTCACAATTTAATGTTGAAATTTTGAATAAATTCTTGAATAATCAAATTAGGGAATTTATGACCGCTATATGCTGTACCGACTGCTCATATAAATGAAACAATATAACAGATAATTATTGTCACTACAATATCTCTTGAAGATAAACACATCAAAAATATAAGCAGCAAAAATTTTATTATTTACTTACTATTTATTTTATTTGTTATTAGACTGGACTGTAAGGTGAGAAAGTAATAAAGTTCCTCGCTAGGATTCAATTTACAAAACAAATATAGCAAAACATAATTAAGGGGACGGTGGTAGGTTGCAAAATGTTCATGAACAGGGTGGTCCAACGAAAAGTTTCCACCCCTAATATCTCGTGAACGGAACGAAATATAAAAATTTGCTCGGACAGGTCGATTTTTGTTTCGAGGGGGGCACTTTAATCCCCGGTTGGTGAAATTCCACAACGCAACCCCTAACCCCCACTAACCCCAGCTTCAAAATCTCAAATAGTAACCCCCCACTTGTGATGCATCATTTTAAAGCAAATTTAATTGCCAACCCAACAATGTAAAAATTTCTGGGATTTGATCAACTCCAGCGCCCTCTACGGTCAAATTTTAAATTACATTAGGGCCCTCCGTGATACATTATTTGAAAGGGTTTGAAATTCTCTGGAAAACGATGCAAGAATTTTTGAAATCCATTCACTCGCTCAAAAGTTACATTGAAGAACATGAGCTGGTTTTGGGCCTAGAAATCCATCAAGTTTACGCCTGTAACTTTTGAACGAGTGGATGGATTTCAAAGATTGTTGCATCAGTTTAGAAAGAATGTCAAACCCTTTCAATTGATGTATTACGAATGGCCCTACTGTAATTTAAAATTTGACCATAGAGGGCGCTGGAGTTAAATAAAACTCAAAAATTCTTACAGCGTTGGATTGACAATGAAATTAGCTTTGAAATAATGCATCACAAATGGGGGGTTGCCATTTGAATTTTTGAAGATGGGGTTAGTAGGAGTCAGGGGGTGTGAGGAAAAATTTCACCAAGGGCGAATTTAGGTGTCCCCCTCAAAATAAAAATCCACCTGTTCGAGCAAATTTTTATATTTCGCTCCGTTCACGAGATATTCGGGGTGGAAACTTTTCGTTGGACCACCCTGAATATTGGCCATTTCCTCATTCGACCAACCCTTCTCGTAGTCTGTGCTTCCAGTGAAAATATTCATAACTGAAGCAAAACAACGATTAAGACAGATTTAACTATAAACAGAGACTTGCCTCGAGAATTAAAATGTTAATAAATGCGGTCTGGTTCTAGCGAAGGAACCAAAGACAAAATTTTTGTGAGGTTACCCTCATAGTGTCTTTTCTTTAGTAAAGTTTCTGACACCAAGACTCTCTGGGACTATTGCAAAAATGCGCCGGTTTATTTCGTCTCAGAATTCACTCAATAATTTGTAGAAATTCCAAAAAAGTAAGTAAATGACGTTAGCGAAAATCAAGAAATTGTGAAAGCCGCCCCTGGAAGTTTAGTTTTCGGAGATGTCAAACAGCGCTGAATTGACGCCCGCGAAATTTAAAATTCCAATTTTCAACCGGTCCTCCCGTTTTAACAAGGGGGCATTTCAGGGCCATTTTTTTTTCATGCGTAGAGGACATTGAGGCCCATTGACCGTATCACTCAGATTTGGCCGGAACCAGTTTCAGGAGCAAACAAAAAATAAAAACACTTTTCCCGTGTTATTTCCCTATACGGCGCCTGGAATGAAACGAACGGTATAAAATTTGTCATTGAGGCGCAAGAATGTTAACTGTAAGTTAGAACTATTTATTGCCAAAAGTCATAAACCGTGCACATGTTTTCGTCACGGGCATTGTATATCCGGACGGTCCGGGAATCTGGTAGAAACCGTTGCTTGAATTGCCCTTTTCGAAGAACACCCCCGCTGTAAACTTTATGACCGAATTCCTTCGCATACAATTTTTAGGAAGTTGTTCCCACAGTAGAGATTTCCGAGAAATGGATTTAATAACGTAAATGTCTTATTCATTACAATTTGTTGCTAAATTTGATTCAGTAAATGCATGAACCCCAAAGGTAGAGTAGCCAAGATACACTAATTTTGCATGACGTGAATCAAACATTACTCCTGCTAAAATTGCCTCGACAACCCGTTAAACACCGTATGAACCTCATGTGTGTAGGCATAACCGACGCATATGTAACCAATCAGATCTTTTCGGCGTAAACGCTGTAATTTAAAAATTTAAATTAAAGTTCACTGCAAGAATAGAACTGGTGTCGCCATCTAGGCTAGACGACCGAAACCTCAAGCCAGATCCCTGTTTAATACCCTATGGTCCATATGTAATATGTAGAACCTACCTATCGAATTAGATTGCTTTTAAAATTGCATGACTGTCGTATGCATTAAATAACCCCCACTACCATGTACATGCTCGAAAAGCTTCAAAGACCCCACCGGACTGCTTGGATTTTGTTAGGTAATTCATTAGATTTGCATAAAATAACTAAATTGTTTCATTGATAGGATATGTGAATCTGTGATTGGCTTTTCAGAGCAGGATTGTATCGTAAGGCTGGTCGAATCGCGTAGCTTCTCAATTAATTATAAATTGTTATAAAATGTGGAGATGAACTTGGAAGGGAGGCCGACCGGATATAGTAGAGGGGGTGGTTTTTAGGTTCGCCGGATCCAAGAGGACGAGAAAAGGGGAACTTGCTCTGAGGCTTCTGACGAAGAGACTCGTATTTTCCAAAGCTCTCGAATTTGCGATATTTTCCAAATATTTTAAAATAGTTATTTGTTGTTTGGGTTTTGTGTAGTTAAAGTTCGTGCTTGTGTAGTATTGAAGTTAGTGTAATCACCCGTATGGGGATAGTGTTTAGTGGTTATTGGTGATTGGTAGAACACCTCCCGGTCTGCAGGGTGGAACTAGATCAGGTATTACGCAACTAGATTTGTAGTTTCGTTAGTGCATTTGATTGAAGGTCTCCCGATCTCTAATTAGCTTTCATAGACTAGAACCCTTTTTTCATCCGCTAAATATTAATTAATTTAACCCCTTTTGCAGAGTAGACTTTAGCTTGCTTGCATTTCGGTAGTGGAATAGTTAGGGTTTGGTAAAGCGCATCCAGTTCTTCCCTTTTATTAGCATAGAAAGAGGTAAAGGAAATTTGGGGATATCCATAAGGGGACGCGCTCTCTCAGCTCTGCATTTTGTTTGCAATTTGTTCCCGCTGGATTGTCGACAATAATTCACCGTCGCGGTTAAAAACGCTACAGTTTTGCCAACACGTGATTGTTGCTCGCTTGGAGGGTGCCCCGTTGACATCTTCCACCTGTGATTTGGCCTGGTATACCATCGATTGCTAGGGGACTGGTCCTGTATACCGCTAGTTTTCCTAGGCTGGTCCGTGTCAGTACCCCGTACACTGAAGACGAAGAAAGAAGCAGCAAGAAACTAAATTTGGGCTTTCACGAGAAATCACAGGGTCCACATCCCTCGAACCGTTAAAACCATTTATTCAGTGTCATTCAGTCCATTTTGGGGGTCATTTTCACTCTAAACTTTGTTAAAACACAAAATTTCCTCTATCGTACCGTAGAATTTACTTAGTGCATGAGATTTGCTCGATTTCAGGAAATCTACCACGCCACTGGGATTTTTGACGCCACGCCACTGAACTTGCACCATTTTAGCCGTCGTAATTACGTCAAGAGTTGTCATTGCCCGAAACTTGTCTTGCACCCCTCCTAACACTTGCCTGTATTGTGGGTTTCTTCCCAATTTAGAAACCCGGATCTTTTGCAAGTCCGGTGATATTATTTAATTTTGGGGATTAATTCTTTTTTCAGCATTCGGTAACGGCACCCTTCATTTTATAAAACTAGCTCCTCAGAGTTCATTCATAATTTAGAAACCCATTGATTTAGGTTGGGGATTATAATTATTGTAATTTTTCTTTACCGTGTAAATTATTTCCCTCGAGCTCCTTGAGCAAGAGGTGTTTATTTTATTGTATTATTTTTTGCGGCCAGACTTTGTTTCAGTGTGAATAAATTGTTATTTGGAAGATCCGTTTTATTTCCTGTATCCACGGCCTCGTAAAACGAACCACAACCACAACGTAATCAAATTTAGGGGTGCTTTTGTAAGATTGGAGGGATTTCACAACGGTCCCCCTTTCAGTAGAGTCAGAAAGTTACAGTACCGACTGTACTTTTATTAAAATCGGAAAACTCGTGTTTTTATTTTGTTTCGTTGAATTCCGCTTCGTTTTTGAGGAAAAAAAAAATAAAGGTAAACTTCCGGTCAAAAAGTTGGTTTTAGATGACGACAAACCCCGAGGGAAAATTTTAATGATCGACCGTCAAACCAACCAATAATGGGCGCTAGTTGTGAACAAAGTATTTTTGATGTTTTCACATAGGGGCTAATTCTAATTCGATTTATGTCGTTACGTCATGTCATAAGTCTAGTTAAGTGCGTAACTCATAGATGGCGCTAGCAGTAAAATTCCTGACGTCATAATAATTGCTCCTCACTATCGAGAAAATTCATGTGCATTAGAGCTGAACATGAAATTCCTCGATAATGAGACGCAACGCATCAGGCAAAATCGTACTGCTAGCGCCATCTATGAATTATGCATCTAATTAGACTTAGGTTTGTCGTTACGTGTTACGTCATAGCATAAACCAACTTGGAATCAGCTCACAGGCGTGACATAAATCTAACCTTCATTTTCTGGATTCATTAAGGCTCTAATTTACCCTCGACGAGACAGTATAACGATAATTAATATACGTAGAGAAAATTCCTCATTGCTTCAAAACTATTTATGTAACAGATATATTTTTTTCTCAAAAAATATTGCAGTTTTTAAATTATTGTTTCATAATAATATAAAATTCAAAATTACTTCTCAGTCCTCAGCGCTTTGTAGAGGACCGACCTCTGAATCTATGGATGAGAAATAATAAAATTCATTCATATTAAGTAATTATGGAAATAAAGGATAAGGCATGATAACAACTTTTTGTGTACCGATCCCAGCAAGAGCTTGCACATCCTTATTTTTATCTTACCATTTAATTAAGTGAAGCATTCTGATTGGTGAATTGAAGGGCTTGGGGCTACAAGGCTACATGCTACAATTTTGAAAAAACCGCGTTACGATAACCTTCAAGTTGCTTACAAAGGGTTCAAGCCACAGAGTAAGTATTGTAGCTATTACCCACGTAACACACATCCATCCTTTGTACGCTCTTTGGATGCCGTAAACCGGACCAACGATGGTCCGAAGGGCATCCATTGTTTACCCCGTAAAGGTCCGATTTGCGTCCCTCAATGGTCCGCAGTTCACTTTTTTGTACGCCCAATGTATACCCGTTATTCGGCATGAATTGGATCCTCGCGGATGCACTTCGGGCATTCATCGGACGCACGACTCGGGGACTCGCGGAGCGTTTTTAGATTATACATCGGACGTCCTAAGCAGGACATTTAAAGGATGGTTTTCGGACGTTTAATGGACGTTCTTCGGATGCTCAGTTTCGGCTGCATTTTGTACGCTTTTAGGATGATTTGATAGATCCGTCTGAAGTATACCCTTAGTTTATCCATTGAGTGTTCTTTGCACAACTAATGTACGTTACTAACTGGACAGTTTTCGGACCAATTAAATTTACTGGTTTAATTAAATAATATATATATTTATAACTACATACACTTAATTTATTAATTAGACTGTACATAATATAGAACACTCCAAATATCTAATTTTTCCTTCTTCTTTCTGGAGCTCTCCTCAACCATTTTGCTATTACGGCCTCGATTTCTCGGTCTCCTTCGTCCTTAAATTTACTGCACAGTCTCGTTGCCTCTGAAATTAAAAAAATATTGCTAAATAATATGTAAGTAGATAATTGTATATATTTTGTTTGCTTATGATTTTTTCCGCTTTATGATGTGCAGGTGGTAGAAACTAAATTTTCTGGATTATTCAATAAACAGTGCGAGTGTAAAGTATGGAATGCCTAATATTCATAAATTTTTTACCGTTCATTTCTGTCAAAATCCGTACGCAAAGTCGTTTTTTTTAATGCGGATTTGATGGCGTAGTCAATCATTTTCTTCTATTTCCGGAAATAGCCTTAAATTTGTGTTCTCAAATGAAATGATTGTTTTTTCTCATCGAATTCGAAATCTACAATTTTTTCTGAGTTGAAAACGCCCATTTCACCGGACGTGGAGTCACAGCCTCCAGATTTTCAATAACACCGAAGGAATTGGTTAAAAATCAAGATTTTTGAAAATCGCAAATACAATTGTCAGTCTTATTTTTTTGAGTCAAATTCAACTGCGCAATTACATTTCGTCTTATTCGTCTTTGCTCTTTTAATTTTTTTTTCACTTTGACAATCTGCCAAAATTGCGAAAAGCATTTTTTTAAAATGTGTAATCGCACAGTTAAATTTGTATCAAAAAAATTAGGTTGACGTGTATTAATTTTTATTTTTTACCGATTAATTTTTTCGATGTTTTTGAAAGTCAGTGGTGGTCATGAGTCCACTTCCGGTCAAGCATAATAGATGTTTTTAACTCAGAAAAATTTGTAGATTCCGAACCCGATGAGAAAAAGCTATATCGTTCCAGTTAAAAACAATAAATTTAAAGCCATTCCCGGTTGACCCGGAAGTGGAAAAAATAAGTGACTATAAGGCATCCAATTCGCATTAAAAAAATAAAATAGACCCATCCAAGGAATTTTGGTAGAAATCAACCATAAAAGATTTATGAATAAATTTTATTCCATCATACTTTACACTCGCACTGTATTTAGAACTTTATTCTCGTTCTCCCGACCGAATTTTGAGGAATTTAATTTGTATTATCTTTAAGAATCTATTTTTGCAACTAGGTAACTAATAACTAAAAAATGTTCTTGGTTTGACACTTACCAACGATAAGTGCCGTAACGTGCAGGTCTGCGAAACAATACTTCGCGTTCATCCCTGTGCTGTTGTATAAGGCAGCTACACTATCTGACAATATTCGCGTCAAGAGCCTTCTAACAAATTCCATCAAGTCTTTCCCGCCGACAGTGGACAACTGGACGGCCTGTAATCAAAAAAGTTAACGAAAATGTTATGAAATAATAATCAGGGCTATTTACCGCAGAAGACATGTTTTCCTTTGAAGACAGATCGATACTTATTGAATTTTCTCAGTTCTAGTAGTATACACTGTCTGCAGGTATCCATCACCCCTCACGTGCACATATTTGGCATTTTGATTGGTTGAGATCAAGTGACGACTGCGCAGTGATCCCTCAGCTACACTTGCCTTAAAGGGATGAAGAAAATATCGATCGAGGTTTTGGGGAAAAGTACCGGTACCCACGCCATGCCACGCTATTCTATGATTTACGATTACAAAAGATGGCGGCGCTTTGGTACTGAGTGGTATTCATTCATTAATAATAACAATTTTTCAAACATTTACGTCTCGCAAACTCACTTTGTGCATGAAGCACAAAGTTAAAAGAATATGACATTTTTCAGTTTTTAGCTTTTTCCGCATATTTCCTATATTTCAAAAACCAAGCCAGATATCTTGAATTTCTTTTCAGATTCTAAATATACACGGAAAATGACAACTTTTTTGTAACTTGATAAAATTTTGTATCCTTTAACGTTTGCGCGATGTAAATTTTTCTAAAATGGAAGAAAATGCTCTGATAAATAATTATAGCCATCGACTGGATGAAGTAGGTATAAATGATTCTAATTACCGAATATCTGAATAATTTCCCACTTGTGATAATAAATATTAGATGAAACGCATAGTAATTTTTCTGTGAATCGGCGGCTGATAGATGCTTGAATAAACATGCCAAATTACGTCCATTTGCGGACGGTTCATTGTTAATACGGAATTAGATAAACTTTGTATGCTCGATTTCGGTCATCCGAAGACTATCCGTAATCAGGCATTCAATGGATGCACGTATTACGAAAAACTTTGTACCGTCCAAAATCTTCCGCCGATGGTTTATTCAAAGAACGCCCAATTACGTCCGTCTTGTGGACGGTTCATAATTAACCCGGACTTGGGATGTACTTTGTACGTCAGATTCTGTGCATCCGAAAAGTATCCGTAATCAGGCATCCATTGTGCATCCATTTCTTGTCGGTCCATAAATAGTCCGGAAATCGGCATCCAAATAACATACAAACACGCCCGCAATCGGACTGTCCGAAGATTACCCACAGCGGTTCTTCCAATGGACGCCCTTTTTTCGTCCGCATCAGGACGGTTCAAAAAGTGCCCAGAAAAATGCGTTCAATGGGTACCCAATTTTAGTCCGGGACGGTTCGACAGTAAATCGGACCAACAATGGACCGACTCGGGCATACATTGTACGTCCGTGTGTTACGTGGGTAAGCAGCAGATGGCGCCACAAAAAGCAAGTGTTGTTGTTCGCTATTTAAACTTTTACATTTTTTTTGCATATTAGGGGTGCAAGCCACAGTTGGTTTCAAAATGGAGGACAGAGGTGCACGCGGAACTAAAAGGAAATTAATGTTTTATGACGATTATAATGAAGAAAACAACCAGGATTTTGACTCAGATGATAGTGTGAAAGACAAAGACTACCACCACAGTGATAGTGAGGATGAATCTTCTAGCACTGCGTCGGATGAGGTAAGAGACAAAAATATGTGGCTTATATCCTTGTTCCCAAAATAATTAAGTTATCAAACAAGTGCTTCAGGGTTCATAATATTTTCTTATAACAATTATTATCTGCGTATAATGTACGGTATGTTAACAAGAAAGTTTAATATTGTGAGTAATTTTACGAAAATAAATAGTACGACCTTTCGTCTAATATACCTCGTCATAGGTATGCCTTTCTTGATACAAAATGTTAATCCTATGCATTTTTTAAAATTCTAGAACCAAGCTGAAGGCCAACTAGAAGGGATAGACACGCCAACGACAAGTAGAGGTACTTTAGAAACTCCAGAGAAGGCCCCTCCGTCAAGATGGAGGAAATCGAATTCAAATAGGAGAAAAAAGAACAAACGCAAGATTAGGAGAAACCTTGGACACTCCTATACTAACAGAATGGGTAAAGAGGTAGCCTCCAAAGAAATAGGTCCTCCTTGTAAATGTAAAAAAAAGTGCCGGCAATCTCTAATGAATAATGAGAATGAAATATTTAAAACATTTTGGGATATGGGAAACTACGACAAGCAGAATACTTATTTATTTTCTTCTATGAAATCTGTTCCGAAAAAAAGGTCCTATCCCAAGAAAACCAAAAAGCAAGAATCTTCGCGTAAGGTGACTATTCAGTATTTCATAAAAATTAACGGTATTGATATGAAAGTGTGTAAACAAGAGTTTTTAGCCGTTCATGGTTTGCAGAAATGCCAAAAACGAATACAGTTACTATGTCAGCAGATTTCAAAAGGTGTGATAACGCCTCGGTCAGACAAGCGTGGCACACATCTCAATCGGCCAAATAAAATAAATGAGCAGGCATGCCAAAGTGTCAGGGATCACATTAGTGCTATCCCAAAATACAGAAGTCACTACAGTCGTATGAACAATCCTAAAAAAGTTTATATCGACCATAACTTGTCAATATCGTCTTTATACAAAGATTATTATGTGGAATGGTGTAGAAATAAAAATATTCAGCCGGTGTCTGAGGACAAATACAGGCGAATATTTTGTGAAGAATATAATATTGGGTTTAAATTGCCCAAAAGTGACACATGCAAAACTTGTGACCTCTTAAACATACAAATAGAAAGCAATAAGGATAACCCAGAAAATCTTCAGGCGTTAAATCTGAAACTTCAGTTACATCAAAGGAGAGCCGAAGCAATGCAAAAAGAGCTGAAGGATGAAGCTAAAAAGGCTAAGGCAACAGGACGCTCATGCGTTATTTCTTTCGATTTGCAACAGGCACTTCCAGTGCCTAATCTTTCGGTTGGTCCGGCCTTTTATTTAAGAAAGGCTTGGACATACAACTTAGGGTTACATGACTGTGTTGAAGATAAGGGCTACATGTATATGTGGCCAGAAAATGTAGCTAAACGGGGGAGCGACGAAATCGCCAGTATTCTGTACAAGCACTTTAGAGAAAATAAGCCTACTGCTGAGAGGCTTGTCGTTTTTACAGATAACTGCGGCGGCCAGAACAAAAACTGGTCTCTTATTTGCTTATGGCAACAACTTGTTAAAGAGGGAATATTCAAAACACTCGAACATAAATTTCTAACAGTAGGCCACACACATCTGCCATCAGATCGTGATTTTGCTCTAATAGAGAAGTACAAAAGGAAATATCTGAAGCAAGTCTATGTTCCAGAAGACTGGTATGAAGCTGTTAGAAAATCCAAAAGAGTGAACCCATTTGAGGTGATTGTCTTAACGCAGGAAGACATTTTTTCGTTTAAAGAATTACAAAAACAAATAGTCAAGAAAAACATGACAGAAGATAGAGAGAAACTCAGATTCAGTAAGATTTGCTGCTTCAGATTCAGCCACGAGAATATAAACATTTTGCAAGTGAAACACCTGCTGAACGAACAGTATAAAAATGTTAACATTGGAAGAAAGGGTGTAAGAAAATCTATGTTGCTATCGAGAGACCTCAAAAAGAAGTACAGTGAGTCAGTTGCCCTGAACAGAAAGAAAATAGAAAACTTGTCCAAATTAATACAGTACATACCACCTATTTACTTAAACTATTATGAACAAATTGGTGCCATTACCCAACTTCAACAGGGAATAGAGGAAATGGAAGAGGACGAAGTAGAAAATTTGGATAACTACAGCGAAATTGAAAGTGATGAAGAGGCTTAAGTTCATATTATTCCTAAACAAGAAAATTTTTATGTGTCGGCAATAGGGGTACAAGCCACAATTTTTTAATTAATAAATTTTTTGCAAGCTTGGTAATGACTTTTTAAATTATCCTATGTATGTTTTACTTTTACAGGTATCACCTGAATATATTACGCTTATAACACCAATTAAATAATAATTATTGTGATTTCAGGATTTCAACAAACTATTAAAAGCTGTTTATCTCAAAACTAACAGTTTGTGGCAAGTAGCCTTGTAGCCCCAAGCCCTTCAATTTGAACGTTGCTACTTTAACCGTTTTAAAAATATTTAGAAAAAAACACTTACAAAAGTGGCCCCTTTAAGGGGCCTTAGCTCCCTTAGGACATACGGATTTTTTTTCATATTTTTCATAGAAGAATCTGGTAAAGTTTTGACCACTAATTTCGGGACAGCCTGTATGCAAACAGGCAATGACTGTGTATCCATTCGAACTCCTTCAAGAGTTAAATTTGCATAATAGGCTTATTTTCGTTGACTTTGCATCCCCTTTCACAATTTTTCATTCTCCAGTGCGTTAATTTTGCAAAACTCGCAGAATTTAATTTTTCTTTAAAATTAATAATTTGCATCATGCTACGTAACCACAGTGATTTTCGCTCCCTTAGATCTTTCATCCCTCTTCGCAGTTCCCAACTTTTCAACCCCCGAACGTTAATTTTGAAAATTTCTCCCAAACTCGTGCTAATTTCCAAATTTTAAAGCTTATTTTCCGTGTTACTTTTAATTAATTATTTGTACTCAAATTCAGTAAATTTCCATTGTCTTGGTCTTTTTATCCCCTCCATGATTTTTCAACTCCTCCTTGGGTGTGAGTTCTACAACCATGAAAAATTTTAGTTTTTTTGTTAATTTTCTACCGCAAACACTGTATGTAAAAGACCATGGCAGATTTTTCATTTCAATTCAACAGCAAATTTTGTTTTAATTTCGGCGGCAATTCTTTTCATTTATATGTTCCATTGTTCGTTGAATGTAATTGGGTCCGTTGAGGCTTCTCCCAGGTAATAATTTACTCTTTTGGTTTATATTTGTCATTCTTTTTACTTTTCAACCATATTCTATTTTTAATCCTGTAACAACAATTTTTTAATGTTTCGCCTTTTTGACACATCTGTGCGTCTGCTGAGGCACTACTACTAGGTGCAGATTGATAAAATCTGCACCCGATTCCACCAGTAAGACCAGCCGCAACTACATACACATTAACGTGATAAACATCTACAGGGATAGGTACACATCGCATAGATGTACATCTTCCCGGGGGCTTTTATATTCATCTGTTGCATTTAGAGCTTTTACTGCACTTGTACATTTTGCTGTTTAATGAAAGCAGATACGCCTACATAGAACGGGACTATACAGGCTGGTCGTTTTATCTTGAGACTGGCAAATATCTCGAAAAGGAAGCATTTTAGAAAAAAATGTTTTATATAAAAGTTGTATGACTTCGAGGGGGAAAAGATGGCATCATCGCCATTTTGAATCAGTCATTTTCAAGGTCAAATGAAGGTCAACTTGATTTTTTAAAATGGAAACCTATATTTTTTATTACAGATTCTTATTCCCCACAAAAGAACAAATAACTCTCATCTAAACTATTTTTGGATCCGATGGATGTAAATTTTAACCTTTTTCGAAATCCCTAGACAATCCCTAGTAACAGCGGCAAGACAAAACAAATGAACAGCCGTTGTAACTTAGCAACGATGAATTCTAGATAAATAAACCACAAAAATTGTTGTAGATTTTGTTTTTGCCATGCCGCTGTTGCTAGGGAATGCAATGGATTTCGAAGAAGATTAAAATTTTTATTTAAATATCTGGCAAACTATCCATCGGATCCAAAAATAGTTTAGATGAGAGTTGTCTGTTCTTTTACGGGGAATACGAATCTGTAATAAAAAATGTAAGTTTCCATTTAAAAAAATTAAGTTGACCTTCATTTGACCTTGAAAATGACTTTGAATCAAAATGGCGTCGATGCCATCTATTTTCCCCCTCGAAGTCATAAAACTTTTGTACGAAACATTTTTTTCTAAAACGCTTCCTTTCCGAGATATTTGCCAGTCTCAAGATAAAACGACCACCCTGTATATTTGTAGAGAATTGTAGCATGTTTTATTATTTATATCAATGTCTTTAAAGGTGGAAACCGGAGGAATTAGAACTGTCTAAGCCGCAAGGAACTTTAAAACGCCTTCATGATGGTGAGTCGAACAAGGTGCCACACAGTAAAAAGATGGTGACGAATCAACAAAGACATCCCAAGAAGAAAGTTGCACGACCCGCATTTGCAAATCCTGGCAATTACGTACAATACATTACCAGAGGGTTTTGTAAAAGAATAGCCAAGATAAGCCCACCTGTAGTAAATCCCCAATTATCAGTGGCGGATCCATAATTTTAAACCACTGGACGCATGGGCCGCTTAGGAAGTTTTGCCGCCTTAGGCGAAGTAGAATTATGCCGCCCCAATAGTGGGGCTTGTTGAATGGGGGAATATGTTAGGCAGTAATGGCAGGGGGGGTTGAAAATGCGCCGCAGGCCACGCATTTTCTAAGCACTTCAGAATGTTAGTGACAATATTTGAAATTTGAAAAACTTAAGTCCCATAAGGGAGATCGCATTTCTTACAAAAAGAGTAAAATAGGACATTTCTGCATGAAATTTTTGAATCATAGCGACTAACTCTACTCCCCTAGGACGTCCTAGGTCCCGCCTTTGCTTAAGTATACCTACATTTTATTTTAAAACCTCATGTCTGAATAATTATTATAAGAAATGCTCAATCAAATTGGTAGGTACAGACACTGTGTATCTGTGACGACCCAAAAACTTTTTGGAAAACCCAAGCTGCCACCCAAAAATTTTAAGTTGGTAGAAGCGAGTTCAACGCGATACGTCAGAAAACATGACAAATGTCAAAATTTTGCAATTGCTGTGAATTGGCCTAAAGTAGCCTTTGTGTGCGTGCAGTTTTGAGTAAGTGCAGAGAAAAATATTCAGGAAAAAGCCTCAGGTACGTACAGTGAGATTCAAAACGTTTGCAATTAGGGTTGGCTTTGGAAACAAAAGTTTCGAAAAACGTTTGTCCAAAATTAATCCCACTAACCCCAAAGAAAATCACTAAACTAAAATGACAGATGTGATTTTTTTAAACTTATTTCTTTTGTATTTATTAATGCGAAATATTTCGAAAAAATATGAACCTCCCCGCTTCCAGTCTCAAATTTGGCGCCCTTCAGTGTCTCTCTGACATCAAACAACAAAATTGTGAACTGTGGCAAAGTTAGGTTATGTTGTTGGCGAGGCGCGTGAAAGTTTAAGTAACCTTTATTTCTTCATAAAGCTTGAATTTTTGAGCAAGAATCTTGAATAACATAATCAAGGCAGAATTTAAAAACATTGTATATTTGCAACATCCTTTTTTTTTGATTTGGGTCTGCCAGACCCAACCCGCGGAACAGTGTGATTAGTAACCCACCCGTGGAACGGAGGGTTAATAATTTAAAATAAAGAAAAATATCTGAAATTGTGTATTTTATTGAAACTTCTGTTACTTTCTCCACTAGAGTCTACCTAGGTTAGCAATTGTTCTCTCTTGTTTTATTGGAAAAACAAGTGGACTTCGAGAGGCATTAGAGCGAAAGCGCCAAGAACGTCACAACCTTAAAAGACCCAAGAGAACCAAACGGCCGACAAATTTTGAAACCTTTGAATATTGGACTCTTCATCTTCCAAGTCTCGAGGTATTAAAGGCCTATCGTGGACTCACATTTGTTGTCCACTGACCTAATTCGAGTTGGCAAGCAGGAGAACTTGGAAATGTTTTCCAATAGAACATCTTGTAACCTGATACATGTCATATTATTTACAAAAAGATTCTGTTAGTTATGGATTTGTAGGTTATACATGAAAATAACAATAAATTTTGCCCTGTGCAACAGTAGACAGAACCGAAATCAGCTACGGACGAAGAATCTAAAGGTCTGTTTACATTATGGGCTATTTCCGTTCATTCCCGAACGCCCTCCCTGGTAAAATTTTAAATTACATGTTATGTATAGTTTGAAAGCGTATAAAATCTTTTGCAAAAATTTTTTAAGGTCCACCTACGCGCGTAATGGGATGTTTCGACGCCGCCGTTTCGACGCAGCCGTTTTGACGCCGCCGTTTCGACGCGAGGATATTTCGACGCCGAGACGTTTCGACGCCGAGATGTTTCGACGCAGAGACGTTTCGACGCCAGGACGTTTCGACGCCAAATACCAAAATGTCATAACAAAACACGTATATTTAAACAATAAGTATTCATGAATTCATGATCATAAATAGCTGCAGATTATCTACACATTTCAACTTTCCCACAACCATAAAAATTAATAAACTGTTTTATGAACCGTCCTGCAGCCCATTAAGTCATTGAATATATTTTCCTGCAGAATTCGCCTAAGTATAGAAAATACTGTCAATTACAATTTATTCCCCGCTATAACGCAGAATGATTGAAAACCAGGCTTGGATTAATCGTCGCGTAGGCATACATATAAATTACCAAGAAGTGCAAAATTTTGGAATGGTATACGTTCACACCAGCAAAATTTGGACAAGCCACGACAGCGACATAATGTAGTTTTTTGGTGTGTCGAATTTCACAGAGACCAATAATTGTATTTCGCTAATTATACATAATTTGATTCTTAAATAAGAAAAAACTATCTACTGTAAAATATTTTCCAACTACTGAATTTTACCAAGAATTTAAAACGAGCCCAAACCAGGTACCTGGATTTCTCCGTAGGTTATTCAGGTACGGTCAACAATCCTAATTGCTTTTTAACGTTTAGAAATACATATCCATTATTTACAATTGCGATAGTCCTAGGTAATGACATCTGTGCATGGTTGCAAATTCTGAGTAAAGCTTACTAATTGGATCAGAAAAATTACGTCCTGAAAGATAATGCTATAGCAATTCACGTATCCGTTGTTTGATCTCAAATTCAGGATTTTTGTATCTAAAAAAATTGGCAGCAGAGAAGCGGCTGGAACCTCCCCATCGCGTGGATTTTTGATTTCTATGTAGGTAGATAGTGAATTTAAAGAATTTTAGATTTTTTCGTCAAAAGGGCGCTAAGAATGAATACTGTGGACAGATTGCTTCCAAACATTTTTCGGCTCTTCTACGGGTAAAACAATATTCAAGTACCAAATTTCAGCAAATCGGTGAAGGGGTTTGTTCTGTTGAAAAATGCAATTTTGGTGGCAAAATGGCCCTCTTTTGAATTTTTCTTAATAAAAAGCATTTTCTTACTATTGGATTCGATACCTGTAGCATTAGCGGACCAAAAACCTTAGTGACATTTTTTCGAAAATTGACATTAAAAGGGCCAAAGTTCCTGTTTTGAATTTTTCTTAGCAAAAGGGCATTATCGAATTCGATAGCTTTTGCATTGCCGGATCGAAAACCTAAGTATTATTTTTTCGAAAAAATGTTATTTTAGAGGTGAAAAACATTTTTAACTCTTTGTGTTATTGTTTTGTATTTTTTAAATTGCTACCATTCACTTAACAGCAATATTTACAAATTCTGTGAGAAAGCAGAAGTTTCTACCGTCTCCGAGACTGCCAATTTTTTAAATTGTGATGGGGTTGGGGAGGTTAAAATCGCCATTTCCCCCCACCAATAGTTTTATTGTTTCCGTTGGACTAGTTGGCTTGTGTGTAAAAATAAATTTCCCAAGTCTTTCTCTGTGTTTTTTAACCTCCCCACTCCACTTCACCATTTAAAAAAAAGGGAGGTTACTGCAATCACTAAAATTTTCGAATTCGAGATAAGACCGGATCTATACGTTTTGAGGTCTCAGGAACCCAAAAAAGTGGTTTTTAAAATGTGTCTGTATGTATGAACGTACGTTCGTGCGTACGTACGTACGTTCGTAAACACGCCACAGCCCAAACTACTCGACCGATTTGGCTGAAATTTGGTACGTGTGCATGTGAAAACCCAACTTAGATCTGAAAAGCTTTTGGAGCCAATCGTGCAACCAGAAGTGCCATTTTGGCACATCAACTTTTAAATTTTAAATGTAAACCCCCATTTTTCACGTCACCATAAGAAAGACGTTCAAATTCTGCATCTAAAAATGTATTCATTCTTAGTGCCCTTTTGACCAACAATTTAAAAAAAATTGATTTTTATCGGACTTTAAAATCGCGGTACAGCCCAAGCCCCTCAACCGATTTGGCTGAAATTTTGCACATGGGGATTGTATTACACGTCGAAGAGCTGAACAAATTTTGGATTCAATCGACCCACGGAAAGTGCCGTTTTGGCACACCAATTTCGAAACTTAAAATTATTCTCTCATTCACCCATCAAAAACAACTTTTTGAAAGATTTATTGTTATCATCAGAAAGGTCTTCAAATTCTGGTTTTAAATGAGATAAAGTTTATTCGCATTTAGTACCCTTTGGGTAGAAAAATCCAAATTTTGTAATAACACTGAAACCACGTTATAGCCCAAACTACTGGATCAATTTGTCCGAAATTTGGTACATGGAGGTTAGGTAACCCATTGAAGAGCTGAAAGGCTTTTGGGAGCAATTGGTCCACGGGAAGTGCCATTTAGGCATATCAACTTTAAAATCTTAAACACAATAAGTCACGGAAATCAAAGACCCATGCGTTGGGGAGGTTCCAGCCGCTTCTCTGCTGCCTTTTTTTAAATACATATCAGAATAAAGTAGGTGCAAAGAACCACATCGAAAAATGAGATGGTACCTATACCTACTTATTTTGGTTCACGGACAAGTCGTCCCTCACCTCTCGTCGTTTCGCTCGGGTTGTAAACAATCAAGTGAATAATGGCCCATACTGTGCGAGTTAAATATTCTTCAAAAATTTTTAGACTGCGTAATTTTGTACATAGAATTAAAATCAGGTTTTTTAATACATATCAGAATAAAGTAGGTGCAAAGTACCACCGACAAGGGGGACGGTCATATTAAGTGGATACATATTTTGTTTTGACATTTTGGTTTTTGGCGTCGAAACGTCCCGGCGTCGAAAAGTCTGGGCGTCGAAAGGTCTCGGCGTCGAAACGTCTCGGCGTCATAACGTCCTCGCGTCGAAACGGCGGCGTCAAAACGGCGGCGTCGAAACGGCGGCGTCGAAACGTCCTAGACCGCACCTACGCGATCGGGAAATATACCGGCAGAAAATTATAACACTAAAACTATACTCATCGATCTTATCTGACAACACTTGGTGCTTGTCTTGTCTTGCATAAAAAAATTCTCAAAACTACAAAACAAATTTAAAATTGCTGAAAGAAATTAGTCAGCTGCATGGAGAGATGTGGGATCAGAATGGTGATACTGTTGTTAAAAGGTTCCAGTATGAAGAGTACAACCCAAAAATATGATGAACTTGAAACTTGGCGATGATGGCAAGAGTCATCAAAGAACTAGTTGAGAAGTACCAAATTGTGGGTTCTGATGGTGTGACTCTTGGAAAGGACACAGTCATTATGGCTCGCACTGCTTTTTGCTTTCCAATAAATGCCTGTGACTGTAGGCAGTCTAGCCTTAATTACTTTTGAACCGAATAAGTTACCGACCTGCGGGTTTTCAACAAGTTCTTTAGCATTGAGCGGGACATGCTTCACTGTAGGTTGACTTTTTCAGATTGTGCAGTTCAACCCCATCCCTATCAACGTCAACATTTTAAATTGAAGCATGTTTTTTAGCAGATTGTGCCTCCAGTTCTTCTGATGGAGGACAAGCAAATGGCGACTGTTGTGCCTAAATACGGGGACAGAATTGCCCTAGGACATTTTTGCTTACTAAAAAGGTGTCCAAAACCTTTAAAAAAAATGTCGCTGCTAGATAAATTGCAACTGAAAATGGCTGGAAACAAAGCCGTTGAAGAAGACACTCCCGATAATCCGAAAAAAATTTGAAAATCTTCGGAGAAACAAATTGAAATTGAATGGATATGCTACTACGACAAAAAAAAAAGGATATAAACAAATCAAGGAAGTTGGAGGAGGTGGCACTAGAAAGATTCGCATCCGCAGATCAGCAAATGAAGAATTTATTCTCAAAAATGTCAAGGAATTATTCTTCCCTACCGTTCAAGGAAGACGCAGCCAAATTAGGTGATTCGTATACCATGGCCCTCAAACGGTTCTTCCTGCTCGAGAATAAATTTACCAAATACCCTGAGTTTCAGGAACAATATCACATGGTTTTAAAGCAACATTTGGAAGGTTATTTGTCCCCGATCAGTGATACATCGGACAGTTTACCTCACTATTTCATTCCTCACCATGGGATTTACAAAGCTGATAGTGTTTCGACACCTCTTCGTTGTATATGTGATGTTGTGTTCCCAACACTCTCAATTCATCGGGTTGACATTGAACTTTTGTAATAAAAAAGTTCTGCAACGCCACACACCATAATATACAGGCTGGTCGTTTTATCTTGAGACTGGCAAATATCTCGAAAAGAAAGCATCTTAGAAAAAAATGTCTTGTATGAAAGTTTTATGACTTCGAGGGGGAAAATAGATGGCATCATCGCCATTTTGATTCAAGGTCATTTAAAGGGTCATCAAGGTCATCTAAACTATTTTTGGATCCGATGTATGTAAATTTTAACCTTTTTCGAAATCCCTAGACATTCCCTAGTAACAGCGGCAAGACAAAACAAATGAACAACCGTTGTAACGTAGCAACGATGAATTCTAGATAAATAATAAACCACAAAAATTGTTTTTGCCATGCCGCTGTTGCTAGGGAAGGCAATGGATTTCGAAGAAGATTAAAATTTTGATTTAAATATCTGACAAACTATCCATCGGATACAAAAATAGTTTAGATGAGAGTTGTTTGTTCTTTTACGGGGAATAAGAATTTGTAATAAAAAATGTAGGTTTCCATTTAAAAAAATTAAGTTGACCTTCATTTGATTTTGAAAATGACCTTGAATCAAAATGGCGTCGATGCCATCTATTTTCCCCCTCGAAGTCATAATACGTTTATACAAAACATTTTTTTCTAAAATGCTTCCTTTCCGAGATATTTGCCAGTCTCAAGATAAAACGACCACCCTGTATAGCCTCCAATATGAGTGTACTGTACACATTGAAACCAGTTTCCATAACAGGCAAAAAAGGAAAAACGGAAAGTGCGAAGCAGCCAAATGTCCAGAAAATCCTTTGAGAACGAGTAACCACAGCCCTTACTTCTTTAAACGTGAACATGTACATGCTAAAGATCATCAGGATATAATATACAGGGTGATTCACGTAGACCGTTCGTTAGAAGTTTTTCCACTTCCCAGTGGAATAGAAATTTGAAATTTGGTAGTCGACCATTATCGACAATTCTGAATTCACCTAAAATATTGTCAAGATTCCGTCACTTCCGGTTTCGCCGGAAATGATACCAACTTTGTTATTTTAAATGGAACCCTATTTTCATCACATATTTGAGATCATCTTTTAAAACTGAGTATTTCTTACCTGGGTTATCTTCATCTATCTGTCATAGTTTTTGACTTATGTCAATTTTTTCGTTCAAAATGTCACATGCAAGAGTTGCTTTAAAAAATCGCAGCTCCTAAACGCTTTGCAATGATGAAACGAGTTTTTTTACAATCGATAGCGAAGGAATCTGAGAATCTTTTGGTGGTCAGCAATCTACGAACATAGTGTCATATTAGGATATTTAATTAATAGGTTTCAAGTCGCGGAACTCTGAAGCTTCGTCAGCGTTGTTCATTATTGGGAAATGAGAGCATTTTGAGTGGGGACCGTTGACGGGGTCGAAGAGTTCGGAACTCGGGTTTTTGGTATTGATAAAGATAGAGGTGTTCTTGTTTTTCTAGATAATTTGATGTTTTGTGGTGATGATGTATGACCGGCCCAGAGTTAATATAATGTAAGTACTAACCTATTTTTACTTTTCTTCAATAAATGTTAATTATAAGTATAGACTAGAATCTTCTTTTATTTTATTCACATTTTCTCCGGATGTGACATATGGTGGAGGCGCCGTCATTTTTGACGAGAGATAAATCTCCGTATTTATCAAGATTATGTTTTTCCCCTCATAGGTCCAGCCATAGGTGTTGCTTTAATGTTCTGGAAATTAGGTATTAATTTGTTTTTAGTTTAATTTTTAAAATGGGTCAGTCAAATTCCAAGGAGGAGGTGATTATTGCTCAGTCCGCGAGTGGAAACGCGAGGGCCGAAGCCACAAGTAAAATTTCCCTTTCAGAGGGGTTACTGATAGGTTTTGCGATAGTATTATTAGTAATTTTTGTATTTTATTTGGTTAGACGGGGTGGACAATTTATCCGTGGGGTAGTTAGGCAGGAAATCCGCAGAAATGACCTGCAAAGATCCCAAATTCAGATCGCCGCCGCCCAAGTTTATAATTTTTACGTATATAATAATAATAATAATAATAATATAGTTTATTTGCCCAACAGTATATTATAATAGGTAGTAGGGATTGCGGTAATATTTATTTAAATCATTGAATTTTTTTTTTCACAGGGCGTTATTTTAATTTAAGTTGGTTTGTTTAGAAATTGATGAGTCGGCGTAGTTGGGTAATTTTAGTTATGTATAATTTTTATGTCGGGTACGCGGTCGATAATCCTTTGAAATAGGCGACTCAGCGTAGTTGGGAAATTTCGGAGTGTAATTTTTATGTCGGGTTCGCGGCCTAAAACTAGGTCGCAGGCGAAGTCGGAACAGGGACAGGAAATTGTGGGAAGTCCTCAGGCAGCTCCTCGCGCTTTTGATAATTTTAGACCAAAGTACCGTAGTACGGACATCGGGGACGGAAAAAAGGTTTTGTCAGGCGAATCTGGGGATGAGCAGTCCTACGACGACGTTTTTTTCAAGAGTACGATAGTAAATAGGTCGCCACCGAATAGTGCGGGCTCTTTCAGCCAGGCATTTGAGGAAGGGTCGAAAACGGAACCCATTTACGGTGAAATTTTTGCGGAACAATTGAGTAATATCATTTCGGTAAGACCTGAGGTGCCCTTAAAAGATAGCACTTTGGAAGAACTGGACTGGATTTTGCAGGAAAAAAGCAAACTTAATTTAGAGGGAGGAGCAATCGTTATCAAGGGTCAGGATATTGCGGTTTTGCCCTCTTCATCTCCTAAAAAACAGCCAGTTGTTGCGCAAGCAGAGCAAATTGTTGAAGAGGTACCGCAAGCAGTTACGGAAGAACGGGAAACAAATATTTCGCCAAATCCCACAGTTACGGTTACAGAAACGATGGCTAACATTACGTTGAAAGACGCGATTTCGACATCGAAAACTCCGGCCGTTCCGAAATTTATTTCGCCACCGGTTTTTGAACCGTCGTCTATGAATCCGCTGACATTCGTGAATAGTTACAATCGCATCGCCACGTCTAATTCCTGGGATGACAAATTAAAAATTGCGTATTTTCCAACTTTTTTGGGCGGAGCCGCCAGTTGTTGGTACGATCGCTATGTGGCAGTACCACAAAACGAAACGAAAACGTGGAGGCAGGTCACGGACGATTTTTTAACGGAATTTGGGGGCTCAGGGTCGCGGAAGTGTGCCAAAACACGGTTTGAAGAGCGGAAACAGGGACTTAACGAAGATATCAAGAGTTTTTATTTTGAATTTTTACAACTTATGTATGAAGCGGAAATTAATCTAACGGATTCAGAATTCAAAGAGAAATTTGAAAAGGGACTTCAACCATCCCTGCAGGAGACATTTCATTTGATGGGTCATGCACAAATGACCAGGGGTGAAATAAAAGACCTTGTCTATAAAATTAGCGAAGTAAAAGAGATGACGTTGTTGAATAGTTTGACGCGAAATTTGACTCTTACGACAACACAAGAAACGACGACCCAGGGTAATCGAAGAAACTTTAATGAAGGTCAGGGTTGGAATTGGCAAGATCAGCGTTCTGCTGTAGGTCAGTTCGATAATTATAATAACTTTCAGCGACGAAACGGTGACGATTATGGAAATTTTCGGGGAAATTTTAATTCTTAGGATTGAAGGGGCTAAGTTAATTTTAGTTCTAGTTTGGGTAGTACATGTTAAGAAAATTAGTATTAGGATGCAATCATGTTGTGGAAGCAAAGAAATTTTCATAAAACGCGAGATGTTGGAACAAATTTGGAAGAATTTTAGGATATGTTTTTAACACTTTTTTTTTTTTTTTGCTGAATGTTTTTAATTAGAGTTCTATTAAACTATGAGGCGCCGTTTGTATCACAATTAAATATAACTAAAATCACAAAATAAAGTTCAAAGCAAGTAAGAAAACAATTCTAATCACTTAAAAGTGATGAATGACAACATCATTTTGCTTTTTATTTTGATTTTCGTTCCTAAAATATATTTGTGTAATCCTGAATTCCTAAATTCTTATCGGCAATTACAGTAACCTGTAAACCATTGACGCAGACGCAGGCTCCACCCTTATTATAGAGGTTGGTACGGACCCGGAAAGTTTACTTTCTTTTAGAATAGTTCACAATTGGCCGTTGCACCGTTGGAAGCATAGACAACCCTTGATCCTCCGATTAACGTGTATTTTACCGGGTTGAACGTGATTTTTGCATGGCTTTTGATAGTTTTTAGTCAAAATTTTAGTGAATGCTGAATGCTGATGTTATTGGGCGCTTTCCATTAAGTTACTTTTGTGTCGGCTCGGGTCGACACAAGTCGACTTTGCGCTTTAGACATACGGCGACTCCAAACAAATGGAAAGCAGAAATGTCAATTTGAGTCGACGCAAGACGATTTGTGTCAAAGTAATGGAAAGCACCCATCATAGATTCACGCGAAATTCGCAGATTTTACGCGAATTAAAATGGCCGATGAGTCTAAACCCCACTTTTGTATGCGCCGGCCATTTTTATTCGCGTAAAATCTGCGAATTTCGCGTGACTGAAAACGAGGCTTAACACAGACCATGAGGTTATGAAGCAAAACTCGAAAAAAAACGATTTTAAAAAAAGTCTGTTCCAGGCCCCAAAGGTAAGGTAATGGTAAGATGAATGAAAACTAAACTAGTACAGTATTTTGTCAACTTAGGACCCGATTCCAAGTTGATTTAAATACGTTATCACGTGATGTCGTAAGTGTGGTTAGGATCGCAATTTGAAAAATACTCTTAATAGATTATACATATACGATAATCACACACGAAACATTTGCCAAAAATGATTTGGCAACATGTTGAGTGTGTGATTTTCATTAATCACAGTTGTGTCTACACAGTAATGTAATGAAAATATTTTTGGGCTTTACCTGACAAAATAATGAACAAGGACAAAAATCTAAGAGGGGCACATTCGGACTGGGATTTTTCAATGCAAAAAAAAAGTTAAAAAAAAACTTGCGAAAACTTCCAAAACCCCCAATTTCTTATGGCGTTTTCGGCTGACATTGCTTCTGGAGTATCTCTATTTCATTTTTCACATTCCCACGTCGCGAGCGGAAAAAGGATGCAGCTTCTATTGAAAGTTGCAAAATCACTCCGAATCAGAGTATTATTGCCATCCCCTTTCTTCTTATGGTCATGTAACTTGGAAAATGTATAATCAATGTCAGCCGAAAACGCCATTAATTGGCACAACTTTCAAAAGGTCAGTCGCTGTAAAATTTGATATAAATATATACAGTGAGATTCAAAACGTTTGTAATTAGGGTTGGCTATGGAAACAAAAGATTCGAAAAACGCTTGTCCTGTATTATTTCGCACTGCCCCCAAAGAAATCCCCAAAATAATTTTATGACAGATGTCAATTTTTTTATTTAATTTTCTGGCTTTAAATAATACGGTTTATTTGGAAAAATCTTGGTCCTCATCGAATTTGGCGTGCTCCGTGACCCTGAATAACCCCCCAATGCAGTGCAACCACCAAACAAAACGAAACTTCCTGTGTCAAAGAAGTTAGGTTATGTTCATGGCGCAAGTTTCGGGAAACAGAAGACATGAAAATCTTTTAGTTTTTCAAGTTCTGATCAAGCATATTGAAGAATTCATCATAAAATGGACTTCTGGCAGCTTTTTTCAATACTCAGTTAAAAAGAGATTTGTCACCGGTCAAACTCCAGTCAAGGTAATTTGTTTGTTAAAATTAACACTGCTCATTTCCAAACCGTTTCAGGGATAGAATATTGAAAGTAAACCTTGATTGGCAAGTGCAGTCATCAGTATGGATTGAACCTGGGATTATTATCAGGTTAAAACTGGGATTATTGCAGTACGATAACAGAAAAAAGAAAAGAGGCAAATGGAAAGCATTGGTGGACTAAGAGTGATAACAGCAAAAATAACGAATTAACGGTGTAATGCTTAATTTACGTGGATGTTAAAATTATGTGAGTGTAATTATTGCAGGCCTAGAATATTCCAATTTATATTTTAGGAATCAAATGTCATGGCTTGATTTTCAACAGATTTCGTAGCCTTGATAGCCCCAGCTAGCCAGATTCAACCACCCCACCTCTACCCATCGCCAAAATTACATTTAGTTGAACCATGTTGAACAAAACGTGATAAGCTACTTATTTTAATTTTTATATTTTACGTTATAAAATAAAATGACAAAACAATCTTTATAAAGGTATGCTCATCTTTGCCAATAACATTTTGCAATACTTACAAGATTGTTGCATCTTAAAAATAATTATTTGAAGTTTAATTAAAATAAGACATGTGGATGACAGTTAGGTAGACTCGGTCTCGGATCAAATTTATGTTTATTAATATTTGAATTTTTTACTACACTAGTCTCACAATCCAGAATAAAGTTGTTTTACATAGTTGATTCCTGAAATACAAATAAGAATACGTAGGCTTGCAATAATTACAAACTCAAAACTTTAAAATCCACGTAAATTAAGCGTCACACCTTTAATTCACTATTTTTGTTCTTAACCACTGTAATGATGCTCTTAATCCACTCTTAATCCACTAGCTTCTCCATTTGCCTCTTTGATTTGTTATCGTAATGCAATAATTCCAGTTTCAACCCGATAATTCCTAGGTTCAATCAGTACCGATGTCAACACTTGTCAATTAAGGAATTGTTGAGATCAAGGTTTACTTTCAATTATTCTATTCCTGAAACGGTTTAGAAATGAGCAGTGTTAATTTTAACAAACAAATTACCTTGACTGGAGTTTGACCGGTGACAAATCTCTTTTTAACTGAGTATTGAAAAAAGCTGCCAGAAGTCTATTTTATGATGAATTCTTCAATATGCTTGATCAGAATTTGAAAAACTAAAAGATTTTCATGTCCTCTGTTTCCCGAAACTTGCGACTTGAACATAACCTAACTTCTTTGACACAGGAAGTTTCGTTTTGTTTGGTGGTTACACTGCATTGAGGGGTTATTCAGGGTCACGGAGCACGCCAAATTCGATGAGGACCAAGATTTTTCCAAATAAACCGTATTATTTAAAGCCACAAAATTAAATAAAAAAATTGACATCTGTCATAAAATTATTTTGGGGATTTCTTTGGGGGCAGTGCGAAATAATACTGGACAAGCGTTTTTCGAATCTTTTGTTTCCATAGCCAACCCTAATTACAAACGTTTTGAATCTCACTGTACCGGGTGGACCAACACTATTGCCCACCTCAAAAATTGCCCTTTATTTTAAAGCTGGGACTTCGAAATTTTTACAGTGTATATGGCTACCAAGGACCCTTCAAATGAGGGCAAAAGTTTATCTGTCATGCAAAAACTGTGACGTCACGAAATTTTGAAATATCGTTTTTCCAAGAAAAAAAAAATTTTTACCCATAAAATCGTTTTTTGGGCTAATACCTTTATGTTAAGCCCATTTTTTTAAATTTCCGTCATCAGATTAGCCAACTGTAGCAAGCTAAAAATGGTCCATTTTAATTCACAAGTCGGCCACGTAAACAATTGACTACTATGCGAGGGCTTTCTTGGATAACAGCGTACGCTTTTTTCATCTGTCACCAGTTGACAGCAACACGACGCGGCCATTGAACTGCGAAATTGTTTTTAATTTTAATAAACGTGGATTTTTGTAACGAATAATGTTGAAATATCGGTTTAAACTGGGCATCCACCATTTAATTCGCCCACCCAAGGTGCCAGGAGAGTTTACGAACACGGACATTTTATCAGATGGAGGTGGCGGCGTGAAGAGGGGCTCCAGTTTGTGTGAAGGGCTCCGGTTTGTGTGAGGGGGTTTTTTCAAATAGCCATTTCCATAATTCGCATTATTCCATACTTATGTAATTCCACAGGTAATTATTTTGTTGTTATGGCCTGTTTTTTAGTTGGCATTTTTAGGTTAAGTGAGTCGACTTAGTTTGCCCCGTTGAGACTAATATCGAGGACTAAGATATTCACAGCCCAGAATTTAACAGCAACTCGTGTCAAATAAGGACCAAGGAATCGTTTTGCATAACAAAATTGATATTTACAGCCTCTAAATTTAACATCATCTGATCTAAATAAGGGCAAAGGAATTGTTAAACTATCGTTTCAACTAACATAATTAAAATTCAGAGATAAACTGTAGCCGAAGGTAGAAGAATTATAGCCCGATGCCATTTCTTAACTAGTTGGGTTAAATTGTTTGGTAAATTGCAGGGTGATATAAAACCAAGTGTTTTTAGCTGGCGAAAGTGTGTTGCTGTAAAGTTGAAGTTGCAATCACAATAATTATAATTTTTCAAGGATATAAATTGAAACTTAAATCCTGTATGATCAAACTAACAACAATAAATTGAATTTGATTGACTGCTTGTGTTACATAAACTATGGTCTTTTAGCTGTTTTGGATGTCTCAGAATTGTGGATCCTTCAAATATTGTGAAAGAGCTCTACTAATCATCATAGACAAAATTGTGTACAAGGAACTTACGGCTTGTACTTACCTAAAGTGATGCATTACTCACTACCACAACCCATCACTACACAATCATCACCAAATTCACTGCACTGCAACCACTATAGCACAGATCACTTCACAAAAAGTACTTACCTGATTACAGGTACTGCTCAAAGTGGTGGCCTTCTCTTTCGATGCACATCTGAGCACGTCGCTGAAATGAATTTTGGACTGTAGCTGCTGTATTTCGTTCATTGATTGTCTGGAAGGCATCTACGAGTCGTTGCTGCATGTCTTGTCTCGTGGTTGGCTGTGTTCTGTACACAATTTCTTGCACAACTCCCCATGTGAAAAAATCCATAGGTGTGAGATCGGGAGATCTAGCTGGCCAAGCAATTGGACCACCACGACCAATCCATTTATCTGGAAACTTTTCATCTGCCACACCACGAGCTTCTCGACTGAAATGTGGAGGCGCACCATCTTGCTGAAACCACAAATTTTGGATCACATTTAATGGCACATCTTCTAGTAAGTCATCTAATGAATTTCTTAAGAACTCTGCATACATCGCACCAGTCAGATGGCCTTCAAAAAAGAATGGACCAACTAATCGGTTGTCAATAATTCCTCCCCACACGTTCAGTGACCATATGTCTTGTGTTTTTTCTTCTCTCATCCAATGTGGGTTAACCACCGACCAATAGTGCATATTATGCCTGTTTACGTGCCCATTAGATTTGAATGTGCATTCATCGGTGAAAAGCACAAACTTGAAGAAGTCCTGATTTTCCTGCAGTTTCTCTTGGGCCCACGTGCAAAATCTCACCCTGTTCATAAAATCCTCTCCATGTAGTTCCTGATGCAGTTCGATGTGATATGCATGGAATTTGTGCTTTTTTAATATTCTTAGAATCGATGACTTACTTATGCCGCTTGATTGCTTCATTTCTCGACTGCTGACTTGGGGATTATTTTCAGCTATGTTCAAAACAATAGCTTGATTGATTTCATGAGTCACAGCGGGATTTATCACTGTCTTTTTCTTGGGCTTCAAACTGCCTGTCTCTCTAAGTTTCTCTACAATTCTTTTAAATGTTCGTCTATCTGGTTGAAGTCTGTCTGGGTAACGTTGGGCATACAATTCTGCTGCTTGCATTGCATTTTGCTGGCATTCTCCAAAAATCAAGATCATGTCGACCTTGTCTGAAAAGGAAAGATGTTGCATCGGCATGATAAAAATTAAATGCACTCCACTAAAATAGAATAAAACTATTAATTAACACTAGGTATAGGAAATTCACCAAGATTCACTTCTACACGTAATTATAATTAACACTCACAACACAGAAAAACGCGTGAAAGCTTCCCTGGAGGGAAACCAGGATAAGAGCTGTGAAAACAGCTAACAAGTAGGTATGTAAAACTAACTTGGAAAACACTTCTCTTCAAGAGGTTGAAGATTTTACAAAATAGCAATTTTTCTCAAAATTAGCAACCTAAACACTGCAACACTATTGTAATTCACACACTAATCACACTAGTGGGTGACTAATGATTAGCTAAAAGGGGTTGGAAGAGTTTGAGCGGGAAATTAACGCGCGTAATGAAATAAATGCGCGAAATTCAAGTAAAAATATGAAAGCCTGCTTTATTAAATTTACTTAATAGGCAATTATTGTTTAATAAACGAAAGAATAATCTCAGTATTCTTAGTTCATTCTAATGACAAAAATTGAAACTCAGGCACACACACACATCTTGTTTATGCACTGGATGGCTTGTCGTGTGATCAATGATTAATTAGTCCTTATTTGCCCACCATGATGATGATTATTAAATTCCACATTGCACCTTTTTGCTTCTGCTGTTCAAATAATAACTTGAGCTTCACCAACTTCAAAGCATCAATTATTAACGTCTTGATTTTGTTTAGGAGGTACCTACGAGGTATTTGCCAATCGAAAATTGACACTTGCACCACCTTCGATTACAGTTTATCTTTGAATATGAATTATGTTATGCAAAACGATTCCTTGGTCCTTATTTGACACGAGTTGCTGTTAAATTCTGGGCTGTGAATATCTTAGTCCTCGATATTAGTCTCAACGGGGCAAACTAAGTCGACTCACTTAACCTAAAAATGCCAACTAAAAAACAGGCCATAACAACAAAATAATTACCTGTGGAATTACATAAGTATGGAATAATGCGAATTATGGAAATGGCTATTTGAAAAAACCCCCTCACACAAACCGGAGCCCTTCACACAAACTGGAGCCCCTCTTCACGCCGCCACCTCCATCTGATAAAATGTCCGTGTTCGTAAACTCTCCTGGCACCTTGGGTGGGCGAATTAAATGGTGGATGCCCAGTTTAAACCGATATTTCAACATTATTCGTTACAAAAATCCACGTTTATTAAAATTAAAAACAATTTCGCAGTTCAATGGCCGCGTCGTGTCGATGTCAACTGGTGACAGATGAAAAAAGCGTACGCTGTTATCCAAGAAAGCCCTCGCATAGTAGTCAATTGTTTACGTGGCCGACTTGTGAATTAAAATGGACCATTTTTAGCTTGCTACAGTTGGCTAATCTGATGACGGAAATTTAAAAAAATGGGCTTAACATAAAGGTATTAGCCCAAAAAACGATTTTATGGGTAAAAATTTTTTTTTTCTTGGAAAAACGATATTTCAAAATTTCGTGACGTCACAGTTTTTGCATGACAGATAAACTTTTGCCCTCATTTGAAGGGTCCTTGGTAGCCATATACACTGTAAAAATTTCGAAGTCCCAGCTTTAAAATAAAGGGCAATTTTTGAGGTGGGCAATAGTGTTGGTCCACCCGGTATATATATATACAGGGTGAGTCTAGTTGGACAAATCAGTCGGTTTAACGTTTGAAATATTGACATTGGAAATTCTATTTTTGGATATGTTGTAGCTGAAATGGTCCCCTACGCATGGGACCCAGAAAGAAAGATCCAGTTTTATTCAAACCGAA
The DNA here is from genome assembly GCA_963924575.1 of Pycnomerus fuliginosus. Taxonomy (NCBI): domain Eukaryota; kingdom Metazoa; phylum Arthropoda; class Insecta; order Coleoptera; family Zopheridae; genus Pycnomerus; species Pycnomerus fuliginosus. Next base: position 3,256,274 of record CAWUQC010000003.1, read on the forward strand.
ATTATTAAATAAAAACGAAGGCCTAAAAATTTTTTTTTCGATATTGTTGCATTTTTTAAGATTATTTCGTTGGAGAATCATTTTCTCTTTATGGAAACATAATTTTTTGAAGAAAAAAGTTAACAACAGCCGAGAGATAAATTATTTAAATAATAAGGATTTTTAATTATTTCCTGAGGAAAACCACGAGTGTCGTGGTTTTAACAACTGAAAGGCAGTCTAGCTTATACTGCAGACTGTACCCGGAATGACATAAGTGACAGTTGGAAATGTCATTTGCGGTTTTTGTGGAAAAGTTATGCAAAACTCGAGTTTTTGCCTTTTTCTTCACAGATAATGAGGTAATTTTTATTGCTTGATGGGTTTTTTGCTAAATTCGCCGAATGCAAGTGTTTCGGGTTGTCAGTCGATTGATGTTTTCTAAATTGCCATTGGAGTCGAAGTTTGACCAAGAAAAGCTATTCTCGTCAGCAAGAAGGGAATTGGCAATAGTTGCTAACAGTTTAATAAGTGAGTACATTGCTGTCAAATATGGCGATTTTGTTGTTTTATTAAAAAGTTAATATTTCAGCTGATAAGTTTTCACACTTACGAAAAGAAGATTTATCATCATCGGATGTTAAGGGGTCCATTTATATTCGATGTAGCAAATTACATTCATATTCCATGTAGCAAATATTGAGACTGTTGATATAATGAAAAAAGACAAGGAAGCGTTGAGCAAAGTGAAACCAAGAAAATTCAAGACGAAGGGTGTAAACTTCTCTAATCGGGCTCCTCGCTGAGATAGGTGCAATTCAAAAGGCAGTGTACAGATGAAATGAATTGATGGCAGGAAGGTGTACGTAGCAGTCACATCATATGAATCGAGATTAGGAACAAGTGGATGTCGAATAAAAATGGTTTGATTGTGGCTAGCGAGTTATTTCGAGCAAACATCCAGAAATCACAACATGAAGAAAAAGGCCACAAGAGGATGTTGAGTAACATCGAGTTAAACAATCATCTATTATTTTAAGTGAACGTTAAAATTGGACGAAGACTATTGTCACCACATTGTTATTTATTTATTTATCAGTTACATTTGATGTTGCAACATTTATGTAAACGTCTATCCCTTGTAGTACATTGTATTTTAATCTAAATCACGTTTCGTTAGAATCATATTTTTCAGGTAGGTACTTACCTTTCTATTAAAGTTTGTATTCTTATTAGAAAGTAACGACAGAGGCCTAATGTTTATTGAAACTTTTGTCACTGTTTTATGGCATGTAATGAAATGTTTATACTGAATTTTAAATCGCCCTGAAGGAAATAATATTCATTTGGATTTAATTATTTATTGAATAACGTTCATAAGCTATAGTACCCACGGACGCTCTTGGGCGTTTGGTGGGGTTACCCTGCACTTTGTAATTAAGAGATGGTACTTTGCACACTTCTTACCAAGATGCCACAGATCACTTTTTGAGGTGTTGCCAAGTTTGAAATCTATGCGGCCACTTGCTTTGGCGGATTGCCTATCTCTATTGGGCGTACTTTCCCGAATCGCTTATTTAGCCAGCTTTTTCGCTATCAAGACTATTCCACTGATCACCCAATCTCCATGTACCAAATTTCAGCCAAATCGGTTCAGTAGTTTCGGCTATAATGTATTTTTAATGTTGTTACAAAATTTCGATTTTTTTATCAAAAGGGCACTAAATGCGAATGAATTTTGTATTATTCAAAACCAGAATTTGAAGACCTTATTCTGATGGTGACAATAAAAATTTTAAAAACTTGTTAAGATCGTAAAATGAGACTATGTTTAGATTTGAAAATTAATGTGCCAAAACGGCACTTTCCGTCTGTCGATTGCCTCCAAAAATTTTTCAGCTATAATACGGGTAATACAATCTCCATGTGCAAAATTTCAGCTAAATCGGTCCTGAGGTTTCGGCTGTATCGCGTTTTTAAAGTACGTTAAAAAATCTCGAATATTTGAAGTTTTGTCAAAACGGCACTAAGAGTGAATACATCTTTAGAAGCAGAATTTGAAGGCCTTTATTATGGTGACGTGAAAAATGGGGGTTTGCATTTAAAATTAAAGTTTCGGAAAGTACGCCCCGGAGATAGGCAACCTGCCACAACAAGTGGCCGCATAGGCTTCAAATTTGGCAACACCTCAAAAACTGTATACTTTTAAGTATACTTTGCACACTTCTTACCTAGATGTCAAAGATCACTTTTTGAGGTGTTGCCAAATTTGAAGCCTATGCGGCCACTTGTTGTGGCAGGTTGCCTATCTCCGGGGCGTACTTTCCGAAACTTTAATTTTAAATGCAAACCCCCATTTTTCACGTCACCATAATAAAGGCCTTCAAATTCTGCTTCTAAAGATGTATTCACTCTTAGTGCCGTTTTGACAAAACTTCAAATATTCGAGATTTTTTAACGTACTTTAAAAACGCGATACAGCCGAAACCTCAGGACCGATTTAGCTGAAATTTTGCACATGGAGATTGTATTACCCGTATTATAGCTGAAAAATTTTTGGAGGCAATCGACAGACGGAAAGTGCCGTTTTGGCACATTAATTTTCAAATCTAAACATAGTCTCATTTTACGATCTTAACAAGTTTTTAAAAATTTTATTGTCACCATCAGAATAAGGTCTTCAAATTCTGGTTTTGAATAATACAAAATTCATTCGCATTTAGTGCCCTTTGGATAAAAAAATCGAAATTTTGTAACAACATTAAAAATACATTATAGCCGAAACTACTGAACCGATTTGGCTGAAATTTGGTACATGTGATCAGTGGAATAGTCTTGATAGCGAAAAAGCTGGCTAAATAAGCGATTCGGGAAAGTACGCCCAATAGAGATAGGCAATCCGCCAAAGCAAGTGGCCGCATAGATTTCAAACTTGGCAACACCTCAAAAAGTGATCTGTGGCATCTTGGTAAGAAGTGTGCAAAGTACCATCTCTTAATTACAAAGTGCAGGGTAACCCCACCAAACGCCCAAGAGCGTCCGTAGGTACTATAGCTTATGAACGTTATTCAATAAATAATTAAATCCAAATGAATATTATTTACTTCAGGGCGATTTAAAATTCAGTATAAACATTTCATTACATGCCATAAAACAGTGACAAAAGTTTCAATAAACATTAGGCCTCTGTCGTTACTTTCTAATAAGAATACAAACTTTAATAGAAAGGTAAGTACCTACCTGAAAAATATGATTCTAACGAAACGTGATTTAGATTAAAATACAATGTACTACAAGGGATAGACGTTTACATAAATGTTGCAACATCAAATGTAACTGATAAATAAATAAATAACAATGTGGTGACAATAGTCTTCGTCCAATTTTAACGTTCACTTAAAATAATAGATGATTGTTTAACTCGATGTTACTCAACATCCTCTTGTGGCCTTTTTCTTCATGTTGTGATTTCTGGATGTTTGCTCGAAATAACTCGCTAGCCACAATCAAACCATTTTTATTCGACATCCACTTGTTCCTAATCTCGATTCATATGATGTGACTGCTACGTACACCTTCCTGCCATCAATTCATTTCATCTGTACACTGCCTTTTGAATTGCACCTATCTCAGCGAGGAGCCCAATTAGAGAAGTTTACACCCTTCGTCTTGAATTTTCTTGGTTTCACTTTGCTCAACGCTTCCTTGTCTTTTTTCATTATATCAACAGTCTCAATATTTGCCACATGGAATATGAATGTAATTTGCTACATCGAATATGAATGGACCCCTTAACATCCGATGATGATAAATCTTCTTCTTTTCGTAAGTGTGAAAACTTATCAGCTGAAATATTAACTTTTTAATAAAACAACAAAATCGCCATATTTGACAGCAATGTACTCACTTATTAAACTGTTAGCAACTATTGCCAATTCCCTTCTTGCTGACGAGAATAGCTTTTCTTGGTCAAACTTCGACTCCAATGGCAATTTAGAAAACATCAATCGACTGACAACCCGAAACACTTGCATTCGGCGAATTTAGCAAAAAACCCATCAGGCAATAAAAATTACCTCATTATCTGTGAAGAAAAAGGCAAAAACTCGAGTTTTGCATAACTTTTCCACAAAAACCGCAAATGACATTTCCAACTGTCACTTATGTCATTCCGGGTACAGTCTGCAGTATGAGCTAGACTGCCTTTCAGTTGTTAAAACCACGACACTCGCGGTTTTCCTCAGGAAATAATTAAAAATCCTTATTATTTAAATAATTTATCTCTCGGCTGTTGTTAACTTTTTTCTTCAAAAAATTATGTTTCCATAAAGAGAAAATGATTCTCCAACGAAATAATCTTAAAAAATGCAACAATATCGAAAAAAAAATTTTTAGGCCTTCGTTTTTATTTAATAATTTCGGTTTGAATAAAACTGGATCTTTCTTTCTGGGTCCCATGCGTAGGGGACCATTTCAGCTACAACATATCCAAAAATAGAATTTCCAATGTCAATATTTCAAACGTTAAACCGACTGATTTGTTCAACTAGACTCACCCTGTACATACAGGCTGGTCCAACACTAGTGTCCAGCGGCAAAACGACCTTTTCCTTTGAAGCTAGAGTTTTGAATTTTTTACAGGGTGTATGGGTAGTAAAAACCCTCCAGATGGCCTTAAATTTTTTTGGATTGGACCAAAAATGTGACGTCACGAGATTTCAAATTGAGCTATTTTCATGGCATAAATAATTTTTGTCCATAGGTTGATTATTTTGGACCGTAAGATTATGTTGACCAGATTTTTAATTTTTTTAAACGTCAGGTTAGCAAACTGCAGAAGGCAAAATAATCGTCATTTTATTTCATAAGGAGGCCGTGAAACAATATCGAAACGATGCGCCGTGTGTCCAACTTGAGTTCATCGAAGATTTAGAACTGTCAGTTGCTTGTCATGTTTTGACACGGGTAATTGAACTCCAGAATTATTAATTGATTGATTTATTGAAGTAATCTGAATAATCTGATATTTTTACAAAAAAATAATGTGAAAATCATCCGAGTCTGCCCCGCGAAGTTTTAAACACGCGCAGACGCAAAGCGTGTTGTTTACATCTCGACAGCTCATGCCGGCAGTCCGAGACTCCGAGACGATTAATAACCTTTCTAACAGTTTAATTCCTTGCAAACGCGTACAGAGGTTTACCCCATTTAATTATCTGTGAATTGGGTAAGTTTTTCAACTTTCATTGTATCTGTAAAAACAACCCTGTTTAATTGAAGGTGATGTTGAAGATTTGGACTTGGATTTAAACGACAAGATTATGGCATCTACTCCAAATAATTTAATAATAATTGTTGATGATTATCACGTTCTGATTCAAGACATTTTACAAGGGAAAAGTGTGGATATTGTGCACCAGTGTCGGTTTGAGGAACTCGTGTAGTGACTGCGATGATTAGTGTCAAGATTGTAGTGAAACCTTACTACGTTTAACTAAATAAACTACATTGTTGAATTAGTAATGTGATAAAATAAATTACTAGCTAGGAATTTGGGGCATTTTGTTCTAAGTGAATATTCAGACCATTTCATAAAGATGCGTGTGTACCTTACTTAAAATAAATAAGTTTAGTGGTGCTTTATTCATAATTTAATCCAACAGAAATTCTTACTGTTTTGCTGATTGTTTTACAAAGACAATACGTATGATTTTGAAACCAGTCTCAGATTCATTCGCATTGCATTTCACCAAAAGTTCGAACACTTCGACAGACAGGGTTTCGGTTTCTCGTTCTCATTACTAACACTGACGAATAATTCTGCTAGTCTTGCCTTCGTTATTCCTTTATCTTGTAATTGTAGTAAATAACTGCTTCTTGTAGATTGTGGTGATAATCCTGTCGTCCAAATCTTCACACCTTAAATTAACCAGTATTGCTTATAATAATACAAAGAAAATTGAAAAACTTACTAAATTCACTGATAATTAAATGAGGTAAACGTCTGGAGAGCGTTTGTAAGAAAATAAACTTAAAAGGTTCATTAATCTTCACATCTTCCAGGCATCAACTGTCGAGATGTAAACAACACGCTTTGCGTCTGCGCGTGTTTAAAACTTCGCGGGGCAGACTCGATGATTTTCACATTATTTTTTTGTAAAAATATTGGATTATTCGAATAAATCAATCAATTAATAATTCTGGGGCTCAATGGGCGCTGTCAAAGCATGACAAGCAACTGACAGTTCTAAATCTTCGATGAACTCAAGTTGGACACACGGCGCGTCGTTTCGATATTGTTTCACGGCCTCCTTATGAAATAAAATGACGATTATTTTGCCTTCTGCAGTTTGCTAACCTGACGTTCAAAAAAATTAAAAAACTGGTCAACATAATCTTAAGGCCGAAAATAATCAACCTATGGACAAAAATTATTTATTCCATGAAAATAGCTCAATTTGAAATCTCGTGACGTCACATTTTTGGTCCAATGGAAAAAATGTTAACGCCATCTGAAGGGTTTTTAGTACCCATACACCCTGTAAAAAATTCAAAACTCTAGCCTCAAAGTAAAAGGTCGTTTTGCCGCTGGACACTAGTGTTGGACCAGCCTGTATATGTACATATGTATAACTGGAACCGCAACGCGTGTGCTGTGCTGTCATCTTGAAGAATTATTCTATTTGTTTATTCTTAAGTTTATTTTATGATTTTAATGTTTCTAATGTCTCAATATATACCTATACAGTATGTTTATTTTTTTATCCGCAATTTTCATTGATGCATTATCAGTTTTTTATGCTGTCCGTTTGTGCCCCGTCCCTGTCCGAATGTACCCCTGCCCAGTGAACTCAATGTTTTACAACAACTGGAAAGGATGCTGCCTAGCATTCAGCATAGGCAAATGTGAAGCCGATAGAGAAAGCGCTATTTTGGTATACGTCGTGTCACTCTCTGACTTACGGAGTCATCCGAAAATGTCAATTTTTGAATTATTTAACTCGAACACCTATGTACTGTAGTCAGACAGAGATAGAAATACCAAAGTACTGCAGGTTGCATACTTAGGCCTGCCTCACTTTGTGTACATTGAGCATCCGTTCCAGTTGTTGTATAACATCTAGTTCACTGCCCCTGCCAGGGGCACATTCGGACGAAGTTCACTTTTTTTTTGAGGTGCGAAAACTGGTATTAGAGCTTCAATTTATAAAACTTTAGAAATTGATATACTTAAATTGCTATTGAAATGGCCTAAGTACTGCCGCAAACAGAATTAAGAAAATCTATAAAATGTCAGTAATAGAAGGGAAAATAAATGAACTGTCCGAATGTGCCCCCCTCTCCCCTACCTGAAATTCTGTTCGTCAACTGATCAACGAATGATATCGGTAGAAAGCAAAGGCCAAACTGCAAAACTTTGTTGTGAATTGAACAAGAAATTATCGTACTTCCTCGTGTATGAGCATGTAACATGTTTGCAAGTACCTATATATCCTATATTATAGAGTTGCATGTATGTAGGTACTGTTACGGTTGCGATTTATTACCCCGCCGCTGGTTATTACCCTGTATTACCTTCCGACTTAATTAGTACGCCACTGTTTGCCTGACCACGTGATTCATGTGTAGGACGGTCAGCGCTTGGCTTCCGGTTCTTTCTCTGCTGCGATCGCTCGTAGTGTGTGCATCGTCTCGTGTTTGCTAAACGTTAATTGGAAATAGTTGAACGAACGGTGAAATTATCTGGTTTCGTTCATATGGCTGTATGCCCAATAAACCCGGTTAACGAAATAGTTCCATTTTGAGGAACGTGGCTTAGGCCCAAGAAAATAGCTAACGAGCACATGTTCAAGATCTACGTCGTGTAATTGTGAGTACAAGATGGCCGGTTGTTGCAATTCTAATTATTTCTTCCAGCTCTGTCTTTCTATATCTTTCTGTACTGTCTGTACGAGAAGTATTAATTGCTTTGATTATTCATCATCGATAAATACGATCGATGTCGGGAATAATTCTCTCCTTGTAATCTGGAAACGGAAATTGACCTTGGAAGCCGGAATGAGGACATTGAGGAAAATCTGAGATCAACCAATCCAAGTTCATAAACTTCATCAAGTTCTGAAACCTCTGAATAGGTTTGAATGAGTTCAACCCTAGTTTGGTATGAGAGCGCGAGCATCTCCAAATCCCTAGTTCGAAGAAGGAATCCAATCGAAGAGGTCATCAACCTCTTCATCGAAGATAAGTGATTTGCTAACTCTATGTTCATATAAAATTTATGTGTTTAATGAAGACTGTATTAAATAATTATACATAGGAACCACCACTGTAAAACCGATGGCAGACAACAATCACGTAATCCTTGTTAGCATTTACTAATATTAAATTGTACAGAGCCTGTAGGACGAATTAAGGAGTTCCTGGGGAACGACAATCCAGAAACTGTACATTGTGTAAATAAATTAGGTTTAGTTAACAGAATTACAGCTGTGTTTATGTAAATCCTCCAATACGCCTGTCCAAGAATAATTGTTACGAGTGGCTTTATCCAGTGTTAATTTGGAACGTAACATTTAATTGGTGCATCGGCCGGGAAAATTGAAAAATTATTTTGAATAATTACCTGGTACACTTGGACAAACGATTGGAGAGTCAAATTTGTATGAACTGTTATTAACTTATTGTAAGTTGCAGATTGGACCTTCGAAAAGGATTTGGAGGAGCTCTCAAACCAGGTCATTGTATTCCGTTTGAGGGAGAACTTGAATTGGAGATTCTGAGGCTTTCCAAAAGAGGGAGGTTTCCAGATTGAAAGGCAGAGAGATTGCAGAGTATTCGTAGAGAGCAACCTTGTAAATCCGTATGACGTCTCAGATGGGCAGGTGGTGAGATTTTTAGAATTGTAACAACTGTACTGTTGTGTTGTACTCGCAATTTATTTTGATTTTGGAGTAATTAATTTCTCATCAATACCGGTAGCTAATTTTGCTTTTCTTTCGCGATAACTGGGTGAACAGTTGACCTGTGTAGTGGTCGTTCGTGTTGATCGTGGAGAGAGAGAGAGCGGGAGTCATGGCGGTTAGACTAAATTTAGACTTATTGAGTCGGGAAGAACTTAGGTTGGAGATGCAAGTAAGGGATATCAGCGATCAAATAGAAATTACCAATTCCACCGAGGTAGAAGTCATGCGTAGTATTAAACATTTGCTAACTGGTTCAGCTAGGGAATGGTACCACCTAGTCGAACACTCAGTTAATTCCTTTGATGATTTGCGCGATCGTATGATTCGAAAATTTTTGCCTACTCCTTTAGCTATAGCCGCAAGGTTGAACGTTATGTGTTATGTGTTGAAAATTATACGACGAAACGTATTGTCAGTGTATCAAGATCATTTGTGGGATAAAGACATTAATTCTATTCCTGAGTTACTTTCATGTTGTGAAAGGGTTGATCTTCTCACATTGCAGATGGACAAGTTTAAGCGTAGCTCAAACACGTCCTCGTCTTCAGAAGCACTTAGTAAGCCAGACAGTAGGCCGGCAAAGTCTAAAAGTAAAGGTAACGATCGAAAGTGTTATACTTGTTCCGGAACAGGGCATTACAGAGCTCAATGTCCTAATAATACTCATTCACCGAAAAAGCCTGTGAAATGTTATAAGTGTGGAAAAGATGGCTTCACTATTAGAACTTGCCCGGTCTGCAGCAAGTCGGGAAACGGACCGAAGGTGTGAATGTTAGTCAGTCTTCCACCGTTACATCTAATCTGACTCAAAACCTTTTAACCCTTGATCACATGTTACAATTATCTAGTACGAATGATGCCGCTTTTATGAGAGTACATGCATATGGGATGAATTTGCTTGGTTATTTAGACTGTGGGGCTTCACATGTAATTATGAATGATTTGTTGTGGGAGAAGTTCAAGGCTCTCGGATTACAGTGTGAATCGTGTAGTTCCAGTTGTGAATTGTCTAATAGTAAATCCATTCCCAGTATTGGTATGATAAATATTCCATTTACTCTCGAGGGTAGATCTCGCGTGATTTCTACGTACATCATTCCTGGAATAAAGTATGAACTAGTCTTAGGTCGTGAATTTTGGCGTAGCTTCGGAATTTTACCTAACATCAGAGACCTAACATGGCAGTTTATCGATGATAAACAGGCCACGATTAACTGTGAGCTTAACGGTCTTGAAAGCTCAACTGATTTATCGGTTTCGCAAAATCAGAAGCTTGAATGCTTAGTTGATGGTTATTTCAGTTCCATCAAAGACCTAGAATTGGGGTGTACAAAGCTTGTCTCCCATAAGATCGAGCTTGATAGTGGTGCCATTCCATTTAAGTCGAAAAATTATAGGTTTCATCCTAAAGTTCAAGAGCTCATGGATGCAGAGTGGAAAGAAATGCTGCGTCTGGGAGTGATCTCCAGAACAGATAGCGAATGGAGCTCACCTGCTTTCATGGTGCCTAAAAAGGACGGAGGTTTTAGATTCGTAGTAAATTACCAAAAACTAAACTCCATGTCAAAATGTCCTGCTTATCCGTTGCCAAATATGACCGATATTCTCGATAGACTAGGTGCGGTTAAATATTTAACCACTCTTGACATAAGATCTGCTTATTGGGAAGTTCCAATGGACCCCGATAGTATCAAGTATACTGCATTCAGTATACCAGGGAGGGGAAGTTTTGCGTTCAATCGCATGCCGTATGGTTTGCATGGAGCACCAGGCACATTTCAGTCCCTAGTGGACAAATTAATTAATGTCGAACTACAACCGTTTGCCTTTTCTTATCTTGACGACATAGTTATCGCCACAGATACCTTTGAACAACACCTCGATGTGTTGAGCAAAGTCTTGACTCGACTGGTTGATGCTGGTCTGACTCTCAAGCAATCAAAATGTCACTTTTGTGTTCCAGAGCTAACGTATCTTGGCTACGTGGTTAACAAACACGGATTGAATCCTGATCCAGGAAAGGTTCGTGCAATTGTGGATATGCCACAACCAAAAGATGTACGCGGAGTTCGTCGTCTTCTGGGCACGATTAATTGGTATAAAAAGTTTGTTAAAGATTTTTCAACTACCGTGGAACCAATTGTTAGACTCACTCGGAAAAATACCAGATTTGCTTGGTCGATAGAATGTCAGACAGCCTTTTCCAAAATTAAGGAAGCTTTAATATCTAGTCCAATTTTAGTACCGTGTAATTTTGCGAAACCTTTTAAACTTCACACAGATGCGAGTGCAGTTGGCATGGGCGCAGTATTGACTCAGGAAACTGATGGCGTTGATCGTGTTGTGTGTTATGTTTCGAAAATGTTCTCTAGAGCTGAGCAGAATTATGGGGCTTCCGAAAGGGAATGTATAGCCGCCATATATGCTATGGAAAAGCTAAGATGTTATTTAGAGTTTTCAAAATTTACACTGGTAACTGACTGTTATGCCTTAAAATGGCTCAATTCCTTGAAAGATCCACTGGGACGTCTAGGAAGATGGATTCTTCGGTTACAAAGTTTTAACTTCAATATAGTACACCGACCCGGTAAACAGATGATCATTCCTGACTGTTTGAGTAGGTCGCCTATTGAGGCTGATCCTGGTTGTAATCTTGAGATTAATGCTCATGAGATTAAGGGTCAAACTGATCCATGGTGGAACTCTTTATGTGAAAAGATTCGATTGAATCCACTTCGATATGCTAATTTTAGGTTAGATGATGATAGACTGTTCAAACGTGTCGCAGAAAAAGGTGACGAGGAAAATCGTCATGAACAATGGAAGATTGTTCTACCGTCTTTTAGGAGGCGGGAAATCATGAAATATTACCATGATGAACCCCGTACCGGAGGACATCTCGGTATTTACAAAACGTATAACAAAGTTAAACGTTTATACAGTTGGCCCCGAATGAAGTCGGATATTGCTAGATACGTCACGAGTTGTAAATCTTGTGCAGCTGTCAAGCCTGATCATAAGGTCCCTGCAGGTACGATGGGAAAAAGGCCTGAGATCAGTAGGCCATGGCAAATGATCAGCAGTGATATTTTCGGACCATTGCCGAAAAGCACAAAAGGTAATCAGTACGTATTGGTAATCACCGATTACTTCAGTAAATTTTCTATTTTTGTCCCCCTTGCAAATGCCACAGCTTCGAGAGTAATTTCTGAGATTGAAGAGAGAATTTTTCTCATGTTCGGTGTTCCCGAGTTCATGATTGTCGATAATGGTGTACAATATGGGCGTAGTAAAGATTTTCGTGAATTCCTCGCCAGGTACAATGTAAAACCATTTTATAATTCTCTATACACTCCTCAGAATAATCCCACAGAAAGGGTGAATCGAACCCTAAAGTCCTTGATTATCTCGTATATCGAGGAAGACCAGAGGTTATGGGATAAAAACTTGTCTAGAGTAGCGTGTGCTTTAAGAACTGCCAAGCACGAAACGACTCGATTAACACCATATTTCGCGAATTTTGGACTTGAGATGATGACGGATGGTGGTCTGTATGATCAATTACGTCAGAAAGAGGATCTTTCCTCTGAATCGGATTCATCTCAAAATTCTGTTGTCTCCCAACAACATAATCGGAATCTAGATCGACTAAATCGATTAAGAACTGAAGTCACTAGAAGACTTCAAGCAGCTCACCAGAATTCCAAGGTGAGATATGACCGAAAACGTCGAGACCTTTCTTTTCGTCCTGGAGATCTTGTCTGGAAAAGGGATTTTCCTACTACAGATCTACGGAAAAATTTCTCGGCCAAGTTGGCAAGACGTTTTGTTGGTCCGTACCGAATTAGTAACCGAGTTGGCTCGAATGTTTACGAGCTTGAAAGTCGATTTGGAAATTCTATAGGACGTTGGCACGTTAAAGATTTAAAACCCTATGTAGTCGAAGATCATTCTTCGTCGGACTCAGACTCACTCCATAGTCGTAGTGACAGTACGGAGGAGTCCGCTAACAGCACTTCCTCGAGTTAACGTGTTATTCGCCCTCTCTTGCTGGGTTGAGAATTGGCAAGAGGCTTCGTCGCGTAGCTCTCGTAGGAGGCGAGTAAATGTGGACACCCGTGGTGTTGGACATCGAACACCCGGCGGACTTACGTTCGCGTCTTTATGTACAGATATGTCTTTTGCAGCATGGTTTTCTGCAAGAAATGTCGTTTTCCTAGTATTGTTGACTGGTCGATGGCCGTCAATGTTCTTCTTTTCTGGTACTTACGTAAAACTAAGTATTGATTCGTTGAGTCTGTGATGACTCAATTGTTGCTAGTTGTGCGTGATTGTTACATTTGAATGGAATAGTGAATTCCTACTTAAATGCAAGTTTTTGTGCATGCTGTCGTTTCTAGCGAACGTTTCACCCTATTGCGCTAGTTTAATTTTTCCTTTTGTTTTATGGCTTTCTATTGCCTTGGAAAGTTATTTATTCCGCGGTCTCTTCTAGACAAACACTCTTGGGGTTGTTGCTGATCTCGTTTTAAAATTTTACATTTTACTATTTAAAAATTTTGTCTCTCGGTTTTGCTGGACTGCAATGTAGAGGAAAAAGGTTTAAGCAAGCTTTCTCTTTTCCCTCTAGGAAGGGCGAATGTTACGGTTGCGATTTATTACCCCGCCGCTGGTTATTACCCTGTATTACCTTCCGACTTAATTAGTACGCCACTGTTTGCCTGACCACGTGATTCATGTGTAGGACGGTCAGCGCTTGGCTTCCGGTTCTTTCTCTGCTGCGATCGCTCGTAGTGTGTGCATCGTCTCGTGTTTGCTAAACGTTAATTGGAAATAGTTGAACGAACGGTGAAATTATCTGGTTTCGTTCATATGGCTGTATGCCCAATAAACCCGGTTAACGAAATAGTTCCATTTTGAGGAACGTGGCTTAGGCCCAAGAAAATAGCTAACGAGCACATGTTCAAGATCTACGTCGTGTAATTGTGAGTACAAGATGGCCGGTTGTTGCAATTCTAATTATTTCTTCCAGCTCTGTCTTTCTATATCTTTCTGTACTGTCTGTACGAGAAGTATTAATTGCTTTGATTATTCATCATCGATAAATACGATCGATGTCGGGAATAATTCTCTCCTTGTAATCTGGAAACGGAAATTGACCTTGGAAGCCGGAATGAGGACATTGAGGAAAATCTGAGATCAACCAATCCAAGTTCATAAACTTCATCAAGTTCTGAAACCTCTGAATAGGTTTGAATGAGTTCAACCCTAGTTTGGTATGAGAGCGCGAGCAACTCCAAATCCCTAGTTCGAAGAAGGAATCCAATCGAAGAGGTCATCAACCTCTTCATCGAAGATAAGTGATTTGCTAACTCTATGTTCATATAAAATTTATGTGTTTAATGAAGACTGTATTAAATAATTATACATAGGAACCACCACTGTAAAACCGATGGCAGACAACAATCACGTAATCCTTGTTAGCATTTACTAATATTAAATTGTACAGAGCCTGTAGGACGAATTAAGGAGTTCCTGGGGAACGACAATCCAGAAACTGTACATTGTGTAAATAAATTAGGTTTAGTTAACAGAATTACAGCTGTGTTTATGTAAATCCTCCAATACGCCTGTCCAAGAATAATTGTTACGAGTGGCTTTATCCAGTGTTAATTTGGAACGTAACAGTACCTATACATTACATGGTTGCCCGCGCATTGTTGACTCGGCCGGTAAGGAAGCCATGATGTGTTGATCATAACACATTAGGGAATAGGGTAGGTACCTACCTACATATAAAAATTTCAGTTTTTCTGAGCAGTTTAAATAACGTAAGGAGGTAAAAATATTGAAAAGAATCATAATTCATAACGTAGTACCCCATTTAACCTTCAGACTACTGAGTAGCAAAAATTACCCGAACTATTATGATATGGGGTACATTTGTACCCCATGGTGTTTTTCCGGCGATTTTGGGATAGAGAATTTCTGACGGTAATAAATAACAATATTATTACGAATTATTTTCATAATTTATATCGTTAATTTAGTTACCATTATAATTGTTGCTAAAAGTTTTTTTACGGTAAGCATGCGCAAGGAGCGTTGTCCAATTTCTCAAATATCTCAAAAATTAAATATACTTAGGTTAATTATGGGTATCAAAAGACTCCAAATTTATCAAGGAATCCAAATATGAAATAAAAAAAGGGGGAGGGGGTAGAAATTTCGAATTTTTAATTGAGATTGGTGAGAGTATGGGTGGGGGCAGTTGCGAAATTTTGATAAGTATAGAATCTAGATGTGCCCTCGATGTTAATCGTATCGTTCCGGCGGATTTTCATGTTTTTCTCGTTTATTGTCCGTAATAAACTTTCGGTAACCATCGACTACTATGTGGGGTAGTTCACACATGTTTTTATTTACTACAATTTTTTTCATAGGCATTGAATGAAAATTGTTACAACAGATGTACCTACCTATAGATAAATGTATAGTTAATAATAAAATAAAACACCAGTCAATAATAACAAATATTTTAAAAAGTACCTACCTACACTAAAAAGAGTGTGCGTGCGCTGGGGTACAAAAGTACCCCGTCCGTAGTCCGAAGGTTAAAAAATATGGTTTATTGACTATTTGACGAATGCAGTGTTAGATTCATCGATGATGACGTCATAATACATATACGGATCTAATGCATAGAAACGTGTATGGTGACGTCTGCCGATTTTCTTAAATGCTAGTTTTTTAATAGCACTTCTGTGTAATAGTGAACCAGAAAATACACTTACTTCGATTCATTCCTGTATCCCATTTCCCATTCAACCAGCGTTGCATCTTCAGTAATGGATGCTGTGGTAATGGTAAACAATGGCCGGTGTGAATAAAATAAACGGAAATAACGCTTTTGCTTCTGGCTTTATTTTGCAGGAAAAACTTGTAAATACAAACACTTATTTGTAAATACAAATGTATGCTGTATTAATTAGAGGTTAAGCATCTTGTAACACTTTATTCATGATAAAATACACCAGGCAATCACAACTATAAAAATCCTGAAGAAAGACCATTTTTCATTGAGCTATTAACAAATTGATTATTAAATCAAATACAATAGCTAATCTGTAAAGTGATGTCATCTATCTTAATTGTGTTACTAATATTATGTAGTTAAAATGTTGTAAAGTAATTCTTTTAGCTTAGTAAAATGTCTTACACCCCTATTTCCATCATCTTCCAGTGAATTGGGTATCAAATCGTGTACTTGCTGCAATTGCATTCCAGATAAAGTTATTGATTGGGGTACAACTACGTTATTGTCAGTTTCTACGGGTGGAACAGGCCCCAAATTATCAACACCATACCACTCCTAATGTAATCCTAATGTAATCTAAAATTTGACCATAGAGGGAGCTCGGGGATGAACGGATATAAAAAAGCTTGACATCATTGGATTTGTAATGAAATTAGCCTTTAAGTGATGTACCACATGGTAGTGAGGGGTTGCCATTGGAAATTTTGAAGATGGAGTGGGTGGGCCTTAGGAGGTGCGTTATGAAATTGCACCAAGTACGGATTTCGAAATAAAAATCGACCTGTTCCAGCGATTTTTCATATTTCATTCAATTTCCGAGAAATTCAAGGTGGAAAGTTTTCGTTGGAACATCCTGTCTAGTTGACGATTGTTAGTTTGTTTTAACGTACCTACCTACGGTAATTGGATGTAAATCTAATTTTCGTATCATTATAATGTACCTAGGTACCCACTTTATACTTATAACTTTTTTTATTGTTAAATATTAATAAATATTAGGTACCTAATGCATAATCCACTTATTGATGTCCCCACAACCAATATTTTTTAAAGCAGATTTGTATGTAGGCCATATGGATTTATTAGTGATCACAATCTGCACCTTTGTATGATGCTTTCATGAGCACAGCTGCGGGCAAAAAGGCGAATTATGGAAAATTTTTGGTTAAGGGTGTTAAGAAATTTTGGAATAGAACTTATATGGATTGGGGTGGTGCTTTTTTCGTTTCCTACTACATACTATTAAAAGTTGCTCTTTTTGGAGCGCTTGTATTTTTGACATCACTATTATATTGTTCCGCAAATCCCCAAAATTATCGATTTAGGCCCTAGTTAAGTCTATTTTGGGTTTCGGTTAATTTTGGGCTTAAGTAATTGGAATGAAAATTAGGGCCAATAGGTAGGTACCAATAGCTATAACGTAGGTAAGGGAAGACAAACTGGGTCCTCTAAGATGTAGGCCAATAAGTGAAATGTAATAAAATACGAGTGAATCGCTCAATATTTCTACATTTTAACACCAATTTAAAATTTTCAAGGGGGCGTTTGCAGGTTGAGTAGTATAGTTTCTCTAGAACGGCCTAAACTCCATGTTGAAATTGTTCAGGAAATTCTCGATTTAGGCCTCAGTGAAGTTTATTTTGGCTATCGATCAGTTTTGGGCTTAATTATGAAATGAGAATTAGGGCCAATAACCTCAGAAAGGACCAAATATGGATCCTCTAATTACAACAGGCGAAGTAGGTACCTACGTAAAACGTAATAAAATACGAGTGAATCGCTCAATATTGTTAGGTACTGGTTAGGTACCTTAACTTAAAATTATCAAAGGGGCCCCTCTTTGCTAGTTATATTTAGTACATATACATTTAAGAATTAAGGTCAAGTTGGGCCGTAAAATCAGAATGTCACGTTGAAACCTTATGAAGATTATCATTCATTTGTATTCAAAATTAACGTAAAATATCTTAAATATCCCCAATTAATTTGTTGTGATTGTCATAACCTCAAATATTACAAAACCTGGCCAAATTTACATTTTTGGAGTTTCTGGCACTCAGAGGCCCTTGGAAATCTCTAAAGAAGATTTCCGCACTCAAACCAAAACTCAAACGCCCTTGAACTCCTTGGAGGATTTATATAGAAACAGAAACTTTCCAGGTCCGCACCAACCTCTATAATAAGGGTGGAGCCTGCGTCTGCGTCAATGGTTTACAGGTTACTGTAATTGCCGATAAGAATTTAGGAATTCAGGATTACACAAATATATTTTAGGAACGAAAATCAAAATAAAAAGCAAAATGATGTTGTCATTCATCACTTTTAAGTGATTAGAATTGTTTTCTTACTTGCTTTGAACTTTATTTTGTGATTTTAGTTATATTTAATTTTGACACAAACGGCGCCTCATATTAAACTATGAGGAAAAAGGATTTGATTTGTCTAATGTTTTTATAAGAAATTAATGGCTATTATGTTTCAGATTTTTGGTGTTTTTTTTTTATTGGAGAAATAGGTCTTTTGGTTCGGCTACATTGGAACCGATCACTCCATTATGCAGGATCATGGGACTATTTCAAGGCCAAGGAGGATAACGAATAATTTAATTAAGAAAAAAAAAGGAGTTTTTGGACAGAATGATCATATTTGGTAAAGTTTTTCGAGAGTACCTAATTATTTTTTAGCGTGGAATAAGGGGTAGGATTAAAAGAGGTATCAACCCAGGAAAAATGAAGAGGGGTACGATTAAAAGAGGTATCACCCCCAGAGTTGTTCCCCAGTTACGAGGGGTAGGACACCAGTCGCTGCGTTTAGGTCTAGCGCTGGACTTAATCGTAGTTTGTCGTGGACTGGGATGCTAATAAAGAAAGCTGATGATAATAATTGATGAAACAGAGGTAAAGAGGAAAACGAAGAGAAACACGGAAGAAAAAGAGAAAGGTAAAAGATAAATCAATAAAACTTGTAATTTTTTGAGGGTAAAATGCAAAGTAAAGCTATACATAAATTAAATTCAAAAAGGGTTAAAATATGGGGATATCAGAAAAATATTTATAGCGCGTGAGGATATGTTCTTTTCCTGTTTGCGGAGGGAAAAGCACATATAAAATTGAATCGTTCCTTTCAAAACATTAACTTTTGTTCCGCCAACCGTTTGTACCTGTATCCAGGAGGTACCCACAACATGTATTAGGTTAAGCCCATCAGTAGTTTTAATTTATCCAAGTTACTAATTAACACTAGCATTTATATTTATTTTTTGACCATGTATACAATTTCTTAACATTTTCGTTTTTTCCATGTATGAACTTGGCCTGGAATTAATTGGTTGCACGGAGGGATGAGGATCTGGATACGAGAGAAATAAGCATTGGGAGATGGCAGCACCCACATCAGAACATCGTTGTCCAGTATAAGACCGTGGTAGGAGGCTCGTAATCAGGAAGAAGAAGCTAAGCACGTTACCTCAATTGACCATTCCGTCAACGCTCCTAAAGTCCTAATAACAGTTATATCCGTCTTTCTGCTTTAAAGAAATAGTCCTTTTTACCAAGAAAATAAGTTCCTTCCCCAGCTAGTCCTGAACACGACATTTAACACTACAAAACAGGGTGCTACCCGTTGACTAGCACATCCGTCGATTTTCGTAAAGTACTCAATGGTACTAGCCCCACCACGCGTCTGGACACAGCTGCTACAAAACCGTCGCATTCGGAGAATTAGAAAATGAAATTTGAAGGAGGAAATGAAGAAAAATTGGAGTTTAAGAAAACGTTCCCTGTCTCTCGTCCGGATCAGCATTCCCCTGCAGCTAGGAGTATCCAGAATCTTCTTTTATTTTATTCACATTTTCTCCGGATGTGACAATAGCTTCAAACGTTCACAATTACCATTCAAATTTGACGATGACAAAATGTGGAAAAGTTGATTTTTTCAAATGGAAAGTACTATTTTTGGCAACGGCAATCGATAGAGCGCTAAATTTTAGGGGCAGTTTCATCAACATGTCCTATACCCTCTACTTATCAATTCTGAGTTATTTACCAAGAAAGATATTCTGAAAAAATTATGAGTTATCGGAAATTGAGTAGGCTTTGGAAAATTTGTCAGGTCAAAAAGTGACATTTTCATTGTCAGTATTAATAATCGTTGGCTTAATTTTGGCCTTACAACAATGGTTAGCTACACGAATGAAGTTGTTTTTGATTTATTTGTGACTTATGGTCAAAATGACCGAATCGTAGACAGGACTTGCCAGGCATTTAACGCAAAGTATCCAGATTTGGCGCAGATGACAAAGGGTAAATTTTCTCGCATGAAAACGAATTTTTTAGACAATGGAAAAGTAATAAAGCCAGTTCAAAGAAGAAAACCTGTAACGAATGATGAGGAGAACCAGGTTAACACGTTAGCATACTTTCAAGTTTATCCTCGTGCATCTATTCGAACAGCATCACAAGATTTGGGACTCAGCTACTCATCAGTGCAAAGAATTCTGGATAAACACAAATTGCATCCTTTCAAATTCATAAGATTACAGAAACTTCATCCAGGAGATTTTGAGCGTAGGATAAATTTTTGTGAAGAATTATTAATAAGGATTCAGGACGATAATAATTTTTTGAAGAAGATTATTTGGACGGATGAGGCTAAATTTTGCCAAAAAGGTGTTTACAATAGACGCAACAAGCATTTTTGGGCTTACGAAAACCCTCGGGTAGTGGTAGAAGTTGAAAACCAAATTCAATATCGTATCAACGTTTTCAGTTTGATAATGGAAGGGGAGATACGATACTTCCTGTACGAGGATAATCTAAATGGTGTAAGATATCTGGATATTTTAAGAAATGTCGTTGAAGACTTTCTCGACAATATCCCATTAAATCGCGCTTTGAGCGCTTGGTATCAAATGGATGGGGCTCCAGCACATTCTGCAAGAGCCGTAGGTGAAAAGCTGACAGAACTATTCGAAGATCGTTGGTACGGAAATAGGGGGCCTTCGCTCTGGCCACCGAGATCTCCTGACCTAACGCCAATGGATTTTTATGTATGGGGACGCGTAAAAGATTTGGTATACACAACCCCGATCACAAGTAGAGAAGATCTGCGTGCAAGAATAGTTAGAGCATTCGATAGTATTAATCCGGTTGAAATTAGAAATGCTACGCGTTCTGTTCATACACGGATTATCGATTGTCTTAACGAAAATGGCGGTCATATTGAACACTTGCATTGATGTAATGAATGACCAAGCTTTGCTAAAGTGTTACGTTTGTTTCATTCAAAAATGTATTAATGTTGATAATTGATAGTTCCATTGTAAGATTTGTATTTGTAAATTATAAAATGAAAGCAGTTGTCTTGAGAGTGTATTTTTTGTTAAAAAAATCGTTCACATTTAAGGCCGGTTTTTCCATCTCATGTTAACTTTAACATGAGGTTTGTCACCCTACTTCCCATTGTGACAACAATTGTTTCTATGGAAATAACTTCATGTTAAATTTAACATGACATGGAAAAACCGGCCCTCCGGTCTCATTTTGACCATAAATCACAAATAAATCAAAAACAACTTCATTCGTGTAGCCCACCATTGTTGTAAGGCCAAAATTAAGCCAACAGTTATTAATACTAACAATGAAAATGTCACTTTTTGACATGTGGCAAATTTTCCAAAGCCTACTCAATTTCCGATAACTCATCATTTTTTTCGTAAATAACTCAAAATTGATAAGTAGAGGGTATAGGACATGTTGATGAAACTGCCCCTAAAATTTAGCGCTCTATCGATTGCCATTGTCAAAAATAGTACGTGCCATTTGAAAAAATCGACTTTTCCACATTTTGTCATCGTCAAATTTTAATAGTAATTGTGAACGTTTGAAGCTATGTTCGTAAATTGCTGACTACACAAAAGATTCTCTGATTCCTTCGCTATCGAATGTAAAAGAACTCGTTTCATCATTGCAAAGCGTTGAGGAGCTGCGATTTTTTAAAGCAACTCTTGCATGTGACATTTTCAACAAAAAAATTGACATAAGTCAAAAACTATGACAGATAGATGAAGATAACTCAGATAAGAAATACTCAGTTTAAAAAGACGATCTTAAATATGTAATGAAAATTATAGGGTTCCATTTAAAATAACAAAGTTGGTATCATTTCCGGCGAAACCGGAAGTGACGGAATGTTGCCAATATTTTAGGTGAATTCGGAATTGTCGATAGTGGTCGAGTACCAAATTTCAAATTTCTATTCCACTTTGAAGTCGAAAAACTTCTAACGAACGGTCTACGTGAATCACCCTGTATACTATATACCTAATTGTAAATTTTTATACCAAATAAAAAAAAATTAGAGAATTGCAAAATTGCAAAGGTGAAGGAAAACTAATCATTATTCTCCACGCTGGAACAAAAGACGGGTTTGTGGACGGTGCCGAGCTTATTTTTTGTAGAAAAAGTAAATCCCAAGACTATCATGACAACATGAATTATCAAAACTACACAGAATGGTTAACCAACAAGTTTTTGCCTTTAACAGTGTGACCACCCCGCTAGCTCTGGTCGTTAGTTCAGGTGTTCTGATTTCCGACTATTTGTCCTTGGGCGCCAGACACCATTCGATGTCAAAGGAAAATGGAGCCGAGTACTACCTACCCTGTGATTCCGACCGCTCCCACCTCTAGCCGGTCGGGTCGGGGTTGCTGAGATGACAGTAGCTTGCTTAAACCACGTGACCAATGTCACTAGTGTCACTTGTCACCTGACGTGACGTAAACGACGAAGTTAAGTGAAAGAATGTTAAATTATCTTGTTCAGCCTCAAATAAACCCTTGGCCACCCCCCCAGAATACCACAATCACCACTAGTAAGTCAACAACTCAATTTGGGGTGTATTAAAATTTGTATTAAAAAGTTGTAGATGTTGACACAACGTAATGAGGTAGGCGTTATATTTACAATGGATTTCTACGTGGCAGCAGCTGCTCCCCTCACAAATATTAAATTTAGATTGCTAACGTGAAATAAAATGGTTCGAAGCTATGGCCGCAGTTCAAAAGTTGTGGTTTGAAAGTGGCGAGGACATCAGCCACGAAGGAGACTTTCGAAGTAATACGATGAGGTGTACTCACAAATCGAAGCGTTGACGGTGACGTCTTTCCTACGAGAGGAAAGATAGTGAATTGGGGCGACTGGACTAGTAGCCGAAGGCTGGCTGTTCAAGTTCTCGGGTGAAACTGGTGGACGGAGATGTGGTCGACTTAATAAGTTAACGTAGGGGCTGGGCTGCGCCGAAACTAGAAGTTCTTCAGATGGAATGTACCAAAAGACCTGAAATCTCTACTTGAGGCCCAGAAAATTGATTGTGCATGGACATACCTCAGCTCGTATAAGGTCTTTTGAATAAAAGATGTTTAATCTATCGTTAGAAAGAGTTTAGTGACAGTTGAGTTTATTTAGAGCCTACAAATTGAGTTTAGTTTAATTATTTAACAGATTTTGTACCTTTAGGTGTTCTGAAAGCGTTCTTCTCGTTTTAGAATGGTCACACCCAGCGAAAATTCTTTGATTGTCACTTTTTTCTTTTCTTATCTCCTCTCCCCATCAGTTTCGCGCCAATTTCACGAGGCCACGTGGTGGCGGCAAACTTAAATTATTGCAATGTTTGACTGAATGTTATTACTCTGCACCACGTTACGTTACACCCCCCTTAGTTAAATAAAAAATTTTGAAATTTTTTTTTCCTTTTTTTTTTTCACCCCACCCCTTAAGACTATATTTGTAAATCTGTAACCCTAACTCTAATTTGAACTCACTATGCTAACTATCGTTGGTGTACGCGTCCACCAAGACTGAAATTATACTAACTTATGACTAACAATTTAACGAATCTGGTCATAATTAAAAGAAATGTTACAAGCTATGTAACGAATTCCTAGGTAAGTACTTTAAAGATGAATTGAAACCATGGTTGCTGGATTTTCTTGAACTAAAGACGTCTTTGAATGTGCACACGCCCTACCAACCTGAAATATGCCATATTAAGATAAGATCAAGGTCATTGCGGTTGTATCACTCTTGCATGCATTCTTCCTCATTCACGGGATCATCCACACTCTTCACTTCTACGCACCAAACACACCTTCTCATAACGAGGCCCGACTACGGCTTGAGATCTTTGACATGCCATCGGCCTATGTCCTTTCCACGCTCGTCCTCCAACTGGTAGACAAGCCGGGACACCACCTTCTTAATCCTACATAATACATATTTCGGTGCCAGTTTCTTTGAAAAGTCAGCTGGGGCACTTGACTGGGCATAATTTCTCTTCCACACCTTATCGCCTACTACGTAGTGATCGGCTGGCCTTTTCCGTAAGTTGTAGGTACTACGGTTTTTCTCATAGGCGGTGTGAAGTTTCTGTTGTACTTCTCTGTACACGTCGGCAAGAGCTTTAATCTCGTCCGCATATTTGTTCCGACCTTCGGGGTTCAGGTCTGCCTGCCTAGGGTCGTCCGGTTTTCCATAATACCTCCCATTCGTCGGGACATACCTTCCAAAATTCAGAAATACCGGGCTGTACCCCGTTGATTCGTGGACCGCAGTTCGCAAAGCGAATCCTATCTTGGCAAGATTCCCATCCCACTTTTTGTGGTCTTTACCATCTTTGATATAAGATCTAATGGCTGCGCCCGCTACGCGGTTCACCCGTTCCACTGGGTTTACCTGCGGGTGGTAGTTCGCGTTATACCATATTTGCACGCCATATTTTCCCATTACATCCTGGAACACCTTACTTTTAAATTGGACTCCATTGTCGCATATCAGTGTCTGGGCCGCTCCATAGACCAAGAATACTTCATCCTCGATGAGTCTGGATATCTTGTTCGCTGTGGCTTGGCGCATCGGGAACAACAGAGTGAATTTGGAAAACCAATCGCAAATCATTAGAATGCAAGTATTTCCTCGCGTGGACCTAGGGAGAGGTCCTAATATATCTGCTGTCACCAGCTGCCAAGGATACGCAACTTTCTTTTCGGCCCCCATAAAGCCTGGTCGCGGAGTATTCGCAGCCTTTTGTGCCTTGCAAGTGTCGCATTTCTTGACATAGTTTTTCACATAATTTTTTATACCGGGGAAATAATAAAGCTGCGCCGCTCGCCTATACGTCTTGAATACCCCTAGATGAGCTGCGGTACTATCGTCATGGCAAGATTGTATCACCGATTGTCGTTCCGATCTAGGAACTACCAACTTCCACGGCGAGATATTTCCTATAACTGGTCCGTTGCCTGGTTCGTGTTTATACAGCAGATCTTCCTTTATGCTCCACTCTCTGTATTTTTCCGGATCTGCGCCGATCTTTTCGCGCATATCGGCATACCATTCATCCTCATCACATTTCCGGGGATCCAATTCCAGCATGCAAACCTCGCCCACTGGGGCTCTCGATAATGCATCTGGTACAACATTTTGCTTTCCCTTGCGGTGTTCCAAGGTCATATCATGCTGTAGAAGTTTCATTGCCCATCTGGCAAGCCGGCCAGTCGGCTCCTTTAACTGATGCAGCCACAAGAGACTATGGTGATCCGTCACGACACGAAATCTGGTTCCCTCCACATACGGCCTGAATTTCTCGACGCCGTACAGCACGGCAAGGCACTCTTTTTCCGTGACCGTGAACTTACGTTCATTATTGGTGAGAGTTCGACTTGCAAACGCTATTACCACCTCTCTTCCATCATTTGTCTCCTGAGTTAGCACGCAGCCGAGTCCCAAGTCTGACGCGTCGGCCTGAATGGTGAACATTTTCTCGAAATTCGGACTTGCCAGTATGGGTGCAGATACCAGAGCTTCTTTGATCTTTTTGAAGCTGTCTTCGGCTTCATCATTCCAGCGTAATTCCTGTTTTTTCATTTTTCCTTTTATAAGCTCCGTTAACGGGGCTGTCAACAGTGAGAAGTTCTTGACGAATCTTCGGTACCACCCACACATTCCAATGAACCTTTTCATCTCGGTCACTGTTTGAGGTTTAGGGTAATTCAGCATGGCAACGATTTTATCAGGATCCGTCCTCAATCCTTGGCGATCCACTATGAAGCCGAGGTATTTCAGGGAAGGTAAACAAAACTCACACTGCTCCAAGTTGATAGTAGGATTGGCGTCCTTGAGTCGCCGAAACACTTCTGTCAAGATCTCCATGTGTTTCTCGTAGGTAGGGGTAGCTACGATGATATCGTCTAAGTAGACGAAAGCGTATGGTTCGAGAGCAGGACCTAAAATTGAATCCATTAACCTCTGCTGCGTTTGCGCTGCGTTGCTGAGGCCGAAGGGCATGACAGTGAACTCAAACAAACCTCGACCCGGGACCGTGAAAGCTGTCTTTTCACATGACGAAGTCTCCAGGGGTATCTGCCAAAAGGCAGACTTAAGGTCGATACTCGATAGGTACTGAGCTCCCGATAGCATGCTGAGTATGTGGTCAACCAACGGCAAGGGGTAGGCGTCACTTTTGGTGATAGAGTTCAGCTTTCTCCCGTCGAAACAGAACCGTTTCTCGCCATTCGCCTTGTCCACTAACAGCACCGGGGATGACCAAGAGCTCGACGACGGTCTGACTACCCCCAGTTGCATCATTCCGTCCAACTCCTTATTGAGATGTGCCAACATATATGGAGACATCCTATACTGCCTCATTTTAAATGGAGAAGCATCGCCGGTGTCGATCTTATGTACCAATTTCGTGGTACGTCCCAACTTTGTCCCCTGTTCCCACGACAGCGTGCTGAATTTTTCCAGGACTACCGACAGTTGGTTATTCTCCGCTTTGCTTAGGTCTTCTCGAGATCGTATATAGTTGATGGCAGCCACCATAGGTTGGCCGTTTGTGGGCGGGTCAGCCACCCATTCTAAAGTTCTTTCACCTACAAAGTACATATTTGTAGAAAAATCTAATTTAAGACCGAATTCTCGACAGAAATCAGCACCCAGGAGGATAGTATGACAGATAGAAGGTACTACCCAGATTTTTATCATCCTGAATTGATTATCAAGTACTACTGGCAGATACACATAACCTATAACCTTCTTTCGCTCACCTCCCGCGGTTCCAATACTATTCATGTGCGACTCATGAAGATCTAATTTAAAATATTCGATAATTTGCATGCCATCCTTACCGATTATCGAATGGCTCGCTCCACTATCCAACATTGCGACGATTTCCACCCCAAGAACTGATATTGAAATGAAGGGTCGATTATCGTGTGGTTCATCTACGAATGTGAGGTTAACACAGGCCTGGCGCGAGGGCGGTGCGAGAAAATGACGGCCTGCCTTCTCGCACCGTTGCCGTCTTAGTTTTTTGAGCGGGAACATCGTGGACAATTTGGCCGGATCACTCGGACTTTTCCACATCCTGCACAAATCGGCTGTTTTGCAGGTGTTTTCTTCTCTGCAGCACGACCACTCGGACATTCTCGACGGAAATGGCCCTCCTGATGACAGTTGTAGCAGGTGTATGCGGCTACTTCATTCCGCCTATAGTCACGGTTTTCCCCTCCAAAAGTTTTTTTTAACGGACGGTCGCTGCTGGAGGTACTACTTGTAGCCCGTGAATCTACGTCCCCTTGGCAAGCCAAATCCGGCTCCAAGAGCGCACTATTCTTCCGTGGAGGTGGCACGTATTTTCTTTTGGCCGTGTTAGCACCCTCTAGGATTCTGCATACTTCCATCAGTCGATCCAGACTGTCTATGGTCTGCAGAGCTAAGTGAGGCTGGTACCAAGGTAGCAGATTCTTCTTGATGGTTTTAAGTTGAATCTCTTGAGTGGGTACCTCTAACAGCCGAGAAAAAAGACCTTGCATTGACGTTATGTATATAATAACTTTCTCATTAGTGCCTTGAGTTCTTTGTCGGATTTCTGTCCAAAGCTCTTCGTCGAAATCCGCAGGTAAAAAATCACGACGTAGTTGTTTCACGAGGCCGTCCCAGTTAGTCACTGTAGACGAGACAGACGCATACCACACCCGTGCGGGACCTACGAAGAGATCAGAGGCCTCTTTGAACAATTCAGCCTTGGTTTTGTTCCTGGCTACTCTCAGTTCTTCTACTCGGCGAAGGAAAGCGCTTACCGAAACTTTTCCCGAGGATCCATCGAAAGTCAAACCCCACTTAAAGACAGGTACCGACTTAGTAGTAGGTGGGTCGTTTCTGGCGACCGGTGGACCCCTGTCGAGCAGAGCCTGAAGGAAGGCGGCCGGTAGTAACGGCTCTTCTACCCTCCCATCCCTGGGATCCCCTGAGGCGTCATCCGTTTGTTCTCCGTGTCCCTCAATAAGCTCAAGGGCGTCTTCCTCCATCGCCATGACCTCTACCAAGTTGGTGCGCTTAAGTTCCGCAACTTTTTCCGTATCCTCTGGCAATCTTCGCAATCTTCCCGTAATATGCTTGCCCCTGGTTTTAATTCGACGACCTACATCCCGGTTGGTACCGTCAAATTCTGCCACTGTTTGTCTCAATGTCTGGATGCTCTCTATCAATTCCTTGGCCTCTGTGTCGAGGTCCATATTACTGGGTCGCTTATATTCCATCATGGGTCTGGCAGCATCAGATCTCAATTGTTTACGGAGGCACTTCCTTTTTGCGTCTACGGATGTCTTTTCCGAATATAGCCCCCTTATTTTGAGCTCATAATTTAGTTCGAAGGACCTAAGACTATTGGGATCCATATCATACTCCGCCACTTCCCCCATTTTAACTAGGCGCCTATAATAACAGGTACCTACGAAATACTAAACAGGACAGAGGTGTGAGATTCCTATTATTAGTTTAAAATGAGCGCCTCTAAAGTAGGTAGACCAGATCCGCTAATCGTTAGGGTTATGATAATTTCAGTTATCTATTACAATATGGTATAACCAGGCAATTTAACACAAAACGCAGACACTACAAGCGTTTACAAAACACTGTACCTACTTACTACAAGATAAAAACGTAAAGGATCAAAGAATTTAAATTATTGCAACCACAGAACCAAATTCCCCAAATAACTATTTTTTAAAATGGTACTACTTATTTCCGGTGTACGTAGACGTGGTGTTAAGATAAACCCCCAGTTTAGGTAGTACTAGAAAGGAAATCGGAAAGGTTGTAGGAAATATGAACAAATAGTCGTGCCCCACACGTTGGGCGCCACTTTTGTGTGACCACCCCGCTAGCTCTGGTCGTTAGTTCAGGTGTTCTGATTTCCGACTATTTGTCCTTGGGCGCCAGACACCATTCGATGTCAAAGGAAAATGGAGCCGAGTACTACCTACCCTGTGATTCCGACCGCTCCCACCTCTAGCCGGTCGGGTCGGGGTTGCTGAGATGACAGTAGCTTGCTTAAACCACGTGACCAATGTCACTAGTGTCACTTGTCACCTGACGTGACGTAAACGACGAAGTTAAGTGAAAGAATGTTAAATTATCTTGTTCAGCCTCAAATAAACCCTTGGCCACCCCCCCAGAATACCACAATCACCACTAGTAAGTCAACAACTCAATTTGGGGTGTATTAAAATTTGTATTAAAAAGTTGTAGATGTTGACACAACGTAATGAGGTAGGCCTTATATTTACAATGGATTTCTACGTGGCAGCAGCTGCTCCCCTCACAAATATTAAATTTAGATTGCTAACGTGAAATAAAATGGTTCGAAGCTATGGCCGCAGTTCAAAAGTTGTGGTTTGAAAGTGGCGAGGACATCAGCCACGAAGGAGACTTTCGAAGTAATACGATGAGGTGTACTCACAAATCGAAGCGTTGACGGTGACGTCTTTCCTACGAGAGGAAAGATAGTGAATTGGGGCGACTGGACTAGTAGCCGAAGGCTGGCTGTTCAAGTTCTCGGGTGAAACTGGTGGACGGAGATGTGGTCGACTTAATAAGTTAACGTAGGGGCTGGGCTGCGCCGAAACTAGAAGTTCTTCAGATGGAATGTACCAAAAGACCTGAAATCTCTACTTGAGGCCCAGAAAATTGATTGTGCATGGACATACCTCAGCTCGTATAAGGTCTTTTGAATAAAAGATGTTTAATCTATCGTTAGAAAGAGTTTAGTGACAGTTGAGTTTATTTAGAGCCTACAAATTGAGTTTAGTTTAATTATTTAACAGATTTTGTACCTTTAGGTGTTCTGAAAGCGTTCTTCTCGTTTTAGAATGGTCACACCCAGCGAAAATTCTTTGATTGTCACTTTTTTCTTTTCTTATCTCCTCTCCCCATCAGTTTCGCGCCAATTTCACGAGGCCACGTGGTGGCGGCAAACTTAAATTATTGCAATGTTTGACTGAATGTTATTACTCTGCACCACGTTACGTTACAACAGAGCCGTCCGTGGTTATTATTGATAATGGACATTACCATTCTGTTGTTCTAAAGCCATAGCCAACAGAAGCTTGGAAAAAATACGATATTAAGCAGTAATGGAATTACATAACGGATAACAGATTTTAAAGCCGAGTTGTTGCAGCTTGTCAAAACCAACAATACAAACAACCGAAAGTTTATGAAGTGGACGAAATTGTAAAAGAACGTGCTCATATAATTCTTCGCTTACCACCATATCACTGTCAATTCAATCCAATTGAAATGGTATGCGGCATTGCAATAGTATATTAAAAAACACGCTTCATAAGGCCAATTATTATCGCACGAGGATGTTTGGGCATCGAGGGCGAAAAGCCCGAGTTTTACAAAATCCGAGTGCGATAAGAGCCTTATGAAACAAGCTTTTTATACAATTTGTTAGAAAAAATTTGCTTTTCCATTTTCAAAAACAGAGGTCAATGTTCGCTTGACAGTTGACGATTGTTGGACACAATCGTTGCCTAGGTTGCGATGTAAACAAAAGCCGTGCTCTAATAGAGCACATTAGAGAATGCGTTTGTGTGCTATAATGCTAAATGCCCGAAGAAGCGGAGTAAACAAAACGGAGAGATGTTTATTAAAAAATTCGGTCCTTTCACGGTCATTAAGGAGGATGATTGTAAGTTCGGTTTTTTTATTAGGTATGATTTACCCACGTTTTGTTACGTTTAGGCAGACGTACACTTAGTGAACTACAGAAAGAGTTGGAATTAGAATATAATGATTAGAGTAAACAAAATGTTGTTCAAAAAGATGCCATCTTAGTGAAAAGAACCTGATTATAGAGGACGCTCGTCCTATTTGCCCGGAGGGTGATTGTAAGTTTCGGGGAAGATCAGCACCTAGCGCAATCTTCAAGGTTAGAACAGACAGCGGGGTGCTTATATTCTAAGTAATATGTGTCAACTGAGTTTTTGATTTTCTCGACCTGTAACTCCATCCAGAATCTTTATGAAGCAGAGGCAGGAATTATTTATATAGACAAAGGCAGGAAGGAGGTGATTAATGCGTCCGGGTAAATTAAATTTTTTTATATTCTTTGTTATCAATTGTTGTTTGTTTGTTGTTAGGAAGAGTAAGGGGAAAGATTTGCGAATCCTGATGCAGGAGCAGAAGGGACAGTGTGAACTTCCTGCAGCACCTCGTCACTGCCGGCAACAGGTGGTAGTGACAACAGTTCCTCCACCACCCCAACTAACAACCGCTGATGCAGCTCGCACATCGACAGCTTCAACCCCAACTCCAGCCATTAATGCAGCCCCTGCATCAACAGTCTCAGCCCGAGGTCCAGCCAATGATGCTGCCTCCGCATCAGCATGATGATTTATTTTGAAATTACTAAGAATTTGATCGAATTTAATATTATCATCTAAACGTTTATCCTTATCTATAACCATTTCTACATATTTTTTCGCTTGTTCCGGATATTGATTTAAATAATCAACGACACTTTCTCGTCTCATCTGATGTTGAATATTTGACGTTGGTGTTGAACGTAAACTATTATCATTTTCACTATCATAAACAGAGTTTTCTGAAGAAAAAGGTACAGGTGTTGTCGGTTCTGATGCAAACACTTCTTCTTCATCACTAGGTAAAAAATTTACTGTTATTTGATTTCCGCTTCTACCATAACTTTTTCGTTTTGCTTGTTTGCTTTTCTTTTTCTTGCTACTATTACTATCGAGGTCGGTCTCTTCTTTAATTTTTTCTCGTTTAATGTTTTCCTGTTTAATCTCCTCTTTCACGTTCACCAGATTCGTAGAAATTTCTTTAATCGGTTGACTTAGTGGTGTAAATATTTTTTCCATTTTTCGTTTTTGTTCTACATCCCCATATTTTAACGCTTTGTATTTATTTTTTATGTCTTTTAGGGTCTTTAAAATACCGAGTTTTACTTGCTCGACTTTGTCGCTATTTCCTTTTTTAATTTTCATGTCTCTTATAACCTGATGTCCTTTAAACGTCTGCTGTATAACTGTTATTTAAACCCTTCCGCAAATTCACTTAAACCTTTTCTATATCGCCCTTTATCGAGATCGAAATCTTTTGCGATAACCAGGAAACCAAATGATGTTTTCCAACAATTAACACATAAGGTTTTAAACGTTTCAAATGACATGTCGGTATTTACATGGTCGCTATAAACATGTTTCATGTTCATTTCATCCTGTTTGAATACGGCTAGAAAATTCGCGTTTTCTCTCAACAAATGTTTCGGCAGATGAGTGTAAGATTGCGTCATGTAGATAATATCCACCGCGCAATGTCTTCCCATGCAAAAATAATCTCGTATTTTACTTTGTCGTTCACAGCTTACGTCATCGAATAACATTAAAGTATTTTTTTTAACGTTATTCGGATGTGGTACTTCGCTATTGTCTTTATATTCTTGGTATCCTATTTGTTTAATCGTTGAAATAATTTTCCTCA
This sequence comes from Pycnomerus fuliginosus, assembly GCA_963924575.1. Lineage (NCBI taxonomy): Eukaryota > Metazoa > Arthropoda > Insecta > Coleoptera > Zopheridae > Pycnomerus > Pycnomerus fuliginosus. The sequence goes on from CAWUQC010000003.1 coordinate 3,288,880, forward strand.
AAAATTCATATTTTTCTTGGTATAAAGTCTTCGAGAATATGGCTAAATTTTCAAATTTTAAACCATTAGGAGACAATATGAGGGTTAAAGCCAAATGAGATTTTCCACAATTCGATGTGCCAACAATCAGGGCTCTTAGATGATTTGGGAACAAAGGACTGTGACGATGATAATTCGATTGAGCCGCCCGCGCATCTTCACATATTATATTCGCTTCCACTTTTATGGGACACTGTGTAAACTTCATGCTCATACTAACATAGTTAACATATAATCTAAAATATATATATAAGGTGAGAGACTTATTTTTATCCAGTATTATGCATATCACTAAAGGGAGTGGTATTGTAAATTCATTGATCGATAAGTTGCCGTTTGAGGTACACGTTCCAGGTTATAATTTTTGTGGTCCCGGTAAGTTTACATCTCTAATAAAATTTTATTAATCAAACCGTATATAGGTACGAAACTTGAGAAACGTTTAAAAGCCGGCGATACTGGGATTAATTTATTGGATGAAAGTTGTAAAGATCACGATATAGCCTATCATAAAACTAAAGACTTGAGCGAACGTCATAAAGCCGATCGAATACTCGAAAATCATGCTTGGGAAAGGGTGAAATCGAAAAATTCCACTTTTCCTGAAAAAGGGGTGGCTTGGTTGGTGACTAATACAATGAAAGCAAAACGAAAACTCGGTTTGGGGAGTAAAACAAAAAAACAAGCCTTTCGTAAAGCCGTATTAGATTCTATTAACCCTCCAATCAGTAATTTAGTGTCGGCTGCAACATCAAAATCGTGGATACAAAACATTACAAAAAAATTAATACGAGATGCTAAAGTAGCCATACGGAAAGCCGGTGGACGAAAAAACATTAGAGTACCGAGGGAAATTCCTCTTCCAAAATTAGGAGGGATTTTACCTTTAATTCCACTTTTCGCGGGTTTAAGCGCTTTAGGAAGTTTGGCAGGGGGTGCTAGCGGTATTGCGAAAGCAGTGATCGACGCTAAAAATGCCAAAAAAAAATTAGATGAATTATCACGACACAATCAAACGATGGAATCGATCGCTTTGGGAAAACAAGGTAAAGGTGCACTCTACTTGAAACGTCGCAAAAACGGCTACGGATTGATGATTCAAAAGGGAAACTGTATTCACCATCATCGACGACGACGACGACAACGCAACAAAAAAATTACTTCAAAAAACTAGGTGCCATGCTGCCTAAAAGAGCCCTTTCGGATGTCGATATCGTAAATTTTGCGGAAAAAGTAAAAATTCCATATTTTCGAGGAGTGTTTATGAAGGATACATTACCCCGTAGTCCATGGGTGAACGAATCAGCCATTTTTAATTTAAACAACTCCAATCAAAATGGAAGTCATTGGGTGGCATACAAAAAACGTTGCAACAAGGTCATATTTTTTGATTCTTTTGGATATTTAAAACCTCCTACTGCTCTTGTAAAGTATCTAAAAAATTCCAAAATATACTACAATCATGAACGTTTGCAAAAATTTAACACTTGGAATTGTGGACATTTATGTATCATGTTTTTATTAAATATATCTGCAAATTAAATATATTGGAGAAAAATATGTAGTTCATTTCATTAACCCTTCAACATGTCTACGTCGTGGGTGTTTGCTCTCAAAGGTAATACCAGCATAATTTCCGTGGATTATTTTCCTCCCTTATTGTTAAATCTAGATTATGATTATTCGCTAGCCTTGGTCTCGTTAAACACGATTAACAGCATACCCAACGTTGACGAAAATAATAATAAATTTCGCTATAAAGAGAAAGAAAAAACCGATAATATTGAACTCACATTGGAAACTGGTTCCTATGAGATACAGAGTATCGAAGAAACAATTCAAAAACTTATTTTAACCCGAGAAAATCTTCCTTCGATCGAGGAAGCGAGAAAAAAATTTTCTTTAACACCCAACAATAATACTTTAAAATGTGAGCTGAAAACTGATTATATGGTGGACTTTACACCTGACAATTGTATTGGAAGGATGCTGGGTTATTCTAAACGAGAATTGTCCGCAAACCAAACGCATGTGTCCGATATTCCAGTAAATATTATAAAAGTTCAAACTATACGTGTTGAAAGCAATTTAACCACCGGTGCTTACGTAGGACACACCCCCGCACATACAATATTTCAATTTTCGCCTGTGGAAAATCCTGGAGAATCCATCGACGTTCAACCTAGGAACCATACCTATTTACCCATGTATAAATCATCAATTGATAACATAACCTTAAAATTGGTCGATCAACAAGGTCGACTGGTCGACTTTCAAGGAGAAGACGTTTTTATTCAACTAGAATTGAGACGCAACGCTAAATGGGGCTAGTGTTTTTACCCTTTATAAACGCGTTAAACCCGTTAAACCCAGCAGTCGTTCAAACGAACTTTAAAAGTGCACATCGACAACAAGGTAAAGGTATATCTAAAAAGATTGTCTCTAACCAACGTCATCGGCGACTTTCAAACCTCGCTACCATCTCCAAAAGATTATCAATTAATAAAAAACGAAAATTAACGAAAGTGAATAAAGAATTTCTACAATCGCTTGGCTATGATGTCATCATCGGTTAATAACGAAAAACTCCAAATATACTCTAAACCACAATTTGACAATTCGATCGAACGTGTTGAAGAACATACTTATTATCCATCTACAAAATCGTTTCAAAACAACGATTCTGTGGAAATAGAGATAACGCAAGAAGATGCCTTTTTGGACATTTCCGAGGCCGGTTTGGAAATTTCAGGAATATTTATAAAAGCAGACGCTGGAGATAGCCTGTCAACGAATTTCGCTTTGTTTCTTTGGGAATTTATGATTTATACCTTTAATGGAAAGGAAATAGAGAAAATTAACCAACCGGGAATAACCTCCCTCGCATTCCTAATGTCAGCTTTAAACGAGCGAGAAATATCCTCTATGAATCAAAGCGGTTTTTCACCTACCGATATTTTGAACACAGCGGATAATACTTTCGTTGCAAGAATACCCTTGAAATTGGTTTTCGGTTTCTTGCGGGACTGTAAAAAATACATATTCGGCAAACACAGATTCACTTTAGTTCGAGCGAAAACGGATGATAACTGTTATATCACCAAAAAAGATACAAAATCAACAATTACCATACAAGATTTATGTTTAAAAGTAAATCACGTAATCTTCAACGATAGAGTTCGTTTACCGTTGCTGAAAAATATCAGCAAGAATATACCTATTTCTTTGGCCTTTAGAAAATGGGACACTTTGGAACAACCGAGTTTAAAAAGCGGCACAAAAGATTATTGGAATGCTCGTACTACAAGTGCAAGCGGTGTACCACGATGGGTTATTCTGCTCTTCCAAGACAATCGAAAAGATAATTCTAAAGTGAATTCAGCTAAATTTGACAATTTAAATTTAACCAATGTTCGCCTACATCTCAACTCCAAATTCTATCCCAATGAAAACATGCGGCTTAATTTTTCAAATAAACAAGCGACTTCGGCATTCGAAATGTACCGGCACTTTCAAATGCATTATAGAAATAAGGAATATCCGGAAACTTATCTAAATTATGCTGGCTTTATAAAATCACCACTTTTTATTTTCGATTGCAGTCAGCAAGCTGAAACTTTACCTTCGGGTTCAGTAGACGTTAAACTTGAATTTGAAGCGTCTCAAAATTTCCCCACCACCACGGCTAAAGTCTTCTGCATTCTCATCTACGATTGTATTTTCGATAATTATCCTCTTACGAGAATCGTGCGTGACGTCATCGTTTAAATATAATAAAAAGATATTGTGGAGACAAGCGTTTAGTTTCCATCTGCAAGTTGCTGCGAGATGTCTTTTATTATATGTGACATACAAGGCTTCAACATTGGATACCCACCCACGTTTAAAGAATTAAGTTTCTGCGAAAATGGAAAAATCGCTCATTACATCGTTAAGCCAGCAGTGCCATTTAACGAATTAACCCGTGATCAGCGACGACAAGTGAAATTTTTGGAATTCAACCATGGTTTTATCCCATATGAAGACGGGTTCATTGAACAAGATTCAATTTTCGATATTATAAAATATCATTTATCGGGCCACGTTAAAGTTTACGTAAAAGGTGCTTTTAAGGAAACAGCATTAAAATACATTTACAATCAGCTTGAAGATAAAGAAAACCTACCTATTATTATAAATCTAGAGCATGCTATGTTTATATGGACGAATACAGCCCCTATACCTGTTTTAGAAAAATGAGTTCCAAGATGTTTATACCATTACCATAACAATAAGGTCGCATGCAGTCTTAATTACTCCCTACTACTATATAATTTTATATTAAAATTATTACCATAATAAACTTTTATACAGGGTGTCCCAATTGTCTGTATTCGGTCGATAACTCCATTGCTGTTAGAGATAGCGAAAAATTGTTAAATACAAAGTTGCAGAGGGTCAAAAAAGGCACATTTTAAAAATACAATCCTGTATACATGCTGTCCCACTAAGGAGTAACAACACAAACATAGTTTTTTTTTAGTGGAACACCCTGTATTTTAATTTTTTATTGGATTCTATGATGAATTCCAAGTAACATTCATTAATCATGTTTTCATCTGAAGCGAATGGTTTAGAAGATATTGGTAATTTTGTGGGAAAAATTACTTTTGCAGTACTTGTTTTAAAAAATCACCCCACAACCAATTTTCAACCTTTGGTTTTGTAAATTTAGCATGTCATTAAGGTAGATTTGGGCTATCTTTCAAGCGCTTAAAAACGATGTTACCTTCTTAAGTTCGTCTCCAGTAACATCATGAACCTTCAAAAATGTAGAGGTTTAAATTTCGAAATTTTTAAATGGCACCACTATCAAATGTTATAGCCATAAGCTGTAACACTAAATTTGCTTTTGTTTGATATAAAATGTCCCTATATCCAAGTCTCGAATTTTTCGTTTTATTCAGTAAATTATGATTTTTAGGAATTTCCATTTTTAGCTTACAATAATGTTTTTGAAAACTTGCTGGGACACATGTCACAATAGGTGTCACAAATTCTGTCAGCCGGAATCCTGCGTTAATTAACCATAAATTGTGATCAAGTGTTTTTTTTAATGTTCATTTATGGAACGCAAGACTGTACCTACTCAAAAAAGTTACAGCATTTTCAGCTCTTAGGTACTTACCAAAGTGAAATAAATAGATAAAAATTGCACTTTTAGAATAGGTAGGTACATACTTTTTTAATTACTTACTTACCGACTTAATTTTTTGGGTCATTTAAAAAACAACAGATAGGTACTCTGTTAAAATAAAGTGATTATAATGCCAATGATTTGGCTTTGATGATGAGCAGTTTGTGTTCGAAACACGTTAGCTGTTGAAATAAACGGTATAGTGGGGGTTTCTGGTGATTGTTATAATAATTACGCTTTGTTTTTACAGACACAGAATTTATTGCAGGTCCTGTTTGTAGCCCAAAGGCAATTGGGCAAATTATCAAACGCAACTTTAAATATTAAATCTATAGAAATTGTAGTTCGACTGATACACGTTTTACACCTATAATGAAATGTAGTCAGGGCCAACCGTCTAAAAACATCAGGAAGAAAAAGATGAAAATTGCGTTTTACTGAATAAATCGAAAAATACTAGACTTGGATATGGGAACATTTTATATTAAACGAAAGCAAATTTAATTTTACAACCTATGGCTTTAACATTTGATAGTGGTGCCATTTAAAAATTTCGAAATATTAGCCTCTACATTTTTGACGTTCATAATGTTACTGGAGACGAACTTGAGAAGCTAAGACCGTTTTCAAGCGCTTGAAAGATAGCCCAAATCTACCTTAATGACATGCTAAATTTACAAAACCAAAGGTTGAAAATTGGTTGTGGGGTGATTTTTTAAAACAAGTACTGCAAAAGTAATTTTTCCCACAAAATTACCAATATCTTCTAAACCATTCGCTTCAGATGAAAACATGATTAATGAATGTTACTTGGAATTCATCATAGGATCCAATAAAAAATTAAAATACAGGGTGTTCCATTTAAAAAAAACTATGTTTGTGTTCTTACTCCTTAGTGGGACAGCCTATATACAGGATTGCATTTTTGAAGGGTGCCTTGTTTGACCCTCTGCAACTTTGTATTTAACAATTTTTCGCTATCTCTAACAGCAAAAATTTTGCAATTTTACCTTAAAAACAGAAACCTCAATTTCTTATTTGATAAAAAAATATGAATTTTTGTTAACGAGGCAGTTTGCGGTGATAAAAAATGATAATTTTTCAGCGAGGATGTTTGTGGTATACACCGAAAGGATGTATAGCATTTTATTAAAAAATAATTATTATCATTTTGTAGTTGCGGTGTGCACGTAGATCCATCAATTATATGCGAGGCGGTTCTAAATTTTTTTTTTATTACACATAAAAATCTCAAATCCTTTTACTTTATTATGATGGAAGTTTACGATGATCATCTGATGCAACCAAAATCTTTGATTAATATATGCCAACAGAAAATTATAAATTTAATAACCCTTAACAACGAAAACGGAAAAAATGTATTAAATTTATTGGAAATTTTACCATCGACAATAGCACATGAAATTTTGACTAATTTCTCCACGGTAAAATTCAAAGAGATCTGGAAAGAAATCGACAACAGCAACTATCAGTCCGACTTCATTGATGGTGACGTTTTTTCTTGTTCTATTATTCCTTCGACGTGTGCGTGGTGTACGATTTTCAGTGATGACGTAAATTACGAATGGGGCGAGCGGATAGAACGTGTAAAATTATTTAAGTTTCTATTGTGGAAAAACGATTGCTGTGAATCATATACCGCAAAAAAACTGTGTTTACACTTCAAACGTTACGAAGTTTACCACTATGATGATTTGATTACAACATTGAAAAAACGTCATTGTCAAGGATGGAGCAACAGCAAAGGAAAAGAAAAACACACATCACCATTACATACGTCTGTGAAGAATGTAAATTAAAATATAACGATTTAAAATCTTCACCCATCTTTAGTTTCCGTTTTTCAAAAAAAGAAGAACATCTACTTATTTTAGCGGAAAATTTAGAAGATTTCGTGCGAGATGAATCGAGTTTTTGCGGATGGTGCTTAACAAGAGCTCTATTTTCCACCAGATCATATCATTCATGCTGTCGGCAAATTCATGCAAAGAACGTGGCTGATATAAATAATTTCGAGGATGATCAAAGTGACTCATCCACGTCTTCATCGTGGACCTCATCAGATTAAAGCAGGAAAACAATAGCGGGAATAGTGCGGGGAAACGATAGCGACAGCGGTGACTAATTATTCTTTAATTGTGTGCGTGTGTTGTATTGCGCAAACGCATCTACATTTATTTATTAGATATACCGATCTAAAATATATCCTTTGTTCACCATATAATTTTTTCATTCATGGTAAATTCACAGTGCAGCGTTAACGTGTTTGTGCGCTCGTTCTAGTTTTTAACTATCGTATTCAAATTAAAAGCCAGTAAAAAATTAACAGAATGGATCCGATTATTAGCAAATTGAATGTAGCCGCCAAGTGCGAGTCAAAACCCACCCTGAAGGCGAAAGATATGTCAGTGGGCGCGCGATTTAATATCCTTAACATAAAAAACATCATGACTAAATATGGCGAGGCGACCATGGTAGAAAGCGAGGATGTACAATTTTTTCTTCCGAAAAGAATGACGTTGGATATAGATCAACTAAACCACATCAACGGGAAGAAAGATAAGCTGGTTATTATCTACTTGGGAACAAAACTATTCGAGCAACATCCGTCAATCCTGCTCACCTCTACGAGTTCGCAGCTAAATAAACAGTTGACATGCTCGCGTGGATGTGTGTGCATGTGTCTTCGTAATAAAACATTTTTTTAGTTTCTAAAATTTAGTTACTTGCTTATTACAAGCAACTAATTAATTAAAGGTAAGATTTTCATGTTATTTCCGTTAAATAAATAATGTTTTCCAGGTGTGACATCATTCATTTCTTTCCATTATAAATATATTTACTTGCTTATTACAAACAACTAATTAATTAAAGGTAAGATTTTCATATTATTTCCGATAAATAAATAATATTTTCCAGGTGTGACATCATTCATTTCTTTCCATTATAAATATATTTACTTGCTTATTACAAACAACTAATTAATTAAAGGTAAGATTTTCATATTATTTCCGATAAATAAATAATATTTTCCAGGTGTGACATCATTCATTTCTTTCCATTATAAATATATTTTTTTTTAAATGGTATTTTTATGTCCAAATTGTGGGAAATCTATTTCTCAAAAAAACAATCTACTTAGACATCTTAAAACGGGGAAATGTCGTCGTCGCAGTCATCACAATCCTCTTCCAACCTCACAATATATTACATCATCATCATCACAGTCACCACTAACAATAAAACGTAAATTAAGTGACGTTTCTGCTTCATCTTCAATTTATTATGGGGCTTCAACCTCTAAAAAATTTAAACCTATGGATTCTACAACAACAGTGGCATTAACATTGCCACATCCACAATCAATGTCCTCATCATCTCCGCCGCCGCCTTCAAAAAAATCAAGTGAGTTTAAATTTTGTGAAATGTGTAAGGTGTCCATTAAAAAGTCTTATTTTAATAATCATCAAAAATCTCTCAACCACAAATTACATCAACTTCAAATGGTGGAATTAATTAATAATGAAAAAATTAAAGTTTGTATACTCAACAGCTGTTTTAAAAATCGATTAATTAGTTACAAAATATGGAACAATGACCCCAACCTCAAAATCAATTTCACAACGTTTTTTGAATCAATAAAAGAAATTTTATTAAAATTAATAAAAGAAAATTTACAAAAATTTTCCACGTTAAAAATGAACTTAGAACTGTATGGCGACTATTTTCTACAAAGCAAAGAAACATATGACGTTAAATCGTTTAACACAAAATTTATTGAATTAAATGAATCTTACGATATTGAACATGTTTTACGAGATTTATTTGCGATTATCGAATCGAAAGCCAGTGAATTCAGTGAAAAAGACTCTGGATGGATGCTGATTAAAATTCTTCACATGGAGCTGAACATAAATAAATTCAACCCTTTAAGAGTTTCATCATACATTCCCCTTCCTAAGTTTATCGTTAAAAAAAAAAGCCGTTTTAAATATAAAAAACACTGATAACAAATGCTTCATGTGGAGCATTTTAGCAGCACTCCATCCGATATCTTACAGAAACCAGCCTCATCGTGTTAGTCATTATAGAAAATTTGAAAATGATTTGAACTTTAAGGGTATTTCAAATGATAATTTCTTTCCGCTTAAACTCACTGATATTTCCAAATTTGAATTAACCAATCAAATATCAATTAATGTCTATGGACTAACGAATGAAAATAAAAAAAAACAATTTGAAATTATCGGTCCTCTTTATCATACGTCATCTAGACAAGTAAAACACGTAAATTTATTGTTAATTAGCGACGAGGATGGAAGCAATCATTTCTGTCTAATAAAAAACTTTTCCCGATTGGTGTGTTCCCAAATATCTGCACATAACGGTCAAAAATATTTTTGTGAAGGTTGTCTTCTATATTTTCCCACTAAACAAAAACTAGATCATCACATAAGTTTAGGTAGTTGCAATAAAATCCGCACCATTTTACCTACTACAAAATTAAAACAAGATAGATATAATAATTTTGTTCCAGAAAATATTTTAAAATTCAACAATTTCCATAAAAGCCTTAAAGTACCGTTTACAATATTTTTTGATTTTGAATCTATCTTAAAACCTATCGATCCTGAAGATGGAAAAAATGTGACGTCATCAAAACGGTACAAAACCCATTTACATGTGCCCTACAGTTTCGCTTATCTCATTAAATGTTCTTTTGATGACACGAAATCTAAATTTGTCACATATCAAGGGCGAGATGCAGCTGGCGTTTTTGTCGATATGTTAGAAAAAGATGTAAAATTCATTTATGAGGAATATTTGCAAAAACCTCTACCCATGTCTCCTCTTACTGCAGAAGAACAAAAATTATGTGATAATCCAACCGTTTGTGGTATTTGCAAACAAAAATTTAAAGATGGTGACGTAATCGTTAGAGATCACGATAAAATGACCTCGCGCTTCCGACAAATGGCTCATAATGTTTGTAATCTCAACTATAAAGTCCCGAATTTTATCCCATGTGTTTGTCATAATATGTCCTCTTATGACACTCACCTTTTCATTAAACAATTGGCCAGTAAATCATCTAAACTTAGCGTTATCGCTCAAAACAAGGAAAAGTACATCTCGTTTACGAAGCGTATTTTTATGGCCGATTTAAATGAAGATCAAAATTTTAATGACGATAACGATAACGCTGATGATGATAATAATGCAAAACGTTCATCTGTTTTACTTCGATTTATAGATTCATTTCGATTTATGGCTAGCTCTTTGGCAACGCTAGCCAATAATTTATCACCCGACGATTGTTTGCAATTGCAAAAATATTTTCCGGAAGGCGAAAAATTTGAATTGATGCGACAAAAAGGTGTTTTTCCCTATTCTTATGTAGATTCATTTGATAAATTAAACGAAAGGCAGTTACCGTCACGTGCGAAATTCTTCAACACTCTAACCAACACCCCATGCTCGAAAGTTGATTATAAGAGAGCTCAACAAGTATGGAAATTGTTTAATTGCAAAACCTTGGGCGATTACTCGAATGTGTACTTAAAATCAGATGTGCTCATTTTAAGCGATATATTCGAGAATTTTCGAAATATTTGTCTTAAAATTTACGATTTAGATCCTTGTCATTACTATAGCGCTCCGGGGTTGACTTGGGATGCGATGCTTAAATATACAAAGTGTGAAATAGAACTCTTCACAGACTATGAAATGTTTAATTTCATCAAGAACGGCATTCGGGGTGGGTTATGTCAATGCAACTTTAGAAAAGCCACCGCAAACAATAAATTTATGGGGGAAAAATATGATTCCAATCAACCATCCTCTTATCTTATTTATCTCGATAGCACGAATTTATATGGGGCAGCTTTATCTTCAAAATTACCAATCAATTCATTCGAGTGGGTGGCCGATGATGATGTCAACTCTTTTACAGAAGACAAAATTCAAAATTTAAATGAAGATGACGACACGGGTTACATTTTTGAGGTCGATTTAAATTATCCTGTAGAATTACATGAAAACCATAACCATCTACCTTTTTGTCCGGAAAACAGGTGCCCGCCAAATTCAAAACAAAAAAAATTATTAACTTCGTTTTATGATAAGAAAAAATATGCCATTCACTATCGACATTTAAAATTAGCCTTAAAACACGGTCTAAAATTAACAAAAATCTATAGAATTTTAAAATTTAAAGAGCAAAATTGGATAAAGCCATACATAGACTTGAACACACGTTTAAGAAACCAGGCGAAAAATGGATTCGAAAAAGATTTCTTTAAACTCATGGTTAACGCCATTTTCGGTAAAACTCTAGAGAACGTAGATAAAAGAGTTGACATAAAACTCGTGACGAGTTGGGAGGGACGGTATAGCGCTCAAAAATTATGTGCTTTACCTCATTTTAAAAATTTTAAAATTTTCACCAACAATTTTGCCGCCATACAACTCCATAAAACTTCCGCAAATTATTTAAAGCCCAATTATGTTGGATATACCGTTTTGGAAATTTCCAAATTAATAATGTACAGTTTTTATTATAATAATAATAATAATAATATAGTTTATTTGCCCAACAGTAGAGACCATTTACAGGACAAAGAATTGATATACATAATATAAATATACAAAGTAAAGAGTAAGACAAACAGAAGCGAACAAAGAAGTAGGTAAATCAAACCGAGTTCAGTTTAGCCGAGAAAAGGCTGAAAATAGATTTCTTAAAACTATATAAACTCAGCCTGAAGATATCAACATCACTATGGCAAATTACATTGTATCTTGAACACATCAGTGAAATCGGACAGCGTAACAGAATGTTGGTACGTGGTATTGAGGCTCGAAAAGTAACAGGAGATCTTGACCCAAGTCGAGGAACCAAAAAATTAAGTCTGCTAAGCAAAGCAGAGGAATCAATAAAAAAATTAATTATTTTAAATAAAAAAATAAGCGAAACCTGTATTTGGAGATAAAGTCATTCTCTGTTATACCGACACTGACAGTTACATTCTTTTATTTAGGACAGAAAATTTTTACGATTTCATAAAAGATAATTTAAACCATTTTGACACATCAAAATTTAAACCCAACAATCGTCACAATATCCCTGTTAATATTTCCGTATTAGGTAAAATGAAAGTGGTATTTGATGAACAGATTTTGTGGGAATTTTTGGGGACGGCAGCAAAAGCATATTTGGTGGACGTAGAGGGTGAGCTTACTAAAAAAGCGAAAGGGGTTAAAAAACATATAATCAAAAATAAATTGAAAAAAAAAGGATTATTTAAAAGCAGTTTCCACGGTAGATACTAAAATTTATAGAGAAGTCGCTACATTTCGCAGTGAATTACATGAAATTTACACGACTTATGAAAAAAAAGTCGCTCTTTCCCATTTTGATGATAAAAGGTATTTAATACAAAATTCGTTTAATACTTTAGCTTGGGGTCATAAAGACATTAATTAACACCATCATTTGAAGTTGAAATTTCTCTCTCACAAAATTTAAAAGTACATAATTTTCAATGTTATATCTATGTATTATTAACAATTATTTCAATTCTCCATGTCTGTATAGTACCTATTATTTTAATGTTCAATATTTACATATTATTATTATTATTATTATTATATGTATTTACTAACCCATATTTTATTGGAAATAAACAATTAATTATAATTTATTATTATTACTAACCCCTAGCATAACAAATTCGTAACCGCAAATCGAACTGACTAATAATTAATTAAAATAAAAACCACATTTCCCTTTACATCCCCTCACAATTAAATACATTATTAACGTCAAGCGCGCGCGCGCGCGCCCGTCGGATGTTAATGCGCATGCGCGACCCCGAGGGCCTTAACACAGCCACCGTCGCCGATACACAATTACAGGTTCCTACTCTCTCTCTCAACCGCTGCCGCCGCCGCCCCCTCCCCCCCCCCCTCATCCAATAATATTAAGGATACCACCAACAATACACGGGCTTACCTCTCCCACCCACCGATAGGTGGCGCTGAAAATCGTCTCTTTTTGTCTCCTTTTTTGACAAACTACTTCCTGTTGTTGAACTCTCCTAGAACAACTACTCATCTGCTGCTGAAATCCTCGGACCGGTCGATTTTGTTTTTTTAATGCGGATCCGATTCTTCAGTCGAACTTTTTTCCCACTTCCGGTTTAACCGGTAATGACCTTAACTTTGTTTTCTCAAATGGAAAGACACTTTTTTCAACGGATTCGGAATCTATGATTCTTTTGAGCTAAAAATATGTATCATACTTGACCGGAAATGCAGTTACGGCCAGCACCCTAGATTTTCAAAAACATCGCAGAAATCGGTCAAAAATCAGGATTTTTTTCATACAAATTCAACTGCGCAATAACATTTCCTTTTTTTGCCTTTGTGTTTTAAATTTCTTTCACCTTTCACAATCTGCCAAAATAACAAAATATTTTTTTTTTAAATGTAATCGCGCAGTTGAATTTGTATCGACAAAATAAGGTTGAGGTGCTGCAATTTTCAAAAATCTTGATATTTGACCGATTTCTTCGATGTTTCTGAAAATCTAGAGTGGCCGTGACTGCACTTCCGGTCAAGTATGATACATGCTTTTAACTCAGAAAAAATCTTAGATTCCGAATCCGTTGAGAAAAAAGTGTCTTTCCATTTGAGAAAACAAAGTTAAGGCCATTTCCGCTTAAACCGGAAGTGAAAAAAAAATCTGATTGCAGAATCAGATCCACATTTAAAAAATAAAATCGACCGGTAAGAGGATTTTAGCAGCAGAAGACTCAAAAATTTTTTATTTGGAATATTCCGCAGCCAACGTTCGCACTGTATATTTGCTGTTTTGGTGCAAATTCACATACGGTTTTAGCTCAACAAATTGACGTGGACGCCTTCAAGCTATTACAAGAAGAGGATTTCAATAACTTTATTAAACCTATTGGTCTGCGAGTTAAACTGATAGAAAAATGGAAGGCTACCGTATCATCGACGGTTGTAATTTTTAATTTAAAGTCTTTTTTACTAACATTCTTTCTGCCTTGTAGTATTTATTTCTGGACGAAGCTGATCTTTTGCAAGATGTCTACTCTACTACTAACTTGTTACATGAAAAATACTAACAAAATTGAAACTGTTTGAAAAAATTGCAAAAATTATTGAAGAAAAAAGTCAAAATGTTATGTTCACCTTTTGTAACGCGTTGTCCGTAAATAAGAAAAAAATACAATTGCAAAAGGAAAGCTTAACGGAAACTTAACGTGATTGTTTCTTTCTTTATTATCAGGTACTTTACATATATACCTATTCTGAGGGGCAAAAGCAGGGGTAGTCATTAACGTAGTTTTATCATTATTATACTAACATCCTCTTCTAATAATGCTTACTAGATAGTTCTTAGACTTATCAATGCTTTGATACTTTCTTTTATAAGTCTCTTAAGATGTAAACGTTATAATAACGCTAATTATTTATGCTTATAGAGAAATAGTGATCTCGTCGAACTGGCACCAAATGTTCGAATCCTTGCCACCTTCAATGATGATGTAATAATTGACGAAGAGGACCATCAAGCTGGGAACATCTCTGATGCCATAACATCTACGAATGTATCAAGTTTATCAACAACCCCGAGAACAACGCCCTTCCCCTCGGCATCGCCAGAACGTGTGCTGGACGATGATGTAGTCTGAAATATTGTATTTCTATTACATTTTGTATCCTTTCATTTTAGAATCCTCTTCTAACCTTCTTGAATAGTTCAAATGAAGGTGTCGAATTAATTCAAACACACAAACCAAGAAATACATTGAAAAGAAGATCATTAGTAAATCTAATAATTGGTGATGAATTGAAGAAGGACCCAAACACAAGGTCTGTATCGATGTTGTATTATATTATGTAGGTATAGTGCATTCATTTGACTCTGACGGGTTCTCTGTCTATTATGTTGCATTCCTATGTATCTCACATATAAGTAGACTGGCGGAAAATGTCAAATAAAACTGGGGGGCTGATCACTAGTGGAATTAGTTGTACATCCGGCTTGGAATTAATTCCGGAATTACGGAATTATTACGGAATTATTTTGGAATTGATGGAATTTAAAAGGAATTAATGGAATTAGTTGGAATTAGCTGAAATTATTTGGAATTAACTGGAATTATTATGGAATTATTTGGAATTGATATGGAATTAATAAGGAATTATTTGGAATTGAGAAGTATATCATTTAAAAGGAATTAAAGGAATTAGTTGGAATTAGCTGGAATTAGTTGGAATTATTTGAAATTATTTGGAATTAATATGGAATTGACGCGGAATTGATTGGAATTAATTGAATTAATGGAACTAATGGAACTAAATCGGAATTAATGCAATTAGAATGGAATTAATGGAATTCAACTGGAATTATTGGAATTAATTCCCGATTGGAATTAATTGTACACAATTTTGTTGAGTGATCAGCCCCCCAAATAAAACATAATACATGAATACATGATGGTGACAATAACATATTATTCTTTTTATAGAATTTCCAAAGAACGATTCCTGCAGATAAGCCAAAACATTTGTGAAATTTTCCCCAACGAATCTAAGAATACCTACTACATTCCTGCTTATAGGGATAAGCAAGGGAAACCTATTAGTGTGCATGGGAAACTATGGGATAAATATATTAACACAAGGAGCAAATATCAATCGTTAGGGATCATTTCAAAAAGAAAATACAGGAGTGAACTTGGTGAACCGTCTGGGGAGACAAGTAACCTTATGAACGGTATAATAAATTGTTTGACACTTTTTATATGTACATTTTGGTTTACCAATTTATATTATGATCATTCTTTAATATTCTTATTAAAGATTCCGATGATGAGGACTTCGAAGAAAAAGTAAATTGGCTGAAAACGAACTCATCTGATTGGGAAAAGGTCAACCAATATTGGCAGGCAACAACAAAAAGGAGAATAAGAAATTATAATGAAAAAAACTTACAAATACACGAGTATTTCAAACAATTTCCAGCTCTTTCGCGAGCTCATGGTTACGAACTTGTACTGTTTTTGCATTATATCAATAATGTGCTTACACAAATGTTTCAGATCGCTGTAGGCTTTAGGATTTTATATCCCGGTAAAGACAGTTTCTTGGAGAAATGGCCACTGCTGTGCCGACCCGTATTAAAGGTCGGTGAATCGAAAAACTGCACGTCAATTAACCAGGCCCTTAAAAGCTTCAGAAAGAATAATTCCTTTATACAGGGTGAGTCTGAAAGACTCCACATCCTTTATACCACAGAATCTACTGTTCAAATGATGAAGCTTGGTGCAAAAATTATTGGTCAATTCTGATTCCTCTTGATGTTATAAGCCGCCAAAAATCTTCATTTTTAAACGTTATTTTTAAATATCTTTTGAAAGGTGTATCGTAGGATTTTGAATTTTTGCACAACATTGTTACAGACCAAGATACAACTACTGATGGTACTTAAGACATCATCCAAAAAGCGGATCCCTGTTATACAGGATGGCCCCGATTTTATTTGCTCTTGAACTTTTTTATGTTTGAAAATATTGCTTATTTGCCTATGCGGCCGTATTCCCCGTTCAATTCTAAAACTTTTTTGGCTCTTAAAATTTTTCGAAAAAACCAACCGCTCACGAGAAAAATTGAAAAAACCGAAGACATGATGCAGGTAATCACCTTAAAACCAATGATGAGTCTACCTCATAAAAAAGTGAAATTACCATCAATATTTTTTCTTCAGTTGTGAGCAATGGTTCTGGGCACAGATGTAGGACAACACCTTCAATGCAAAAAAAACAGTTGAAATGTGATGCGTGTCAACGTACACTTTGATTTTTATTGAAATTGTAAGTTTATCACGATGATCATGTTTTCGGTTTTTTCAATTTTCCTCGTGAGTGGTTAATTTTTTCGAAAAATTTTAAGAGCCAGAAAAGTTCTATAATTGAACGGGGAATACGGTCGCATAGGCAAATTAGCAATATTTTCAAACATAAAAAGTTCAAGGGCAAATAACATCGGGGCCACCCTGTATAACAGGGATCCGCTTTTTGGATGATGTCTTAAGTACCATCAGTAGTTGCATCTTGGTCTGTAACAATGCTGTGCAAAAATTCAAAATCCTGCGATACACCTTTCGAAGGATATTTAAAAAGAACTTTTAAAAATTAAGATTTTTGGCGGCTTATAACATCAAGAGGAATCAGAATTGACCAATAATTTTTGCACAAAGCTTCATCATTTGAACAGTAGATTCTGTGGTATAAAGGATGTGGAGTCTTTCAGACTCACCCTGTATGTAGCTTCCTATAGTTCCTATAAAGGCCAATTTATAACTCGATCCTAATCGGAGCCGCAATTTTAGTCGTAATTTTAAGAAAGTTGAAACATAGGATTTTAAGACTTGCTTTTATAACTCACCGTAAGAATCGTATAAATCGTATACAAAACTTTAGAAGATGGTCAACTTCCATCTCTTGCGATCCGATCCTTACGATCGACCAATCAAGGTGGGAATCCGAGCGCATGCGTGCGAGAGGTGATTTCATCAGCTGAGCAACAGTAATCACATTTTCCATTTGATGTTCATTTCATTTGCTGGTCTTTGTTTGGTACGTTGTGTTGCACTTGTGTTATTTTCGGAGCGAGATTAGAGGTTAGGACGCCACGTGTTTTTTCGAGTGTTTTTGTGGAGTTGGTTTCATCAAAATCAATATGTATGAAGGACTATTGGTAACTTTAATAGAGGGGCACCCCAATTTATTCGACAAGAAAAGGCCCGACTTTAAAAATGCCGTTAAAAAGGAAAATTCTTGGCAGGAGGTAGCCGACGCCATGGGGCAGTCAAGTAGGTAAAATGTTTTCAATACACTTTACTTTATTTCATGTTTGTAGAAGAGGACTGCCAACGGGTGTGGGCCAATATAAGGACGCGATTTGGCAAGGAATTGCGGAAGAGGAAGGTGGTCCCTTCAGGATCAGCCTCCCAAGAAGAGGAAGAGATGTGGCCTCTGTTTAATCCGTTAAGGTGCCTGGAAGCCCACATCGTTCCAAGAAAGTAAGAATAAATTTCCCTTGCATGTATGATTAACCTGATTTGTAATTTTATTTGTTCAGAACAACTACTAATGTCCCGAGTGTTGGGACAAGCAGGAGCAGCAGCAGCATGAGTGGCTGGGACAGCTACGCCGAAATAACCTCGCCTCAGGCGACCGGTGAGGGGGATCAGGTTTCCGAGGTGGTTACGCCGGAGACTGAAGCTGTTGTTGCTGGTCCTAGCGGGATCCCCACAGCAGCTAAAGCGGCAGCTGCCGGCAAAACGCCGACGTCCAGAAAAAGAAAAGTTGTTGCAGACACCCCACTGCTGCATGAGAAGATTGGTGGAGCAGCAGATGCCATTGCAGCTTTCCTTTTCTCAAAATATGAATGACACCTTTTTTGAATCATTAATGGAAGGCTATCAAATGACGTCAATTTCGACCAACACTTATTAAGAGGAATTTCGAGTTGCAACCCCTAATTTCCACCCCATCTGTTCGATTTTGCGAAAAATGCATCCCCCGCAAGATTTCACCGATATATGTGTGTACGTTGAGTTTCCGACAGCTCAATTACACAATGCTAAGCAAGGCTCTAAATCTGTAGATCAGTTTGGGAGGACTATTGAGGAATTAATGGTGGATCTGACTATTAATCAAGCTGAGGGTGACAAAAATGCTGTGCGTGTTTTGGAAGGTACCAACGAGAAAATAGCAATTAATAAAGAAAACATTAGGCGCTTTCCTTTTACACATTTATCTGAGGAGGCTCAGTTACTCTCAGCAATTCGATTGGTTCAAATGAACCAATGAAATTGCTGAGATTAACTGAGGCGCCTCAGATAATGTGTAAAAGGAAAGGCCCTAGTATCATTGTCCAGAGGGTAGTTCACCGAAGTTTACCCTTGAAGCACGGATCAAAGAAAGTTCAAATTCTTTGCAGACATAATTCCGCAGATATTTCCTCTCCACTTGCATATTCCAGGGTCACATTAGCCTAAGTGGGTAAATTACCGATTATTTGATAGATTTTGGAAAAATTAAAATTGAATGTCATGCCCAATTGCACATTTCTCTCTGCACCGGTCCGCTCCAACTACATTTAATGTTGGTATGCTGCAAAGCTACGGCCTAAGCGGTGTAAAAAGATGGCAATAGTAGGGGAGAACGGGGTACTTTGATCATTATAACTCAGAAACTACAGGATGTTAAGTTTGTAGTACCAGGGGCCCTATCCCCGACTTCGGCGGATCTTGTTTCGTGCGAAAGTGATGCGGTTTGCGCACGAACCTCCAACTTTGGTATTCTCGAGATCCGTACCATTCGAATCTCGGGCTATGTGGAACTTTTCGTACGACCGTCAGCATCGCATGATAATTCCAGGCGGATCGAGGCATTTGCACGAAAGTAGATGCTGCTTGCTCAACTCGGTTTTCAATTTTTATATCAAAAATCATTACCGTTGGATTATTTTGCTAATAATTATTATTTATGCTTAATGGGGCGATTAGGAAAATGTCTTCAATTTCATTTCCTTTTATTTGTCTTTGCTTTTTCAAATTTTTTCATTTTTCACAATCTGCGAAAATAGCAAAAAGAATTTTTCTACAAACACTATTAAAAACAGATGTTTTAACGTTTGTTGACAATTGTTAAAAATGGCATTTTATGACACCATCAGTATTAAAAGTCATTTACTTTTAACATTTATGTTAAAAGTGATTTACTTTTAACACTCAGTGTTAAAAGTGACAATGCAACAACAATTAAACAAGCCCCGGCAACAAATTGTCACTATACCTTAGTTACAGCGAATTTCATGGACGTTTTCAACTAATAATATGAAAACTTTTGCTTTTAATCGTGTTTGTAGAAAAAATAGTGTTTGATATGAGTGTTAAAAGTGATTTTATTTTATTCGAAGCGATGGGCCACTCCGCTGCGCGTCGTGTCCCAAACTTCCCTTCTCACAAAATAAAATACCACTTTTAACACTCGAGCAGTTGAATTTGTAACAAAAAAATAAGGTTGACGTTTAGGTACTTGTGATTTTCAAAAATCTTGGTTTTTGACCGATTTCTTCGATGTTTTTGAAAATCTGGGGTGGCCGTGACTGTACTTCCGGTAAATACATATTTCTAACTTTAAAAAATTCTCAGATTCCGAATCCATTGAGAAAAAAGTGTCATTCCATTTGAGAAAACTAAGTTAAGGTCATTTCCGGTTAAACCGAAAGTGTGAGAAAATAACTGTCCCCTCCATCAAATCCGTATTAC
Organism: Pycnomerus fuliginosus; assembly: GCA_963924575.1. Taxonomy (NCBI): domain Eukaryota; kingdom Metazoa; phylum Arthropoda; class Insecta; order Coleoptera; family Zopheridae; genus Pycnomerus; species Pycnomerus fuliginosus. The sequence goes on from CAWUQC010000003.1 coordinate 3,309,489, forward strand.
AAAAATAAAATTGACCTGTCCGAGGATTTTTGCCACAAATCAAGTACAAAAATTTAAGGAATTTTATTCCAGACTTTACACTTTACACCTGCTATATGAACTATGCAGGTAAATAGCAATATTGAACATAAAATGTCTTTTTTTTAAATTTCACCCAATCATCTACTGTAAAATTATAATATTTTAACATTTATTTTGGTTGCGATTTATCAAATAAATTCAAACTTGACCGCCGCGCCGTGCGAAACCGGTGCTCTCATTGGTTTTCGAATGCCGTTACGCTACGGCATACGTTTCTCGGGCGGAAGAAAAGATCGAAATGCGAACAGGCGGAGGGGAACTCGAGAATACCGTTTGGCGATCCGAGAGTCGCCCGTGCGGATTTCGATTTCGTGCGGATGTGCATTCGGATGAGATCCGCCGAAGTCGGGGATAAGGCCCCGATGAATAGCTCATTCAATTTGTATCTTAATTATGATATGATTCGTTCGCGCAGTCACGCTATTTATATGTTCTAGTTGGGTCCGCAATTTCTTCCCTAAATTTTAATGGTCCTAAAAATTAGAGCAAATAAGTACCTAAGTGAATCGCAGAACAAGGAAATTTTAAACTTGGTTCCAATTTTAAACTTGGTTTATATGTTGGTATCAGGGGCCCTATCCCCGACTTCGGCGGATCTCGTTTCGTGCGAAAGTGATGCGGTTTGCGCACGAACCTCCAACTTTGGTATTCTCGAGATCCGTACCATTCGAATCTCGGGCGATGTGGAACTTTTCGTACGACCGTCAGCATCGCATGATAATTCCAGGCGGATCGAGGCATTTGCACGAAAGTAGATGCTGCTTGCTCAACTCGGTTTTCAGTTTTTATATCAAAAATCATTACCGTTGGATTATTTTGCTAATACTTATTATTAGGGCGCGGACTTTATGCAAATGGCATATTCGTAGCGGATAGAGTTTGAACAAAAATCTTCGAGATGTATACGAATCTCACTAAATAAAGTCATTTGACGTAAAATTTTTTTTGCATATTTTGCATATTTTGTAATCCACAGCATATTTTAGTGCACGGAGCATATTTTAAAAAAATGTGCCTATTCGTGCATATTTAGCCAACTTGCTATTATTTCCAATTTATTTTTTCGAATGCATTTTGCTCGGCTAAATGTAAAATGACAAAATCGATACCTGCGAATGCACATGTTCGTCTGTTAATCCCAATTCCGGGAATTTTAACCCTCATTAAGAGGTGCACCACTTAGGATTGGTGATTTGATTATTTCTATTTACCTACGACCTACCTGCTAGGTCGAATTGAAGGGGTGGACTAACTTTTCCCACAAATCTTACTTCATTTATACGTGTTTATTCATTGGGGTAACATCTTCAACAGTTTTTGCTCGTTTGTTTATTGCACATTACCTACCTAAGTATAAAAATGCCAAAAGACAGCAGTTTAGTGTTTTCTTGGATCAAGAATTATCCAGAACTTAAACTAGAAGACGAAAAAGTTTTCTGTAAAGCCTGCAGTAAAATGGTAAGTTTTTTAACAATTATTTTCTGTTATATTATTTCTGTTACATGTATGTTTTCATGTTTTCACTGTATTTTAATAATATTTTTGTCCAGTAAGTAATTCTTTAATTTATTTTAGGTATCTAGTTCGAAGAAATATCAAATAGATCAGCATCTGAAAACACCGTTGCATCAGAAAAATGTTCATATGTTACGGGAAAAAAACATTTCGCAAACAACGATATCTGGGGCACTTGAAGCCTTGTCAAAATTGACGAAAACCAATGCGAAAACCAAAACGGAGCAACAAATGTTCAATCGCGATATCTGTGAAGCCATGGTTAAAGCCAACATTCCCTTGAAAAAGCTGCAGCATCCAGACTTCAAAGAATTCCTCTCCAAGTATTGCAACAAGCAGGTGCCAGATGAAAGTACTTTGAGAAAATATTACGTTGGAGATATTTACAAAGAAACCATAGTGAGTATAAGAGCTTTGGTAAATGCTAATTTTTTATACTTCATTGTGGATGAAACAACTGATAGTTGTGGTCGCTATATTGCTAATTTGCTAATAGGGAATTTAACTGTTGATGGTCCTAGCAAGAGTTATTTAATAGGCTGCAAACAACTTGAAAAAACAAACCATGCCACTATTGTAAGATTTGTGAATGAAATTTTGATGAACTTTTTTCTGCCAGAAATTGTTCCTGTTGATAAATGCTTACTGATGTTGTCAGATGCTGCTGCATACATGGTAAAAGCTGGCCAACAATTAAAAGTATTGTTCCCAAATTTAATACATTGTACGTGTCTAGCTCATGGTATAAATAGAGTGGCCGAAAGTATTAGGGAGCAGTTTACCCATGTAAATAGTTTGATAAAAAATGTAAAAAAAGTCTTTGTTAAAGCCCCCCTACGAATTCAATTCTATAAACAACAGTTGCCAAACATAGCTTTACCCCCTGAACCAGTAATTACGCGATGGGGCACATGGTTAGAAGCCGCGCTATTTTATTGTGACAATTTCAACGGAGTAAAGAGAGTAATTATGGAACTTGCCGACGATTCAGTTGCTATTGGAGAATCTAAATCTTTATTTAATAATATTGAGCTCAAAAATGACTTGATATTTATAAAAGCAAATTATAGTTTTGTAAGCAACACTATCTTGAAACTAGAAACCGATCAAGTACCTTTAGTAGAATCTGTTAAAATAGTGAGTGATTTTTCTAAAAAAATATTGGAAGTTCCTGGACCAGTTGGGAAAAAAATTACAAATAAATGGAATGATGTTATCAAGAAAAATTACGGTTATGGTTTATTAGCAAATGTAGCAAAAATTATAGGCGGAGAAAATTTGCATGAAGACATTAATTTAGATCCAGACATTATTTCTTCTTTAAAATGCGCCCCTATTACTTCGGTTGACGTGGAAAGAAGTTTTTCCGCTTATAAATCTTTGCTAACCGACAATAGAAAGTCGTTCAAAATGGAAAATATTGAAAAACACTTAATAATTAATTATTATTCATCGAAAATTAAGGAAAACCGTAATAAATTGTAATACAGCAAAAATATGTTTTGTGAAATTAAATTTAAGTTTTTTTTTTTGTTTTGTTTATACCTACTATACTTACTAAGGAAATCGTATAATTGTAATGTTTAATGTATATATTATTGGTGAAGTTCTCTTATGCCTAGATTTTGTTTATATCTTTAGGAAAAACCTCAACACATTGTAATACTGCAATTTAATTTTGTAAAATATATGTTTATAACATTTTATTCAAACTTTTTAATTTTCCTCAAAAATATACCTACCTATCTTAATCCCTGGAAACCTGGTTCAATATCTCATCCCTGTTAACGGCATATTTCATATCCTGTGCATATTACGTGCATTTTTAGGCATACGAGTGCATATATTGTGCCTATTTTGTTGGTCTACGATGCCTATATATGCGCATATTTTGTTAGTTTCTTGTGCATACGAATCCGCGCCCTACTTATTATTTATGCTTAATGGGGCGATTAGGAAAATCTCTTCAATTTCATTTCCTTTTATTTGTCTTTGCTTTTTCAAATTTTTTAATTTTTCACAATCTGCCAAAATAGCAAAAAGAATTTTTAAAAAAAGTAATCGAGCAGTTGAATTTGTAACAAAAAAAATGCAGCAGAGAAGCGGCTGGAACCTCCCCAACGCGTGGGTCTTTGATTTCCGCGACTTGTGTTTAAGATTTTAAAGTTAATATGCCTAAATGGCACTTCCCGTTAACCAATTGCTCCCAAAAGCCTTTCAGCTCTTCAACGGGTCACCTGACCTCCATGTACCAAATTTCAGACAAATCCTTCCAGTAGTTTGGGCTATAACGTGGTAGATGGCGTTGAGCCGTCTTCACACCGTTTAATACCCAAAGGGTAATAAATGCGAATAAATTTTATCTCATTTAAAACCAGAATTCGAAGACCCTTCTGATGGTGGCAATAAATCTTTCAAAAATTTGTTTTGGATGGGTAAATGAGAGAATACTTTAAATTTGGAAATTGGTGTGCCAAAACGGCACTTTCCGTAGGTCGATTGAATCCAACATTTGTTCAGCTCTTCGACGTGTAATACAATCCCCATGTGCAAAATTTTAGCCAAATCGGTTCAGGGGCTTGGGCTGTACCGCGATTTTAAAGTCCGATAAAAATCTCGATATTTTTAGTTTTTGGTCAAAAGGGCACTCACAGTGAATACATCTTTGGAAGCAGAATCTGAAGGCCTTTCTTATTGTGACGTGAAAAATGGGGGTTTACATTTAAAATTTAAAAGTTGATGTGCCAAAACGGCATTTCTGGTTGCACGATTGGCTCCAAAAGCTTTTCAGATCTAAGTTGGGTTATCACATGCACACGTACCAAATTTCAGCCAAATCGGTCGAGTAGTTTGGGCTGTGGCGTGTTTACGAACGAACGAACGTACGTACGAACGTACGTACGAACGAACGTACGTACGTACATACATACAGACACATTTTAAAAACCACTTTTCTGGGTTCCTGAGACCTCAAAACGTACAGATCCGGTCTTATCTCGAATTCGAAAATTTTAGTGATTGCAGTAACCTCCCTTTTTTTTTAAATGGTGAAGTGGAGTGGGGAGGTTAAAATGCAGCAGAGAAGCGGCTGGAACCTCCCCAACGCGTGGGTCTTTGATTTCAGGGACTTCTGTTTAAAATTCTAAAGTTGATATGCCTAAATGGCACTTTCCGTTGACCAATTGCTCCCAAAAGCCTTTCAGCTCTTCAACGGGTTACCTCACCTCCATTTACCAAATTTCGGGCAAATCGATCCACTAGTTTGGGCTATAAAGTGGTTTCAGTGTTATTACAAAATTTCGACTTTTCTACCCAAAGGGTTCTAAATGCGAATAAATTTTGTCTCATTTAAAACCAGAAATTGAAGACCTTTCTGATGGTGACCTCGATAGTGACAATAAATCTTTCAAAAACTTGTTTTGGATGGGTAAATTAGAGAATAATTTTAAATTTCGAAATTGGTATGCCAAAACGGCACTTTGCGTGGGCCGATTGAATCCAAAATTTGTTCACCTCTTCGACGTGTAATACAATCCCCTTGTGCAAAATTTCAGCCAAATCGGTTCAGGGGCTTGGGCTGTACCGCGATTTTAAAGTCCGATAAAAATCTTTTTTTTTTTTATTTTTGGTCAAAAAGGGCACTAAGAATGAATGCATTTTTAGAAGCAGAATTTGAAGGTCTTTCCTATCGTGACGTGAAAAATGGGGGTTTGCATTTAAAATTTAAAAGATGATGTGCCAAAATGGCATTTCTGGTTGCACGATTGGCTCCAAAAGCTTTTTAGATCTAAGTTGGGTTATCACATGCACACGTACCAAATTTCAGTTAAATCTGTCGAGTGGTTTGGGCTGTGGCGTGTTTACGAACGTACGTACATACATACAGACACATTTTAAAAACCACTTTTTTGGGCTCCTGAGACCTCAAAACGTATAGATCCGGTCTTATCTCGAATTCGAAAATTTTAGTGATTGCAGTATAACCTCCCTTTTTTTTTAAATGGTGAAGTGGAGTGGGGAGGTTAAAATAAGGTTGACGTGTAGGTACTTGTGATTTTCAAAAATCTTGGTTTTGACCGATTTCTTCGATGTTTTTGAAAATCTGGGGTGGTCGTGACTGTACTTCCGGTAAATACATATTTCTAACTTTAAAAAATTCTCAGATTCCGAATCCATTGAGAAAAAAGTCATTCCATTTGAGAAAACTTAAGTTAAGGCCATTTCCGGTTAAACTGAAAGTGTGAGAAAATAACTGTCCCCTCCATCAAGTCCGTATTACAAAAATAAAATTGACCTGTCCGAGGATTTTTGCCACAAATCAAGGACAAAAATTTAAGGAATTTTATTCCAGACTTTACACTTTACACCTGCTATATGAACTATGAAGGTAAATAGCAATATTGAACATAAAATGTCTTTTTTTTAAATTTCACCCAATCATCTACTGTAAAATTAGAATATTTGCATTTATTTGGGTTGCGATTTATCAAATAAATTCAAACTTGACCGCCGCGCCGTGCGAAACCGGTGCTCTCATTGGTTTTCGAATGCCGTTACGCTACGGCATACGTTTCTCGGGCGGAAGAAACGATCGAAATGCGAACAGGCGGAGGGGAACTCGAGAATACCGTTTGGCAATCCGAGAGTCGCCCGTGCGGATTTCGATTTCGTGCGGATGTGCATTCGGATGAGATCCGCCGAAGTCAGGGATAAGGCCCCAGGTCATATGACCACTAGCCTGAGTCTTTTAAAGACGAGAGAATAAGGAAATATTATAAGTGAACTAGTGTAATAAAAGTCTATTGTGAATCTTCAATTTTTCAATTTCAATTTCAATTTTAATTTATCAACATCCGCACCACTTAACCTGCACATAGTGCACACCTTTACATCACACATCACACTAAGAAAACGTTTTTATTGCCATATATGAGAAAGACAAACTTCTACATCGCAAAGTCAGTTGAAAAATGTCATGTTTCTATGATGTTCGACGAAAAAGAAATATTGCCACGACGTAGTTTTTTCATTACCATCGTATAAACATACAATCAATTAGATAAAAACACAACCGTATTCAATTGTAGTAGGTACGGGAAAAGAATTATTTCAATATTTTAAAGCAGATGAAGAAAATACATAAACACTTACAATGTTAAAAAGAGATATTTAGAATGATTAATTTCTTAGATAAATAACACTTGTGTTCCAATATTTAAGATCAAGCTGTTTTATAATTGCGTTGCGTTCATGGGTTCGAGCACATCAGCTATCCTGCCGCAGCCGGGCCCCTTACAACGGTGACTACCTACTCCTTTTTTTCAATGGGATTGTCTTTGGAACGAAAAGATTTTAATGAACAGATGTTGCATAGTTAAAAAAAATTCGGTGGCCCCTCAGCCTACGTGAATCCTTGAATAATATTGTAACGATACGTTTTCCGCGATTCGTTTTCCTAATGGCCCTAAAAATTAGAGCAACTAGCTAAATTACAAAACTTGGTCGACCCCGACTCAGTTACAACTTATATTACATATTTCAAGTTACAACCTCAAGTTTAATATATTGTAACGATACGTTTTCCGCCATTGTTTTAGGGTAATTTGCTTAAAGAGAGTAAAGTAATAATTCTGCTTTTTCGAAAGGTAATTTAAGATTAGCATTGCTGAGAAAAATCTAGAAATTGTTGATGAAAAAAGAAGTGCGCGTATCCGGGGCAACGGAAAATACAACGGGAACAAGAAAGAAAATGTGGGTGAAAAAAGGTGAATAGTTTGGGGAAAACGAGAAAAAGAGGCTGTAAATAGAAGAAAAACCCAAGACTGAAGGATCCTGAAGAGTTCCTGAGATAGTAGAAGGCCTGACTCAGTGTTCTGCAAGACTTCAAGAACATCGCGGAATTTGAAAGGTAGGAAGTGATTTTATGCTTGCGAGGGATATTAAATGGGGGGCAGTCGACTATAATAATCATCGGAATATCAATTGTGATGAGTTTTAGCTTCGTTGTAGACTTTTATTTAATTACTTTCAGAAATTTTTGCGATTTATCTAAATTCGGAAAACCGTTGTCAAGGTAAACAAGGAACAGGACCGTGTTCCGCCATTGTAACTAGAACTTAATTTTTGCTTACTGCTTTTATTTGTGACTTTCTCTCGTAGTATTTTTAAGGGATTTCTTAATAATGACTTGGGTGTTGCGCATGCTAATATTAAGGGGTGGATTCAGGGAATTTTGTACTTGGGGAAATTTTGCTTGTACACTGAGAAAAATGATGTCGTTAAATCAACCATCATTGGAGTTTTAAACACAAAGTCTTTGAATCAATAAATTTTCGGTTCGGCGAATAAAAATTCAATTTTTAACACAACACTAACGGTTTGTTAAAAAATGACTGTTATATCAATGTTCAAAGTTCTTTGAAACTGAAAGCAATTGTCAAAAACTAACCGCCCAACACTCACTTTTATTTTAAATTCAATAGTTTATAAAATCTTAGGAGAACCGCCTGGTTGTTGTTACTCTAATATTTTTTATTCTTATTTCAATTCAATTAGATTGTTAAAACAACACAACTGAACATGCTATTTTAAAGTGCTCCTTTGATTAAATTAATTAATTCAAACAATCTATTCAACGGTTTATTCTTCTGTTATATATATTTTGTGGAAGTTGGTTTTACATTTTGAAAATGTTGACTGAAAAGTCTCACTGCAATAAACCCAATATTTTGCAAAGATTTGTTAGATGCTAAAAATAGAATTTAATGGCATACAGCTTTGCTATTATTGGTCGTTTTTTGCATCATTGCAGGGTGAGTTGTCGCCCGCTTCCCGCTAAGGCCTCATTAGTCGGTGGTTCTCCATGATTGTGGCGGTTACTTACCAGAGTGGTTTTGTGATTTGTGATTTTGTGCCAGTTCCATATTAGGTATTCTTTGGTTTAATGGAGGTAAGTTAACAAGCATTCTTACAATTATTTTTAAACAATAACCGAAAAACATTTTAGTAAAAACTTTAAGTAAAAGTTGATTTTAAAGGCAGTAGCCATTTTCAAACGTTGAAGCAAAATGTTTAAAGGAAGCTTTAGTTTTCGTTATGGAATTCTTTAAAGATAGTCGGTGCATGGCGAGTTGCATGGTGAATATATGTATAGTCCTTTACAGATAAATTTACCGCTTTGTTGTTCGCCGCACGTGGCTGCTCGAACAGTGGTCAACCTGAGAGGTCAACTCTTTGTTGGAGGACTCCCGACTTAATCTGTAATTTTATCTGAAAAGGACCATATCTATAACAACAAAAGGCAGTTTAGGTATAAATAGTAGTCGGAGAGGCCCACACTTTTTGTTTTTTAAATTTAACTTAGGTACATTTTGAGGCAATAGGCCTATAGCCAATTTACTGACCAATGCTTGGGGTAACTGAAAATTGCCTTCAAGTCAAGAGCCTTAATTCGGTCCTTCTGAATAGGTACTTGGAGTATAATCGTAGCCTGAGTACTTTTTCTATTTTATTTGTCGCAACACCCAAGTCTATAAGAATTCATCCATAGAGCATAAGCCCAAATTTTTCTCGGACCTTCTTCGGGTTCGAATATCTAAGTCATATAATGTAAAATGCAAACATTACCTATTGGCTTGACTCATTTCATTAACTTTCTAAAGTCATTTTTCCCCTTACTATACGCATGTCGTTGTGATTCGAAAAAGTTGAGTCTGCCATGCAAGTAGCGGGACAACGCTCCACAGGGGCGGCTCAAGTATGCCAAAAAAACTAGTCTCCATTGATGGAAATCATTAACGCTACCATTTTTTATATGAATTACGGACACCTCGAAGTGTACAAAAAGACGGTCTGCCTCTTCGCCTGCGGGACAAAATGTGTCTGCCGCTCACATTTCTTAGAAATTTGATTAATAAAATTATCAAACTTTTATACTGTCAAATTTTAATTATCTACCCCTAGCAGGTGTAAAACAGGTGGCATAATAGTGTCGTTCTACACCTCCTACAATTGACAATTTTATTAATCAAATATCTAGGAAATGTGGCTGCCAGACACATTTTGTCCCGCAGGCGAAGTGGCAGACCGGTTTTTTTGGACACTTCGAGGTATCTGTAATTCATATAAAGGATTTCAGCGTTAATGATTTCACTCTTTTTTACCATACTTGAAGCCCCATTGCGGGACGCCCTGTCCAGCAGGTACCCTGGCAGACCGGCAATTTCTGTATTTATGACACGTAAATTAACGAATAATGTGGAAAAGAATGGTAATGAAATCGGCCGAATATTTCTGTCATTCATCTGTAATTCCTTTTTTTTGTGTTCTAAAAACGTAAGTAAAATAATTACATTTCCAGGCGATCTCAATACAGGAACTGCTCATCAACTGGGGTTTCCCCGAGCTGTACGAACGGTTTAAAGGTAGGAAATTGTTCATATCGAGTTACACACGTTATACATAAATACTTATCGAAAGTAGGCAAATGATATCAGAGAGGTGTTGATATTTGGAACAACCCTCGACAGATGAACTTTATATTTTTTGATGCTGACCTGAGGCTTACAGTTTTTTCACTTTCTCGTGAAACGTACCCGTAACTTCTGTTAAAACTATCCTATAACATAACCTGATAAAATTACATTAAAATGACCGCACACTTAAATAAAATGAAGTGACTTTTGTATACCAACTGTTAATATATGTATATTTTGTATACAGGGTGGTCGTTTTATCTTGAGACTTGCAAGACTGGCAATCGGAAAGGAAGCATTTTAGAAAAACATGTTATGACTTCGAAGGGAAAATAGATGGCATCATCACCATTTTGATTCAAGGTCAAATGAAGGCCAACTTAATTTTTTTTAATGGAAATCGATCCATCGGATCCAAAAATAGTTTAGTCGAGAGTTGTTTGTTCTTTAACGGGGAATAAGAATCTGTAATAAAAAACATGTTTCCATAAAAAAATTAAGTTGACGTTCATTTGACCTTGAAAATGACCTTGACTCAAAATGGCGATGATGGCATTTATTTTCCCCCTCGAAGAAAATAAAACATATTGGATTGACTTTTGAGTAAAGAATAAGCAAGTAAATTTTTCCAAAACTATAATATAACTACTATAATAACTATATCTTAGTGCGATTAGTATGCGATACAAATACAAAACTATTGCAAAAAGCAGCAGGTTCACCTTCCTTTAGTTATTATTCTATACCTCGTTCTATACCTATACTTACCATATTTCATTTAGAACAAGACATTGACGAGGAATCATTGAAATGTCTCACCCAAGAAAACTTGAAGGAGTTTATTCCAAAAATGGGACCACGCTTAAAATTTTGGCAAAAATTAAAGGAGTACCAAGACTTATCAACCGCAGAAATAATATTCACCGAAAATGTAAATAAAAAACGAAGTTTACAACTACAATCCTTAAAATTTTTGTCTGCTTTTAGAATGATTTAGATAATCTTTCTCCAGTACCCTCAAATTCTACATCTCAATCTGACGAGGATAGTATCCTGTATGTCGATGACGGAGTTGCCAGTGCTTCAAACAAAAGAAAACGTGATGCTTTTATAGGGATTGATGGGTTGAAAAAATCTTGTAGGGAAGTGTACCATATGCACATCGACGACTTACTCAATAAAACCGTAACAGGAAGGTGCATACTGCTCACGTATAAAAAGGAGAAGCGTTTGACACGAAAATTACGAAGCCACCTATGTACCGCCCTTGTTAGCAATTTGATGTCCGAAAATAAGTATTTTTTAGTTTCCTCGCTTTAATTTCAATTTAATTTTTTATGATTCAATATAGGCAACTAATTCCGCTCGACTTCGAAATTCTTTCCGAGAAGATTGTGAAACTTTTTCCGACCGAAACCAGGTCTACTTATTACATACCGAGAGTACGTGGAGATAAAACTCATAAACCAGTTAACGCAAAAGGAAAGCTTATTGATAAGTACCGGAACCTTACCCGAATGTATAAAATGGCAAATGAAGTTACTTCTGCTGATGTGGTTGACTTACCTCAAGAAAATCCAGAGGTTATCTCTGGTATAGTACCTTAATCCTCCAAGGAGCCTATGGGTAAATTTTACGACCATATTCATTTTAGATGATTTGGAGGATGCCGTTAACTGGTTAAAAGTTAACGTAAGTCCAGAAGAATTGGTATTACAAAATTGGGAAAAAACTTTTCCAAATCGAAAACACGCTATCCGGTCCGTAGAGACGTTTCAAACAATTGAAGATTATTTTCAAGTTTGGCCCATCCTGAAATCCGATTTTGCTTATAAATTAGTGAGTTGAATTTCGTCAAACTGTAATTTGTATACCTATGATGTAATTCCGGTTCTAGATTGCTTTCGACTTCAAGATGATGTATCCTGATTGCAAAATATTGTGCCTACTGAAGGAATATCAGACATGGGAATTGTTTTTCACCAAGATAAAGGGTCTCTATACTCTTGATAATAACAGTCAAGAATTTTTATGTCAAGTAGAAACAGCAGCTAATCAAGGTAGAGAGAGTCAAAGTTATGACTTAAATTCTAAATTTAAAATTTGTTCCAGACAGCAAAAATGCACTGCAGCTAGCCGCTCTTTCAATGATTTTTCCTCCAAAGGGCAGAATTAGAAATAAAAAGCATCACTGGAAACCCAGTACGCTAGAGTGCCAGGAAAGCATCATAAATCTTGTACCTGTAAGTTTCCTTAAATTTCAATTGAAAACAAAATTCTCTATTTGCCTACTTATATATCTATTTTATTAATGACGCTAAATATTTCTAACAATTCTTCTTTCATTTCAGACCTGTGCATTTATTGATGAAACATTGGAGAAAAGAAGAGTTAAGTTAAGAGCCCTGCATCAGACCGTCCAGCCGTATTTGATTGTTATTGGACCTTCGTTGACGCATGTTACGGATACATACGTTATCATTGACAACTACAAGTACAAGACTGATAGTGTTTTAAATGGTCTGGACTGTGTATTTAAATCCTTCCATGCGTTAAATGCTTCGTACCCGGCAGAGAGCGACCACATCTGGAAACTCATAGAACGCGTTCTATATGAAGTGGAATCAATGGAGCCAATCACAACTCCATCTGTTTTGACCATTCTTAAAGACCTTGGTGTTGTCTAAAATTGTTGAGCAAGTTCCTTTTCTTTGATTCTAATTTTTTATTTTATTTTAAAATGTTTAGTTGTCCTGTTTGCAATTCTGAGTTTGAAGATTTACTTTGTATAATCCGTCACATTAAAGTTTTGCATCAATTTGAAAATAATTTTACTTGCAAACAAAATGGATGCAACAGAACCTTTTCAAATATGTTTGGCTTTAAACGGCACTTATTGCTGAAACATAAAAATTGCTTTTCACAAGCTTCTGAACCTCTTTTGCCTGCTAATTCCGCTCTGCCGAGTGAACTTTCTAAGACATTGTCCGAAAATGACCGTTCCATCCCATCAGCAAAAGTGGAGGAAAAGTCAATTTCATTGACTGATTTCAAGAATTGTTTGGAAAAGAATTCGATTTTCTTCATTTCCAAACTCTACAGCAAGTATTCATTGCCAAGGAATATTGTACAAAGTGTGACAACAGACATTTCTGAACTGCTAAGAGAACCGTTGAAGATGTTGAGTTCAAAATTTGTTGATACTTCAGACGGCAAATATGACAATGATGTTGTGAACATGGCCGCCTCGCTTAGTACGGTTTTTGAGAAGATGCACTCAGAACATTTGCGCTTCAAGTATTTTAAATCATCAAATTTGTTTATTGAACCTGTTAGTTTGGTGTTAGGACAGAATATGACTGATAAAAGATGTGGTTCTAGAGTTGTTTCTGAAACTAGTAATTGTACTGCGCAATATATTCCCTTGTCTAAAACATTGCTCTCATTTTTAGAATTACCTGGGGTATTTGAAAGCATTTGTGACTATCTTCTAAATCTAACACAAAACCATTCAAATGTTCTGTCTAACATGGTTGAAGCAAGTATGTGGCAGGAAATTAGGAGAAGGTATGGCGATAAAATTGTTATTCCTTTATTGCTTTATAGTGACGATTTTGAGATCGGCAATCCTTTAGGGAGTCATGCTGGGGTGCACAAATTGTGTGGAATATATTTCTCTTTGGCATGTTTACCCACGGAACATTGTTCCACTTTAGAACACATTTTCTTGCTTCAACTTTGTTATTCATCTGATGTTAAGCTTTTTGGATACGAAAAAGTATTTCGAACAATTATTGAGGATTTTCATATTTTAGAAACGGATGGTTTAAACATTACAACTGCAAGTGGCAGTTACACTGTGTATTTCTGTCTAGCCCTAACCTTGGGAGATAACCTCGGTCTTAATTCGATGCTCGGTTTCACTGAGAGCTTTAACTCTCATAATTTTTGTAGACTTTGTAGAATTGACAAAGTTGAAGCTGGTGTGTGTCTGTATGAAAATCCGGATTTGTTGCGTACGGTTGAAAATTACGAACACGACTTACAAAGTAACAGTAATGGAATAAAACAAAAATGTGTTTTTAACGCATTGGATCATTTTCACGTAACTCAAAATACATCATGTGATATAATGCATGATATCTGGGAGGGAGTGTGTCGTTATGATTTTGGCAATATTTTGTTTAATTTTATTTATGTGGAAAAATTTTTCAGCCTTGAGACTTTAAATACTCGTGTACAATATTTTAACTTTGGTGAAAAAAACAAACCGACGACTATATCTAAAACGCACATATTCCAAAAGTGTCTCATTATGTCTGCTTCAGAAATGTCATGCTTTGCACAAAGTTTTGCTCTAATTTTGGGTGATCTCGTCCCTGATGGTAATCCTGTTTGGGAATTATATTTAGTTTTGCTTGAAATCATTCATATTGTTAATGCAAAAATTATACATAAAGAAGATGCAAACTTACTTGGTACTCTTATAGCAGAGCATCACTCTTTGTTCATAGAATTATTTGGAAAGTTAAAACCCAAGTTTCATTTTATGACACATTATCCCAGCTTGTTATTTAAAATTGGACCATTAGCAAACATTTCATCACTTAGGTTTGAAGCCAAACATAGACCCTTCAAAATCGCAGCTGATGCTTCAAATTCCAGAAAAAATATTTTATATACGTTAGCCCTGAAAAATCAATTGGCGAGTTATCATAGATCATTAGCTGAAAAAGGAATTGCAAACGTAATCGAATGTGGTACAGAAAAGATGTTTTTGTCTGACTGTCCCCAGTTCAAAATTTTTGCGAGTTTTTTAAATTCCTGTGTTCCTGCTAATTTCGTTTCTGTTGCATGGGTGAGAGTCACAGGCATAAAATACAGTTTGAAGCAAGTTTTACTAACAGATTTCCTAGACAACTTCGAGCCGCTTTTTGGAATTGTTGACTCAATTATTGTTGTTGAAGAATCAAATAGATTATATTTTATCTTTAGAAAATTGAACACTTGCTCATATAGTGAACACTACCATGCATATGAAATTGAAGAAACTGAAAATTTTATCTGTGTTGAAGGAACTGACACGTTTAAAAGAACGATTTCTAACATTGTTGCTGATGGATCTACTTTCGTAATGATTTCTGATTAACGCAATACTTAATTGCAAAAGAAAACTTCTCGCTAGACAGATTTTTCAGTATATGTATCATATACAAGCATGTATGTATACTATAAGTAAGTATATAACGTATATAGATATGTAATATATGACTTCTTAATTTAATATACCTATAATACGTAAATTATCTGTGTTTTCATTTTGATAACATTTTAGCTGTGTTTTTTGTAATTTTCATCGTGCTTTTGATATCTCTACAGTTGTGGTGATCAATAAAACAACGAGATCTCAAAAGCGCAAATGGAAATCCATTAGGTTTACGAAACGATTAAACTATTTATCAATTTTGGATTAATAATTTAAAATTATTGTATCAAAGTGCTCAAAGCAATTTAATCAAAAGTTATAGTGTATTGTGCTAATACTCTTTGAACAATTGATTCAACCCATTAAAAATGTTGATTTACCACGTTAAACTTATTAAAGGAAAGGTCTGCAAATAGTAAATTTAATGTTTTATAAGTGTTAAATTAACAATTTGCTTTGCTTATTGCAACAACCTAAAAGTGTTAAAAGAAAAATAGGATTAATTACTTTAACATAGTGAAAATGTTAAATCAACGGTCTAATTTACTTATAAGAACGACACCACACTTTTCGTTCAAGCAGACCAGAGCGTTCCATCAATATTAGAATCAAATGTTAGATGAATACATTTGAAATATTGACTCAATTTTCAGCAGTTAACATTGCATTAATATTGAGCTAATACTGTAAAAGTATTGTCCATATTGAATGTACAGAAAATGTTAACTGAAGCATTTAATGGTTGCATTAACGGTTTTTTTTTCTCGGTGTACTTAGAAACTTTAGTAGTTTTCAGGCTGCTTGTTAGAAATATTACGCAAATTGTACATTTACTAATCCAGATGTCGTTCTCTTAACCTGTCAAAGTTGTAGCAGACTTTACCGAAAAGAAAGTCAGCCAAATTGTCAGGACAGCTATCGTTAGGGAAATGCTGTGGTCAGAAGTTGTGATAGGATTGTTTTGTGGATTTTTAGGAGGTGTCTACAAGAGAACTGATTCCTTATATTTACATTATGTCATTTTTGATTAATATTTTGAGATCGCTTCGTAGATTTGGATTTAGCTTTCAGATGCAGAGGGTTCGACCGTAACAAGAATGTGTTACTTATACATTTCTCTGTCTAGAACTCGCAAATCGAGACCTACACTGAAAGGGGACCGGGATACCTCGCCAGGTATTCTTGGTACCCAAGCAACACTCCCTAGTTTAAAAAACGTTTATTAATCGTAAACTTGGTTTATTTTTCGTTTTAGTGTATTTATTAAACGTATATTAAAAACGTATTTATAATCAACGTATTTTATGCGTATATGGTATAATAACAATAAACTACACATTAATTAATATTCCATTTAGCACGAATTTTCATATTATTTCCATGCAATAATAGGTTTGTAGCCACAGTATTCGCAGAAAATGCGATGATAGATTATAAAAAAAAAGATTGAGGAACCTTTCGGTTATGAATTATATTTGATATGCAATTTTTAAACGTTTACTATACACCTTTATTAAACGTTTTCCATTACCATGGAAAACTTCGGATAAGTTCGTGAATAGACGATGAAGAGGCCAATGCAATCGTGTAAGTTGGACCACATGGTTTCGCCATCCAAGCAGGTGGCTTGCCGCTAACCTGACCTACGACCTTCGTGCCATCGTGTCGTGATCTGCGACCTGCTGCAACCTGCAACCTGCAATTTGCAATGCGAGCTGTTTTCGCCGACCGCCATTGCTAAAATGCTAAATTTGATTGAGAAATCGTTGATTGAAGGGTGAAATGTAAATTGTGCTCAGTGTGTTGATTTCTCGGAGTGCTTTAATCGTCTCTCGATCCCTGTTATCGTCGTGGCTTCAACGCTTTTGGAGTTCCGGAAAACTGCCCGAATACTCGGGCAGGTACAAACAAATAAACGTACACCAGGATAATTCCCATATTATTAAACCAGGTAAGGAAATTGATGCGACATCTCGAAATATCCTTAATGCAGGAATTATTGTGTTAAAAAATAATTGTTTTAGGAGCTCTTAATTGGTTAATAAAATGCCAAAAGTTTTATTAAAAAGACATCTGCGCCGCACAATTGCATTACATACTAAAGATAAAATCAACATTATTAATGCTCAACATCCACCCCAGTTGCTGATTACAGCCTCCCAAACAATCCCCCCATGTGAGCCCCATCAGCCACTCCCGGACCCGGAGCCTGATCCTTCAGTTGTGGAGACACAATCATCATGGCTTGTCAATTATTATAATTTAGAAAATGAACCAATAATGAACGAATGTAATGACAATAATTACCCATCCCAAGATAATGAAGTAGTCAATGATGAGAGGGAATTTATTGAGAAATTTAGACATTGGATTTTTGATAACCCTAGACTTACTCATCGGTGCATAAATCAATTAATAGCGCTAATTAGACCGAAATATCCATTTTTAAGTAAAGACGTAGGAACTCCCAAACATGTAAATACCATGAAACTTGAAAATGGGGAAATGGTATACTTCGGAATTAAAAATCAATTAATAAGTAGAATAAAAGCCGAAAATTTTGCTAACTTATTAGAAGTTTTATCAGTACAAGTAAATATTGACGGTATACCTATATACAATAGCAGTAGCTTTGAGTTTTGGCCTATTTTAATCCGTTGTGCCTCTTTTAAGAAGAACAAGAAACCTATCGTAGCAGCTATTTTCTGTGGTGTAGGTAAACCAAAACCTATAGAGGCATATTTAGAACCATTTGTTAATGAATTTGCTATTCTACTTCAAAATGGTCTTTCTGAGCTGAATGTTGCTGTCAATATAGAAGCATTTTGTTGTGATGCACCTGCTCGATCATACCTGAAGCAGGTAATGGGCCACAGTAGCACAACTGGTTGTGAAAGGTGCAATATAATGAGTGCCTATTCAGCTTCTAGAAAAAGACGATTTTACCCAGTCAATAAGGAGACTAATGCTAGAACTAATGCAGATTTTCTTGGAAATATTAATGATAATCCCCATATCAAAGACAAATCGCATTTAATCAAACTTAAAATAGGATTGGTGACACAGTTTGTATTAGATCCCATGCATTTACTCTACTTAGGAATTGTTAAAAGATTATTAGTAACCTACTGGTTGGAGGGGAAACGTCCATTTAAAATTTCAAAATTAGGAATAAACAATATTAATAACAAATTGCACAAATTACGTTTTTACATTCCTGCGGAATTTGGCAGGAAAATTAGAACTTTAAAAGAAGTCAAGAGATGGAAAGCTGTAGAGTTTAATTTTTTTTGCTATATTGTGGCATACTTGTATTGGTAAATAACGTCAATCCTCTTATGCATAAACATTTTTTGTTGCTTCATTCATCAATTTTTATACTAAATAACAAAAAACTAATCAGCAATTATTTCCATATTGCAAAACGCAGCATCCATAAATTCGTTACAAAAAGTCCAGAAATATATGACAAATTTTTTGTTTCTTATAATGTTCATTCGCTGTTGCATATTTGTGAAGATGTAACGTTGTATGGTCCTTTGGAGCAATTTAGCTGTTTTTCGTTTGAGAGTTATTTAGGAAAGATAAAAAGCTCTGTACGAGGAACAAATCTACCTCTACAACAAATTAATAACAGAATAATAGAAATCTCAAAAATGTACAGTAGTACTTCTAGTTGTCACTTAGACCAATCCAACAAAATAACTCCAATTTGTGTAAAAAATAGACAAAATGACGGTAGTTTTTTTATGTGTACAAAGTTATTTACACCAAAATTTATAATATCTATTAAAAGACCTGACAATATTGTACTCGTGGGAAACAAAATTTACACCATTAAAACATTTTTTTTTCTAAATGGCACGTACAAATGCGAGGGGTATCCATTTAAATATATGTACGATTTTTATACGTTTCCAATAAAATCATCAAAGCTAGGGATCTATTTTGTAAAAGGTACAGGCAAACCCGATATATTTCTCTTGCAAAATATCAAACTGAAATGTATATCTTTCCCCCATAAGGACGGATTTGTTACCATTCCTATAGTACATACATTGTAGTGTGTAATACTTATTTTTAGTTCATATAAATTTTTAATTAGTGACCAATGTATGTATATTTACTTGCATATTATTATGTTTTTTCTTTTTTGAGATTTCTTATATTCGTTGATATTCCTTATTCCAGCTCAAAATAAAGTCAATTATTCAATTTCAAATTGCTAAGCAATAATGTTTGCGATTGTCGAGTTTAATAACAAGAAAAAAGAATTCTACGTTATTCCAATGTTATGGCTGTCGGATGACAAGAAAAAGTGCTTTTGGCCAAAGAATGTGACGGATGAAGAGGAGCTGGAAACAATGATTCTAGAGCTGACACCGCCCAAAACCACGTGGAACTGTTATTCAATAAAAAAAATTCACGATGCCGGAGGTATGTTTCCTTCAGTCTTGTTTAACCATCATTAACATTTGATATTTTTCAGCCGTATTTTCTGATTTGAATGATAAGCTTAAAGAGATTTTGGAGCAGAGAAGCAGTACTAGTGATAATCGTGACGACGGAATTCCGCCACCTTCAGCAAAAGAAGTTATAGATAACGACAGAGATAAAAATTTTGAGGAAGAAGGAAACGAGAATCGTTGCGATATAGATAATGGAACCAAAAAAAGAACATTCGTTGACCAAACCAGTTCAGGTTCCGAAGCAGAAAGTGAAGAAAATGGCATAAGCAAACTAGCAAAAAGTAAGAAGCTGCGTCAGAAAAAGAAAAAGTCTAAAAGCTTCAAGACAGTAGATTTAGAAGTGACCATATCCAGTAGTGACTCTAACGATGAAGAGCCACTCCAGAAAAAAGGCCAATTAAGAAAGCTGGGAACAACTAGAGGCTTTCATCCTACCCTGTTGTAAGTATTTTGCAAACTGAATTTTTCTTTGCAATAATATTTTTCTAGACATTCTCAACGGAACAAGAACAGTGAAGATACTGATTTGCCACCTCGCCAAACATCAGGCAACAACACACCAATTCGCGATGTGACGCCCACTTCATTTCGACAAACAAATACGAGCAGCCTTTACCCATCTCAGGTGTTTTCCAACCAATTATGGCAGGAAAGTGTAATCAAAGACCTGGAAACTGTCAAATTAGTACAATCGCAGCACTCTACTTTGCTTGCGCAGATATATCAAGCTGTTCAGACTAAGAACATTCAAGCACTGCAGCGACCAGAAGACATTCCAGAACTGCCCATAGCAGACAAGAAAAGCTTGAGGGTGTTCGAGCAATGGCTTGGTATTAAAACTAACTACATTTATATGGTAATATTACTCTTCTAAAGGTAAACCCTTTATTAAACTTTTTATTTTTAGAGAAGCCGCGTCGCTGCTGTTGGAGGTACCAGTGTGCGAACGGCTACAATGAACATGCTTAAATTTCTATTAACGAATAAACTGGCCATGCGATTTAATTGGGCAGGTTCCGCCCCAAAAGCCCAAGACGGTGCCCAAAAGTACGCATTTAAGGATATAAAAACGTGCGAGCTACTTCTTGGTAAGAGACACATTAATTTAAAAGAAATTGTGAAGGCTTTGTTTTGCATACAGATGCTGTCAAATTATGTTTCACGGGGCGAGATACAACAGAATTGAACGACCTTGCCATAAGAGGGGCAATTCAAGACTGGCTCAAATTGGCGAAAAGCCGCTTCAATTATAATAACGTTTAACAACATATTCTGTACTTATACTTTTTTAAAATATAGAATTTCAGAGTTTAATATTTTTATTAGGATCAAAAAGGTGGATAAGAACGTATAAAAAAGGATAATCAGCAAAGGTGAAAAAGCATCCAAAAAAGGAGTTTTAAAAACGTATAATAGACGTTTTCGATTATGCAGAAATGTGGTTTACTGTCTACGTTTATTTATGGGACAGTTTAAACGATAATTTAACGTTTAGGATATACAGAATATAAGCGTTTATTAGGCGGACATTCGAACGTTTATTACTCGTTATGAATTATGATATACAGGAAGTATACGCTTGGTTTAAACTATTCCTAAACGTATATTAAACGATATGAAGTTGTCTGGGTAGTATACAATCTCAACTTATTCCTTTAAGACAGAGTTTCAAGTCCATTGTTCTGAAGAATCAATGAAAATTTGTTAGATCGCGAGTTAGTTTTTCCACAATGAAATGTTCAGATAGGAATCTGTGAGTCTTAATTCGGTTGTTTTTCGATGATTCCACCATTCATTCAAAATTTTCATCTGTCTCAGGATAAACAGATTATTTATGCTCCACACATCGATTCAATTCATACTTTTACCATAAACAACAAACTAAAAAGATCAGTGTTTAAGTTTGGATAAAGTAATTCTTAGACATTTGAATCCAAAATCAAAGTATGAGTGTTATATTGAATACAGGTTTGCAAATGTTTCGCGGTCTGTGCCGAGACGAGTTTCTGATATTTTAGGTAAGGAATGTTAACACTTGGTATGAAAGAGTTGGGGAAATCAGAGGGTTGGAATGTGGTGTCTGCATCCTGCTCGCAGGACTCTCATGGGAACAGGAAAAGTGTGGCTACCCACTATAAATCAAAAAACGAACTTGACAGGGTTAAACTCCCAAAAGAGCGACAAGGGTTCGTCCTGGGGTAGAGGTTATAAATTATAAGTACTTAGTTACGTGAAGCCTGGTGGAGAAAAAAATATAAAATATAAAAAGTGCCTGGGATATTTAGTTCTTAAAAATGAGAGTCTATACTTTTCTCGACTGATTTTGATATATGATTGAATTCTCTTTTCGGCCATATAAAAACTAGGTACAAATTATTAACCTAAATGTAAAGAAACCGATTACGTAATATGTTTGAAATAGGTGACGTCAGAGACTTAAAAATGACGTCAAAAGTTCCGGAAAAATGTAAAATAGTTTGACCTGTTTCTTTTATTAGATTTTGTTTTACGTTATGATTTTGATAAAATTTTGATAAGACTGAAAAGACAATTCAATCGTATCTCAAAATCAATCGGAAAAAGTATTGAGGTTTATTTAAAAAAAGAAAACACCGATGGCGTAATATGTTTGATGTGAGTGACGTCAGACTTAAAAACTGCCGCAAGAATTTAAATCAATTTGACCTGTCCTACAGTTTTTCTAAAATTGCTGGTTGCAGACTGCAGAGTTATTGCGAATATCCCATACTTTTACCACCACCCTGTATATAAAATCTCCATTTGTTTATCAGTGTTCAAGGTATGTTGCTAATAATGCACCTACTTATAATTGACATTTTGTGGTCTGTTGGCGCTTGAAATATTATTAAATGGGTGTTTTTGAGAACAAAGACTGTGAGGGCTCGAGATTTTCACGAAAAATTTTTATTATAATATCGACAGAACGTGTGCTTATAGGTTTTCCGTGCACTTTTGCGAATAATGCAATGAGGGCTCGTTTGATTTAGGATGAATTAACGGGCAAAAGTGTTGCAGAGCCAATCGCCGACCGACGCGAAGCTCATCAGGAGGTGTTTACAAAGTGTTTTTTGCTTGACGGCGATAAGAGTTTTAATTTCGTTTGAGGTTTTAACACTGCGTTAGTGAACAGTGAACAGTGCGAATATTGCTGTGATTTGTGAGCATTGACGGTGTTTATTGTGAAGGAAATCTTCCATTTAATTGCTGATTTATAAAAACTAATACATATTTTTTTAGAGAACAGTTTAAGGTTTGTTTAGAGGTTACGTTTATATTAAGGCAAAGGGCTGAACAACTGGAGATAAGAAGATTGCAAAAAGAAAATACAAGATTACTAAAGGAAAATTATGGATATGCTATGCAAATAAAGGAAAGGAACTGAAAGACAAACATCTGTAATCGGTAATGTTATTGTCATGATTGAATGCGTCAGATGTGACAGCACCTTCTGTCGACCAATATCTAGAATTGGGAAAAAGGACTAAGCAGAATGTAAGAAGATACTTAATGAATATAATTTAAGTAATCGTTTAAGTACCAAATTATGTTATATTAACAGACTCATCTTGGATGGGTTGTTTAGTTAAGTAACTGTGTTTACGACCAGCGCTTATCAGTGTATTCTTCGTTTAACCATAACAAAAAACTGGTCAAAAACATGACAAGTGCCATTGTATTACTAACTTCTGTCACGGTTCTGGAATTATTTCTTTCGTGTTAGGAAAATGAGATTTCCCGAAATAATTCTCCGTCACTTTTCTTCACATTTCCTTCCACAACATTACCTTCCCCACTGGAAGTGGAGGACTCCCTTTGTGAGTGGACAGTGTATCAACCCCCAAAGACGCTCTTTGTTAGTGCTTTTTCGTTATGGACGATAGTTTCGCCTCAAATTCCCTCGAAGTTTTAAAAACTGTTCGTAAGTCTACCAGCGCCACCTCAAGTCAAGATTAGTGACCCCAGTCAACGACAGGAAGGTCCAAGGGGGCCTCATCAAAAAGGAGAGGACTGCACACCTCCGAAAGTCACCTATTTACCATCAAGGGGGCCCCTACTGAAATTACATTTCAGAGCTCGTGTTCGTTAATTTTACAATGTAGTATAGTGTAGTGTGTGTGATTAGCACAGGTTTAGAGTACGTTTTTTCCCAAACAAACATTTTGAAGAAAAACAAAAGTTGGCCGAAAAAGCTTTAATTGCATTGGGTCTGGCTCTCTCATCTGTCTTATCATCCAATGGTGAACTCGATACTTTGTTATTAGTTGAATTCCTTAGTGACAGTGCCAAACTCATGGGTCATTTACATCATGAAGAATCTGTAGCCCGCAGGGCTCACATCACTCCAACAGTCAACAAAGATTTAAAAACAGTTTTTGAGAGAGCTCCAATTGACACCTTTTTGTTTGGTGAAAATTTGGGTGAGAAAATTAAAGAAGCTGAACAACTGCACCGTGCAGCTCAAAAGATTCGTCTTCCAAGTGTTCCCACCAAGGCTCATCTAAACTTCAAGCGCCCACCGACGGCGCAGCGTCTGTCGGTGGGAAACACCCAGCATGCAAGCAGCTCTCCCGCAAAGTTCCATACGAGATTCAACCCTGTGCAACAAGGAAGAAGTTACAACAGTCAGCGAAGACAGCAAAGTGGGTCGTTACACAATTCCCAGCGCAGGGACAGTCAGAAGCGTTAGTACCCCCGTCGTCTATACCCACGCAGACAGTAAATAAGGTGAGCCGTTTTACTGGCCGCCTGGTCATGTTCACAAAAAATTGGCTGAACATTACTAAGGACAAATTCATCCTTGACATTGTTAAGGGTTTTGAGATACCAACACCTCCTTGGTTTCACCAAATTTATGTTCAACAACAACCGAGGCGATCATCAGTTGAAAAATTTTCTATTTCACAAGCCATTAGTAAGCTTTTAAATATTGGGGCTGTTAGTCATTGTGAGTTTATTGAGGGGGAGTTTATCTCTCCATACTTTTTAGTTCCTAAACCTGGTGGCTCTAACAGATTCATTTTAAATTTGAAACAATTCAATAAGTGTTTACCCTACTGTCATTTTAAGATGGAGGATTTGAGATCGGCCATTAAGTTGATTGATAAAAATTATTTTATAGGCAAGATTGATCTTAAAGATGCATTTTTCATGATCAACATTTCTGATTCGAGCAGAAAATATTTAAGATTTATTTTTCAAGGTCAGCGTTTTCAATTTAATGTTTTGCCTTTTGGTTTATCCTTAAGCCCATATATTTTTACAAATTACAAAACCTATCATTCAACACTTACGTTCTAGAGGTTTCATGTCGGTTGTGTATCTCGATGATTTTTTATCTATTGGCAAAACTTTTGATGAATGTTTAGATAACCTAAATGCCACATTAACACTCTTACAGTCTCTTGGTTTTATAATAAATTTCGAAAAAAGCTGCCTTTCACCCTCCAAAGTTTGCGATTTCTTAGGTTTCACATTAGACAGTACAGGTTTAACTGTCCAACTTACAGAATCTAGGAATTTTAACAAATAAAATATAAATTAGAGTACGAAGGCCTGCAATAATTGCAAACTCACAAAATTTTAAAATCCACGTAAATTAAATGTCACACCGCTGATTGAATATTTCTGCTCTTTGATCACTCTTAATCTACCAAAAACTTTTCCATTTGCCTCGTTTCTGTTATTGTAATGCAATTCCAGTTTCAACCTGATAAGCCCCAATTTCAATCAGTATCGAAGTCTGAAGACAGCGCTTCTGCATCAAGGAATTGTTGAGATTCAGGTTTATTCTCAGTTATTCTAAATTCCTGAAACGGTTTAGAAAATGAGCATTCAGCAGGTGTTAATTTAAAAAGCAAATTACCTGGACTCGAGTTCGACCGGTGACAAATCTCTTTTTAAGTAAGGATTAAAAAAAAGCTGCCAGCATTCTATTTTATGATAAACTCCATGGATGTTGATGCACTATTCATGATGCTCGCTCACAATTTGAAGAATTAGAAGCTTTTCATGGCTTTTCCATTTCCCAAGATTTGCGACTCGAACATAACCTAACTTTCGGATTAGCCACAGTAAATTTTCATTTCGATTGGTGGCTGCGCTGCACTGACCGCACTGAAGACGTTATTTACGGTACGCGCCAAATTCGATGAAGACGAAGTTTTTTAGAAATAATTAAAGCCACAAAATTAATTTAAAAAATTGACATCTGTCGTTAAATAATTTAGGGGATTTCTTTGGGGACAGTGCCAAATGATTCAGGACAAGCGTTTTTCGAATCTTTTGTTTCCATAGCCAACCCTAATTACAAAACTTTTGAATCACACTGTACCTAAAGATTTGGAGATCTGCAAAGGCTATTATTTTATTCAAAGTTTTTTTTTATTTCTTTTGTTAATATTATTAATAAAAGAAGAACATGTATGAATACTTACTCGAAACAACATGATTAAACAAAAATAACGGACGGAAGTCTATAAGGATTGCCAATTTTTGATCTAATATAACTGTGGATGGGGCTGGTTGAAGTTACGCTTGGCTCTAAGATATCTCAGACAAGTATATATTACTGTCACTCTCTACTCATAAACACCCTATAATATCACCATCTTTTTCTATAATATGGGTCACGCGCTAGTTATTTAATTATACAGGGGTGTCCAGGAATTGGTGGTCAAAACTTTACCAGTAGATTCTCCTTTGAAAAATATGAAAAAAAGTCCCTATGAACATATGTCGAAAAGTAAGTCCTAAGGGAGCTAAGGCCCCTTAAAGGCGCCACTTTAAAAGTGTTTTTTAACTTCTACGCTCGCGAAGCAGTTACTGGAATCGATCGAAAAATTCAAAAAAATCGAATCGACAAAAACATGAAATCTTTACGTTTCAGGGTCCTGGGAACCCAAATGTCTGTCTGTGTGTCTGTCTGTCTGTCTGTCTGTAATCACGCTGCAGCTCAAACTACTGAACGTATCTACATGAAATTTGGCACACATATTCAGTGGGATATTTGTAGGTGCTGATTAGAATCTGGTCCACATCGGTTAACGGAAAGTGCCTTTTTGGCACATCAACTTTAAAAATTTTAATGCAAACCGCCATTTTTCGCGTTACCATATGAATGCTCTTCGAATTGTACTTCTAAAAATGTATTCACACTTGTGCCCTTTTGGCCAAAAAATGGTGCCGTGAAAAAAACCTATGTATAACTATATATTTTTATTACCGGATTTGATAGCTGATTTTTTTACAAGCCGAAAACCTTAGTGCCATTTTTTCGAAAAATGTCATTTTAGTGGCAAAAGGGCCTTGTTTCAATTTCTTTTACAAAAAAAACTAACGAATTCGACAGCTGTTATATTGCCGGATCTTAGTGCAATTTTTTAGAAAATTTCCATTTTAGGGACAAAAAGGCCCCTTTTTGAATTTTTCTTAGCAAAAGGGCATATTATCATTATCGCATTCGCTAGCTGTTGCATTGCCGGATCGAAAACCTTAGTGCCATTTTTTCGAAAAATGTCCATTTTAGGAGTCAAAAACATTTGTATTTTAGATTCTAGTATAAATGAGCGCCGGGTGCATCAGCCATCCAACCGCCTCGCACGCCCGACCTTGGTTAAATAAAGTTAAATAATAATAATAATAATAAAGTTTTATTGTTTACCATTTTGGTGTACAATATTTTGCAATAAACAAATTGGTCTTCTGGTTTATGGAAAAAAAAGAAGAGAAAGAAAAACTAATTTAGGTAGCAACTGACAGTAATTGATGAGCACATAATTATACAATATACATATATTTCTATCCATTAATGAGTTCGTTTATATTTACGGCGGCAACAAAGAAACTCCAGATGTTTTCGACTTTTGTGATGTTCAAATTGGACAAAAGACTCAGGATGAAATTTTCTCTGTTAACATTGAGGCATTCGGGGAGTAATCTACTTCTAGGTTCTGCAAACATGGGACATACACACAGCAAGTGATAGAGGTCAAGCAATTGCCGGGTATTGCATAAACTGCATTCTTGGTCAAAAGTAAACGTATGCTTCATTTTATTTATGTACACCCTGAGAAACTTTGACGAACACAATCTAAGTTGACAAACCAGTCGTATCTTGCATATATTAGTTCGGAGCGGCAGATAATTGCAAGGGGTATCCAGGTCATTTCCTATAAGCTTATATACTTCGCTAAAATTCGAGTGCTTAATCATCTCTTGGTCCTTCCCTAACAGATTCGCTTTGCATAATGCGAGTCCTTCCTTTAAGTTGTTTTCAATGTATTGAATATTTTGTTCATTCCAGAGATCTCCCATTTGATTCGCCGTCAGCAGTTCTTTGAATTGTGTCACCCAGTTGTATCTGGGACTTCCCAAACCGCCATCCTCTAACTGCTTTAATCTGTTAAAACAGATCTTTGGCAGCCGAGAATCTGACATTTTCAGGACTTTCAACCACCAAAGAATTGTCCGGTGCAGCACTGTGTACTCTAATCTAACTAACCCCACCTCTTTTCGCACATAATGATTTGGCGTGCATGACGGTAGAAACAACAACGACTTTATATACTTCAGTTGGCAACGCTCAATATTGTCCAAATATCTTAAGGACCAAACTTCCGAAGCGTACAATAAAACGGCGGTAATAATTGAGTCGTACAATTTAATTTTTGTTTCCCAAGCGTCTGATTTACAGGACACTAGCAATGCTATTACCTGGCCAACACTTACATTGCATTTACTAATAAAGTGTTTCTGGGCGAGGTTAAAAATGCCAGTACAAGAGAATGGGACTCCCAGATAAGTATAGTTGTTCACCACCTGCACTTCCTCTTTACCGTACAAGAACTTGAAACTGTTCCATTGCCGGATCGAAAACCTTAGTGCCATTTTTTCGAAAAATGTCCATTTTAGGAGTCAAAAACATTTGTATTTTAGATTCTAGTATAAATGAGCGCCGGGTGCATCAGCCATCCAACCGCTCCGCACGCCCGACCTTCGTTAAATAAAGTTAAATACTACATTTACAAATTCTGTGAAAAAGTTCCAATTTTTTCTAAATATCTTCAAAACGGTTAAATATAGTAACGTGAAATTTGGTATCTATACTAAGTCTTTGATGCTGAATTTACTACTGTGGAGAAAATTTAAAAATTTTGATCATAAGCGTCTCGTACAGGAGGGGTTTAGGACTAAATTTACTCAAACATTTTTGTAAGTAGTTTTTTCTCAAATTTGATTCCAGAAATTTGAGGGTTTTTGAATAAAAATGGTACTCTTGTTTGGACATCAATAGAATGCGCCATTTTCGAAAAAAATGGCTTTTCATTGGTTCCAAAATTTGTTACGGAAGACATCAAAATATCGCAAACAAGTTCATAGTACGGCGCCTTACTTCATTCTAGAAAGAAAAGTTCTTATGGGTATGGGTCGAAAAATGCTTCCTAAGGGAGCTATGGTCTTCCAAATAGTGTCTTAGAAAGCATGTTGTTGGAGCGACTCTAGCTCCCTTAGGAAGCATTTTTCGACCCAATTTTAAAATTTTCTCACAGTAGTAAATTCAGCTTCAAAGACAGTAAAGATACCAAATTTCACGTTGCTATCTTTAACCGTTTTGAAGATATTTAGAAAAAAACACTTTAGCAGTGGCCCCTTTAAGGGGTCTTAGCTCCCTTTAGACATTTTTTCATATTTTTCATAGCAGAATCTACTGGTAAAGTTTTGACCACTAATTTTGGGACAGCCTGTATAATAAATTTCACTTGAGATAATTTTTTTCGCAATCGCAATCGTTTCGACATTAGAACCCCCCGAAAAAAATATCTGGGTGTGCCGCTGGCTGCAGTAGATAGACTGGTTAGGTGATTTTCACGTTATTTGATGGATGGATGTTTTTAGGCAATTTAGGATATTTTGCTTCGTTGTGAAAGGTAGGGCACGTTGTGACATGTGGCTAGGATTTATTTGGTGCAATCAGTTGCTGGTAAGTCTCCTGCAGCTGTTGTAATTATTAGTACAACAAACTGCAGTACGCACTCAATCGAATATCTGTCAATAATTGCAAGAATTGGTAGCGTCGCCAAGTGAATACTGCTTAAAACTTGCCCCACCTTAATGCGCCTGTCTATTCAGTTTCGTTGCACTATTTTGTAATGAATCTTACAGTATAAATAAATATGTTATATGCTCACCAAAATCTTATTCGTAGATTAAAATTCTTTATTCTTCCAGATTCGTTGTGCTTTTCTTTGTGCGACCATTCCAATAGCCCTATGAGATCACTGAAAGCACCACAACAGAACCGAATACAACTAGAGTAAACATACGCGCCACCTACTACCGCGACCGAATAAACGTGTTTTAAAGTCATCGCAGCCCCAGGCGTATTGTATAGTATCTCACATTCACATGTACACAATCATGTACTAGTCCGATCCAGGGATCGTTGGGATAGGCAACTACGTGAGCAAATTTAATCCGGCGATAGATATATATTTCTGTCCTTTTCCAATTTTGACCTTAACAAATCCAGGCGGCGCTGAATGACTTGTATGAACTTTACTAACTTACGCGTGACAAGGAGTTGGCGGGATCTTTGAATTTCAATTTAAATCATATTAATCAAAAATTTTATCATTAGATTTGTTTTAACGGCACGTGAAAGAATTATAAGATTTTAAATAACAAATCAGTAAACAAATAAATCTAAGTAGTACCTAAAATCATGAAATTTAACACAACTAAATAAATATTAATTAAATCATAAATTTAAAAAAACATGATCTAGAAAAATTGGTCAAAACTATATATAAAGATTGCAGTCAGCAATTTAAAAATGAAAACGATTTTATATCTAAATCAGAAAGAAGGTCAATTATTCATCTCGAGCGTAATAAATTTTTAAAAAGACAAATAAATGGAAGTAAATCGTGAGTATTGAACATATGAAAACGATTTTAAATAACAAATCAGAAAGAAGAGCAATTCATTTTGAACGTAATACATTTTCAGTAAGAATATCCCGAATATCAGTAAACAAATCTAAGTAAATCGTGAATTAAATTCATGAATAATTAAAAAATACATGAATAAGAAAAATTTAATTTAACGGTGTCTCAATTTCTTCAGTTTTCTCTGAGTTGCTTGACTATCTGACTTGGACTTCATAGCTCGATTAACTTTCGTACAGTACCAAGGAATACCAATACGTATTACTGAAACAAGGATACTTTTCCTAAACAACACAGCATGAATTGGGCAGGAAATCCATGACAAGTCGACATTCTCTTCAATATAACTTATAGCCAGATTCGAAATTCCAGATGCTTGGTGCAGGGTTGGTAATTTATCTTCTAGTAAAGTGAATGCTTGTCCAACAACAAAAACCAACTGTTCTGAAGGATACGTTAAGTGTTTGTGTTGTTCAGAAAACTCTTTAAAAGAAATAAATTGGTTGCACGGTAACTCTGAATCTGAAGTGAAGGCTTTTCGACATTTTCATCGCAAGAAATATTTAGGAGAAGCCGCTTTGCGAAACTGCAGGACTATTCTCATCAATAGCATTAGCAACAATGTCTGCTGTAATACTATTGATTTGGCTGCCACTTGCACTTATTCCAACATTACTAGTTACATCAGCACTTTCAAGATTTTCTTCCCTTTCAGGAGTTGACTCAAGAAAAGTTCGTAAATCACTTAAAGCCTCTCCTCCATCATCTTCACAATTGGTCCCTTGTAACCCTTGTTTGGTCAGACCATTGATGATTTGAGTCTTTAAGCCACTTACAAACTGTGGCACCGTTGGATTTTCGTTGTTGCCGCACGAGCTACGAATTCCTCCAAACTGATTCTCAAGAGGATCCTGATTACGACTCCGCGGGCTAAAAAATTTAATTCCACGACTTTTCAGAGAAAACCACAACTTTTGAAAAGCACGTAAAGTGTGTATTAATCCAGTGTGGGATGGAGGTCTGGTTTCAGTGCTTGGACGAATGAATTTCCACCCTCTGACTGTTTCAACTGCCTTCTGCCAAAATGACAAATGTGGAGATCCATCTGCAAGTGAAGCTCTGCACTTCAGCTCCTTTCCTTCTGGGCCTGATGGAGCGGAACCACCATTCAAGCTGTCAAATATGTCGTCCACTTGCTGTACAAATGTTGCAGTTGCCAAGGCCTCCACTGCAAGCTGTTGTCCTGCAACAACACACTATTTAATATAACATCATAATAACATATCAATAATATTTCATAATAAGTGATTATTAAATTAACTGGAAATAGTAATTAAATTAAGTTAAAGTAGAGAACTCACCCCTACTGTACAGTGAGTACAGAAAAGCGGCAACAGAACGGCTCAAAACTTGCACAGCAAGTTTTACCTTCATCAGCTGTTGGACTGAAGGTTTCAAGTGTGCATCTCTCAATTTTGGCATGCATCGCAGCTTCAAGGGAGCCTGTTTGTCTATGTTATATGCCTCTTGAATGTGAGACCACCTTGCTTCCATTATTACTTCCTGTCCCCCAACAGGAACTTTAAGAGAAATTCTGTATTTTTGAAACAGAGAGCGAATGCGTTTGATGATGTGAGGAAGATCAAAGATGTGGACGATGAGTTGTCCATTAAATTCATACCAGGGATGAATGGCATTAGCTCCCAATAAATTTGCGCACTTGACATTTGCCGTTCCCATATCAGAAATGGTTGCAACAACATCTAAATAGTGTCTCTGCATTGCCTCCAGCACTTCACAAACTATGAGCTTCAACTGCTCCGCATTCACCCCACCATGTGAAAAATAAAAAGCAACTGGTTGTTTCCACTTGCTGCACACACCTTGAGCCATCAGAACAAGCGCATGATTTGCAGGAACACTCGAACCACCATGGCTACCCAAATCTTCAAAGCCAACAATACGGTCAAGTGCACGATCATATGAAATGTTCTCCCTAATTCCCATTTCATCAAAAGATAGGCTGCACACTCGATCCTCGGGACTTCGCTTCTTGAGGCATTAACCAAGATGTTGAAATAAATGTTCATTAATGCCTGTCGAAAAAGGGATCTTTTCCAGAAGGCTTGTAAGTGTGCGACGACTGGGAAGGGTGAGAAATTTCCGGAGAAGAGCATAGCATCTTGGGCTTCGTTTAAGGAGGGCCAAAGCAATAACCTTCTCATCCAAAGTCCACCTTCTACCTTTTGGCAAACGTTTGGAACAGCGTATCTGAGACAACATCAAATTTACAGTTTGAGAGCTCATTCCTTGTAAAATTTTCTGAATTACAGGGCTACTGTCAATGTCAGAATAATTTTTAATGGTATTACCTCTCTCCTTGCAAATTTTTTTCAGTTGCCTCAGATGGTCATCCTTCTTTTCAGCAATATTGATAAGGGCTTTCTTTCTGGGCGTAAGATCTGCCTTAGAAAGACCAGGAATATTTCTAAAAAGAGAACGAGACTTCAACGTGTGTCCTCTCGTGCGTGATGATCTTTCTGGACTGGGAGGTAGGGCTTCTAAGTGCACTGGAGAAGTTGCAGGCACCACCGAGCAACTAGTTTGTGGTTCTGCAGCAGACGACAAAGGTTGTGGCTGTGGGTCTAGGTACTTCGAGCAACCTGGCTGGGGTTCTATGTCATCGACAGGGGTCTTCGACATCAACAAGGGAGGAGCTTGATCTTCTACAGCAGCGGGCTCTTCTTGCTGAACAGCTGGTAAAAGGGTTGGAATGGCAACCCTGGTGAGGTTCATTGTTACCAAATTTGCAAAACATTGTTCTGTAAAATGTTTATCGCAAATTCGACCGCTAACTGGAGCAAATTTCATCCCCATTGAAGTCTTCCATGTTGCCGCTCTAAAAGCATTCATAAATGTTAGCCGGTACGTCAAATAATGTTAAACCCCACATTTAATTTTGCAAATAATGAAGAAAAATTCAAAACTTACCGATTAGCATTGCGTGGAAAGCAATATAACCTCCGAACTTCATCCTTATGAAGCCCACAAACCAGGGATCGTCCACAAACAATGCACAGCTTTGACCACGGCATTCTTTTCTCAAACTAAGCGACGATTGAAATGATTTAAAGACAGTTAATAATTGAAGTCGCGATCGAGAGGATTGAAGAATTCAAGTTGAGAAATAATTATAAACAACGTGGAATTTGAATAACGTGAAATAACGGACGCACGATGGCACATATGTCATTCTTGTCATTTTAAAGCGTCATTGGTTGACCAATGAGCAGGCGAGCTTGCTACGTACAGCGCCACCTAAGTTTATTAAAGCCTTAGTTTCCCCCCTTACCACACCTCACCCCCTAGCCCGGATTAATTTATTCATTAAAGTCACCAGGCCCTGGTCCGATCACTTTTGGGTTGGACTTTCAACAAACTTTGCGTTTTAATACGGTTATCGAGCAGATATGTGCACATTTCATTTTCGCCTAACGTTTCGATCTTTATCATCACCGTGAATGACGGAAAGAAATTGAGAAAAGAAACGATAAAGCCCGTGGTTAGGGTTTCCAATAGTAGCGCACATTTAAGCGCCTGCAGTTACTGCTCATGTGCGAAATTTAAATAGTTCGGATTGTCACTGGCCTAAGGGCCGGTTTATCGATGCTCAGTTAAATGAAAATATCTGACAGTTTGCGTTATCCGATAGTTAACTGTTTATCGACAGCAAGTTGACTGCAAAGTCTTTGCTAAAGTGTAAAGGTAATCACCTTAAAACCAATGATGAGTATACCTCATAAAAAAGTGAAATTACCATCAATGTTTTTTCTTCAGTTGTGAGCAATGGTTCTGGGCACAGATGTAGGACAACACCTTCAATGCAAAAAAAACAGTTGAAATGTGATGCGTGTCAACGTACACATTGCTTTTTATTGAAATTGTAGGTTTATCACGATGATCATGTTTTCGGTTTTTTCAATTTTCCTCGTGAGTGGTTAGTTTTTTCGAAAAATTTTAAGAGCCAAAAAAGTTTTAGAACTGAACGGGGAATACGGCCGCATTGGCAAATTAGCAATATTTTCAAACATAAAAAAGTTCAAGGGCAAATAACATCGGGGCCACCCTGTATAACAGGGATCCGCTTTTTGGATAAGGTCTTAAGTACCATCAGTAGTTGCACCTTGGTCTGTAACAATGCTGTGCAAAAATTCAAAATCCTACGATACACCTTTCGAAAGATATTTAAGAAGAATGTTTAAAAATGAAGATCTTTGGAGGCTTATAACATCAAGAGGAATCACAATTGACCAATAATTTTTGCACCAAGCTTCATCATTTGAAAAGTAGATTCTGTGGTATAAAGGATGTGGAGTCTTTCGGACTCACCCTGTACAAGCTAGAATTTCATTGCATAACAGCAATAATCATCAGTTAATTGGCAATGTCAATTTATTTTTACTTTGTATTTTGTAGGTAGCAATGATGAAGATCATGATATTGATGAAAGTGTTCAGTGGTTGAAAAATAACAGAGATCCTTGGGATAAAGTAAAGGAGCTTTGGATAATAACTTACAAAAAAAGAAGAGCTGAAAAAGAAAAGAAAAACCATACAAGAATATTATTCGTTTTATGCGGTTCTAAATGAAAATTTTGGATATACTTTGGTAAGTGCATGCGTCATAATGTATGTATGTACTTTTACACTTTTTCTTTTAGTTGGAGCTTGATTTCAAAGTTCTTTTCCTGAAAATGATATGTCCTTTTACGCAAATTGGAGTGGGTTTGTGAATAAACTTATAAGATATTGTCAAAGAGTAAAAGACAAGACTATTGCCCAACTTCTCTCAGAAATTCAATACTGCGTTAATGAAGATAGGTAATAGCAATTAATTAATTCATTCAAAAAATTCCTAATTATGCTGGTAGCATGTTCTGAGCAACATTAATAATGACCCACGTAACACACGGACGTTCTATGGACGTCCCAATGCGTCCATGATGGTACGATTTACTGTTCCATCATCCATGGACTGAAAATGTGTATCCAGTGGACGTCCATATGCGGACCTTCTTTGAACTGTTTAGAAAGCGGACCTAACTGGACGTCCAGTGTATACACCTTTAAGGACAATCATAGGACGGTACCAGAACTGGCAGCACTGAACACCCATTGAGCATCCGTTTGTGGACCGAAAGGACCTTTAACGGACCGTCCGTAAGCATACTGAATCGTACGTCCTCTGGATACTCACTTATGGACTATTAAATGACGCACCTAACAGGACCATTTCATACGTCCATTTAATGTTCAGTTTAAGGACGTGTAATGAACCGTCCGTAAACGGACTGATTCGGACTACCGGATTACCTATTTATGGACCATTTTATAACAAAGGCGCATCACCGGACTTTGTTTGTAGACAATTAAAATTAAGATCGTACTTGCAACGAAAATGCCTGGCCCTCCATGTATTATTTGATTAGAGAATACCTTTTACAGAGCATTATTTATTTGCTACCTTATTAGTTATTACATACCTTGTGCATTTCGCCAATTTTTCAAAATATAATTTTCACGTTTTAAGACCCTTTGTCAGATTTAAGCAAATTATCATACTTTCCCTATTTTAGGTACCTACCTGGAACCAATAAATAGACATTTTCCAAAATTTAATTATTACAACGAAGGAAAAACAGAACATTATGTTTGTCTAGGCCTGATCCTTTTCTATAGGTTACGATTCACTAGAATAACCAATAATACCTAAGTATCATTGGATAGGTTTTGTATTGTTTATCTTTTCCATAAGGTATAAATATACCTATAGGGCGCGGGCATCACTTATGCAACCACGCAACACAATCAGCTGCTTGGAGAACAAACATTACATTTGAATGCATGGAGTCAAGTAGGTTTTTACGCCTTTTTTAAGTTTTCCGACTATAAAGTGCTCTATTTTCCTTAATTACAGAAACTGTTAGACGAGTTGATGTTATAGCTGCGTTTTTTTCGAATGGTTTTCTCGGTTTTTAATAGATTACAATACAGTGCAATTGGGTACTTACCCATCGAGACTGCTTTCCTTGAAAATTAATTGCCTTTCCCTTTTATAAATGGTGAGTTTTTAATTATCTGTTAGTATAATTTTCAAGAACTTTTAGCAAACAAACAAACGTACCAACATTTTACTCGGTTATTAGGTAATTGTGGCACATTGGTATCGAATACCATCGAAGTAGATTAACACAACAGAAAAATGTCCCTTGTCTATTAAAAAGTTAGAGGAATGGACAAAGGCGATTAAGAGGGCTGACAAAATGTGGTTATAAAGAAAAATTAGGTACCTGACCAATAACGAGAAATTTATTTATTGTTACGACATGTTACACAACCAATTTTCTTGACCCAGCCACCCAAGAACTAATTATTACAATGTTATTACTTTCAAGACTTTTGTAGCTTCAAATCTGTCCATTGAATAAACACTTTCTTTAAAACCAACTACAATGTCTATATAAGTCACTTTTGGAAATTTTGTTGGATCGATGGAGAATCCGTTGTCTTTTTTTACATAGGGGTGTCCGAAATTTATTACAGACTTTATCTAAATATTGGTGTCTTGTATTTTCATCTCAAGAGACAAAATGTTCACTGAATTGTGTTTTTTTCCATTGTCCACCACACTTCACTAACAACAAACAGATTTCACTAGGTTTATTTACACTGCACAGCCGTTCCGAATAACTAACTATCTACAAAATCGCATTCTAAAGAGACAAACCACTGTTTAAACACACTTTACACCGCAAAACTACGGAAAATTGGAGAAAAACGCATGTACTCCATGCATTTAATGTGATGTTTGTTCTCCAAGCAGCTGATTGTGTTGCAGGGTTGCATAAGTGATGCCCGTGCCCTATACTTTATTCTTGTTTTCTGTAAAATTCTTAAACTTTGAGTTGCCTTTTAAGTGTTTTGCAATATTTATAAGTAGGAATGTGTAGTGTGTACCTACTATGAATATATCTACTTATTAGATGAGAATTTTTGGTATCGTCATCACGCGGGTTGTACACTCAGGAGATAAGGTTATGGCCCGAGACCGCTCACAATGTGCTTAGATTGTCAAAAGCCTTATCAAAAAAAAATTAAAATTAAACATAGAAACCTCTTTATTAAAATGACTCGCGTGGGATACAACTCTTCACAAACCTATCTTGGGTCTTTTCTAAGAATCTGTCGACCTTGTGAGCGGTCGAGGGCCAAAACTTTATTTTCTGACTGTACAGTGATAATTCGTAAAGAACTTCGACCTACTTTTGAGGTCTTTGCATATTTTGAAAGTTTAAAGTCACGTGAAATTGTAGATTAATTTTATTGTAAGCGTAGGTACAGTTCAGTGCAAAAGAATGACAGTGAATGTCAAAAGAAGTAGGCAAAAACTAAGAGTCAAGAAATTTGTTAAGCATAGCAAAAGAAGAAACATTGTTCTATATAAATAACGGTTTTTCTTTCTGTGTCTGTAACAAATTTGATATAGGTACCTAACTTTGCTATAAATACCTATAAGGACACTTAATTTTTAACAATTTTTTGACAATGACAATGGAAATCTCGCTTTGGATTCAATTAGATTCAATGCGAGGTCTTGTTGACAAGGATAGTGGTTCTTAGTCTGTCATTACAACTTAAAATTGCTACAGGGGCGGACATATCACCGGGCAGTTCGGTGCGATGCCCAGGGGCTCCGGTTACGGGGACCACGTGCGATTAAAGTGCACCAGTAAGAAGATGCAGCGGTAAAGCGATGATTCCCAGAACTCGTAAACTCGATAGATAGGCGGGTAAAATTTCTACTTTTATTGCATAGCAGGTCAGTGAAATGCATTTCGAACAACCACCGATCCGAAAAGGGAGCCTTTCGCTACCTGATGTGTACCTAGAAACAGGCTACAATTTTACAGATGGTATGCACATGTAAACATTTTAGGGATTTTCAAAGCCAAGTTCAAGGGGTCTTTATATTCTCGTGTTTTTTGTTAGCAGCACTAGAGTGCCTGCCAGCTAGAAATTTTGGGTCGATCGATCGATATTGACCTTGTTCCTCTCAAAAACCTAGCCAGCGTGGTATTACGCAGGCGTCAAACAAACTTAAGTAAAGTCGACCAATCAGAGGTTAGGGGAAGGAGGGTATCAGTGAGACACGGGGAACAGTGAGACTGTTCAAATTTCGCGGATTGTGTACAAGTTACGAAGTGCTACCAACCTACCCTTTAAACTGTACCTAGAGCCGATGTACTTGACGTGATTTAGCGGGCATAGCTGTGAAAGTCTTTGTTCAAGATAATGGTGACTCGTTTTCGATAAGTAAACTAAATTTCAAGACTTTCAAACTGAAGTCCACTATTCTTTAATGATGCATTTTATAAATATTACACTGGCATCAACTATCAGTCCTAGGTTATGGATAAATATGGTGATGAAGTTTTCCGTATTATTTTTGTAGGATAGACTTTGATCATTTATTTTTTGTTTTATGGACCCTTGGGTAACAATGAGACATTCAGTGTTATTCTGATTGACATTAAGATTGAATATTAAGATTGAGATTAAGTTTTCTCCAATTTTGCATTCTGATTGCCGTTTTACTCAATCTCAATCTTAATATACGTCACAATTATTGAGTTCCCAAGCAAGTACCTCAACCCACTTGCTAGAACTATTAAGTTGGTGTAAAGTGAGGTTAAACTTTAATTTTCACTTTTCAGCTGTTAAAAAATTGTGATATTTATAATTATAAGTTCATCACTTATGGATAATTTGGCAAATGCACTAATTATTGATATTATACTTGAAGAAGAAGAAAGGTGACAAAATGCTATACCTATATTCTTTTCGTTCTTTATTAAAATTTTTGCTCCTTCAGGTATGAATACAATATTAATAGGAGGAACCTCAGGGATGCAAGCAACCCCTATGAAATGCCGGAGAATTCTTTCAAGGGGATCTATCGGTTCTCCAGAGATATGGCAAGAAGTCTCACAGACGATGTTCTACCTTATATGGTAGATGAAGCGAATGTAAGGCAGATCCCAAATGAATTGAAGGTGAGGTACAATTCTTTTGTATGGAATAGTTAATGCAAAGTTAATTTAGATATTGGTTGCTTTGCAATTCTTTGCCCAGGGATCTTACCAGAAGGCAGTTGGGCAAAGCCATTTTTTAAATATGAGTCAGCCATCAGTAAGCAGGTGCATTACAATCACTGTAATGGCAATAATGCATCATTCCCATATTGTACATTTCCCAGACACAGAGGAAAGATGTAATGAAGGAAAATTAAGGCTCGTACTGCTCTATCTAGATCACGGAGATCTAGATGCACATTCCATATTCACTTTTGAAATGTTGCAGGTTTATGCAACGGTTTAATAATGCCTACCCTGGCATTATTGGAGCAATTGATTGCACTCATGTAAATATTATTAGCCCTGCTATTGAGGATGAAATCTACCCTGGAGTAATATTTTTAAATCGGAAAGGCAATCATTCATTGAATGTTCAATTTGTATAAAATTTTGAAACAATTTGTGTTGTTATAATATATCTAGTTTTAGATTGTAAACGCCGAACTGCACATTTTGAACTGTAATCCACGATACCCTGGTTCAGTCCATGATTCAGCTATTTGGCATACAAGTGTAATTCGGCAGGTGTGTCAAAATCTTTACAATACAGGGCAACGAAACTTTTGGCTCATCGGTAGGTAGTGCTCACATCAAAATGGGTTGCTTTAATTGAATTTATAATTACAGGGGACTCTGGATATCCATTGGAACCATGGCTTATGACCACATTTTCTGGGGTTAATCTCACAGATGCTCAGAGACTATTTAACAATACTCATAGGTCAATTAGAAATATAATTGAGAGGTTCAATGGTGTCTTAAAAGGCCGCTTTAGATGTCTGAGCAAACATCGAACTCTACATTATAAACCAGAAGCAGCAGCCAACATCATCAATGCATGTGCAATACTTCATAATTACTTAGTAATTAGAGGAGACCTTGGAAATGAAGAGGATGTAGAATTTGGTAAGTAATATTAATAAGTTTTATTTCATATTTAATTTTCCTGATGCAGAAGACGACAATGATGATGATCTTGATGGTCCCAATGACAACATAAACTTGAATTTTTTACAAGAAGGAAGGGCTGTTCGAGATAGAATTGTTCAACAGTATTTTTTGTGTAAAACATAATCCTGGTATTAATTAATTAAATTAATACCATAGAAACAATTGTTGTCAACAATTTATTGCTATAGAATTTTTTAAGGATTCACTTTAAGGCAGGAAATGTTTTATACAACTCACCCTAAAATTCAGAAACAAATTGAATAATGATAAATTGTTCAATTACATTTTTGTATTGCTGGTAAATAACTGGGCACAAATTAAACAAAAGTCTGTAATACTATTAGACAAATAAACAAGAGCATTTATTAAATCATCCATTACTTCACCGCCCTTTGTGTATGCATTTTTGTGTTGATGTAATGACAGTGAGTAGATTTTTTGAGGACCTGAAAATTAATTTTTTGAGTTCACGTTAGTTACGATCAATTAACAAACCACTTAAACGCCTACGAGACATAATAACCTTTGAAGATGCCAAAGAAATCTTTTGGGAATATGATTCATTTTGAGCACCTAACTCTCGTACATTTTTCAATCCATAAATGAGAATTTTGCAAACTAGAAAGATTAGTTTTTCCTCCAAATCAGTCAATTTCGAAAGAATTGGTCCGCCTCCTCCAGTTTGAAGTCTGTATGCATGGATTTCCCTTGCCTTACGCTTTGTTTTAGAGGTCCATTCACTGAATACCTGAAATAAATTCTGCCATACCATTCCTTTTTGTGTTTATACCTGCTTCCATTGGGTCACATTTCGTTTTGGGCCATTCAGTTCATTTAACTGTTGCACTAGTTCTTCAAATATTTGCTCAGTCAAAGTTTTAAACTTACGTAAATACTCAGTGTACAGATGATATTGCTCGTAAGTTGTTCGAACTGAAACAATAAGGATATACCTAAGAAAAGAGACTGTTTAGTCAATTTAGTTTGGGGCAAGAGGCAAGCTAAGGAAACATTAATTTTATTCTTTTTGCAAGTTAACAGATATTAATGCATTTGCTAATTTATCAACACTGGCTGCCATTTCTCGAATGGCACCTGCAATTTCAGAAAGGCCATTTCTTTGGTTTACATTGCTTTGTTCGAATGACTGTAATAATGAAGATCTTGCAGGAGTGTATACACTTCTTTGCCCTGAAATTTTTTAGTTTATTAATTTGTCAGCCCGACATGTATTCACAGTTATTATGTTCTTTTTGCACAATTATCTGAGTGACTCACTTAATGCCAGCAATTTGATTGGCTAAAATTGGTTGATTTAAATTTTAGCCAATCAAATTGATGAGATGAAGTGAGATACTCAGATATTTGTGTAAAAAGAAAACGCTTAATATTGGAGCTAAATGAGCCTTGCATCTGCGAAAAACAAAAATCACTACAGTAAAATATAAAACATGTCTTAAGTAAATATGACAATTGATAGCTTATCAGACTACCGTTTAATTGAGGCAATATTTATTACAATAATTATTAAACACCTAACAGCAAATGCCCATCACCAATATTGCAATAAAATAAGTAAATGTGCATGCAAACGCCTAGTAAGGAAGTAACCAATGAAAGAAATGCATCTTACTTTTCCTATTTTTCAGTCTTCGGCTTCCTTCTGTTGCTCCAGTGTTATTTACTTGCAAATGTTCTGCAGTTTGGCACGTCTGAGCTAAAAAATGAAAAATAGTGTGAAGCATCTAGCTGATTTAAAATGCTCACTATCATCCTTTGCTGCCTCATCCAGACCTGGATGATAATCGCCATATGTTTGGATTACTGTTATAGTTTCTTCGGCCTGACCCAATTCTCGTGTTCCCAGTAATCCTGTTACCGTTGCAATACCTGTAAGCTCGAGGATTGCTTTGTCATGGGGTTGTAATAATTTCCCCTCTCTAGCCTTCTTTCTAATTAAGCATTTATGCTCTGTTAAGGCCTAAGTGATGAAATGGTTAGTACAATACAAAGCATTTGACGATGTTTTACCACCTTTTTCCAACCCTCTGGAGTCCTAGTGGGACCATCTCCGATGGAATTCATAGCCTCACTGAGTTCGCTCCACAGGCCGGCAACTTCTTCTGGGCCCATTCCCGGACTCATTTTGCCGGTTCGCAAATAGCTATGTTTTTCCAGGAACGTGGTGTAAACTTTATATTGGGCCTCACTGGTTCTCTTCAAATTTGCCATAATTATTCGGAAAATAGGCGGTTGTCACACTCGTTTTCATCACTTAAAAACAGCTGCACGCGGAGCACACAGCACAGGTTTCTGCAATCTGCTTTGATCCCTTTCCTTTCACTGCTTTCACCTTCACCCTAGGATTTCACGAAAAAGGCGCTTAAAGAATGATTTTTAGGTTAACAAATGAGAAGGAATGACACAAAAGTGACAGCTGACGGTATCTCGGCTAGCAATTCCAGTATAGTCCTTTTAAAAACATTGGGTTATTGAGTATTAACTTGTTCAATCTTAAGACGTCAGTCAGAATACAAAAATTCACCCAGATTAAGTTGGCTCAATTTCAATCTCAATAGTTAACACAATAGTCAATTGCAATCAGAATAACACTGAAAGATGTGTGGGGAACACCGAGACAATGTGGGGAACAATGAGACATGCTCAGATTCTGATATTTATGTGGATTGGCTGGCAAACAACTTGCAATATGAATAAGACAAGTTGTCTTATAATTATTTTGAGCCTGCTGAAGTACTAGTAATATTTTTTTACATATGAATCTATAGGCACCA
This sequence comes from Pycnomerus fuliginosus, assembly GCA_963924575.1. NCBI lineage: Eukaryota > Metazoa > Arthropoda > Insecta > Coleoptera > Zopheridae > Pycnomerus > Pycnomerus fuliginosus. Next base: position 3,353,140 of record CAWUQC010000003.1, read on the forward strand.
CCAGGCCCCAAAAATCATTCTACGCGTTTAAATTAAAACTCAAATGTTAACATTTGTTGATTTTGCAGGTTCTAATGAACAAAAAATAAAAATCACTTATTTTTAAAGACATTTTGTAACAGATTATACGACACGTCTCACTGTTCCCGACACTCTGTCTCAGTCTACCCCAGGGCATGGGGGTACAGTGAGACAGAGCCCCAATCTGGTTTTAATTTTTTAAGTAAGGTCAGCAGTAACATTATTGCTTTTTTGTATCATTATTATTAAATAGTGTCTTCAACGAAGGCGCATGCAAAGTTTCAAACGCCTAGCGCGTTTTCTAACAAAAAAAAGTGGGGTTCAAAAAAAAGCGTCTCACTGTTACCCTCCTTCCCCTAACACTTTCGACCCTTCCCTTGTCATCCCTCTTTGAATACCTATGACAAAACACAAGCAGTTTTCACTCCAATTCCATTTTCTGTTATCAGTTAGATACGTAAATACCGTTGTGACCTTTTGTCAAGTGTAGTGATTTGTAAAGCGATTTTTTGGTGTGATTTTGCGTCGTTCTCCTACAGTAAGGTAAGTCAGGTAAGTGTCACACATTTATTTGTTGAATAAGATGTCATTTTCACGCAATATTTATAAGAAGGCTAAGATGGATTTGGATGCAACCGTAAAAGCTATGAGCAATAATGCAAAAAGTACCAGTACTGTTTCATCCAAATCATCACAGGCCGGCCATCGCATTCAACAAGCTGCCTCATTCGACGGAGATAATAATGATGCTGAACTATCTGTTTTGGATGATGCTAATGCTAATGATGATAATTTTTTTTCGGACGATGACAATTTTGAGTTTTCGGAAAGCTATGAAATAACGGAAAATAACCGTTCGCGTCAGTCAGAGGATTGTGATGATTGCCATGATGATATCCCTCTTCGAGACAACACGGAATTTTCGTTCTTATTAATAATAATGATAATAATAATAATAATATGGTTTATTGCTTTTAATTATACAATTTTCAGTAAGGAGTTTAGTTTGTCGAATAGACAAGTAGAACTAGGATGGAAACACGAGGAAAAGTCAAAACTAACTTTGGTCATCGAAAAAAAGGGAGGAGGAACTGAAGCTATGGTACTACCAAAACAGTTTAAAAAATCCGATGTGATTGAAGTGGCCAAAAAGAAATTTTTCCCTCACGGAAAATCATCCAAAGGTATGGAAAATGAATATATATTTGACCTTGTGGATAATCGTAATCGGGCAATCTCTGATCAAAAGACTGTCGCCGAGCTGGTTGAAGAACGAGCACCAAAAGTTGTCCGAATATATTTATTGTCTAAGAGGAAGCCTATTGATGAACAATTAAACGATCTTGAAACAGAAGCACAAATGGAACTAACTGAACCGCAAGGTATGTATTTTGATTCGATTGAAATTGAGTTTTTACAACTACCTGAATAATGAACATAAAGCAAATAAATAGTTATTGTTTTAGAAATGGAGATGAAGTCTGCATCACACACGTGCGAAGATAAAGGGACGTTTGTTCCTGGAGATGGAGATTCTTCTGAAAGTAAGTGTGAGCAATTAGTAATAAGCCCCCCAGTGAACGCTTCGCTTGCAGAGATACCACAGAAAAGAATTAAAGTGCTCTATGCTGACATTAAAGTATCAAGATATACATCAGCCCCGTCTGTTGTCCACAAAAATAAAGATGAAGTTATTGAAGAGTTGGGAGCACGAGGCGTATATGTTGATTTAGATTCGGAGCCGTCGGAATATAACTACCCTATAGTGTACATCGAAGTTGACGGAAAGCCCATCTTAGAAGTTGAAATAAACGATAAGAACGAAAAAAAATATATATATCCCAACTCAACCGATTATGAAGATCATAAGATCCTGTATGACAGCCAGATGCTACAAGGATCTTGTGATGGTGAAACCGGCATCGGAACCATTAGCGCTTGCAAAGATTCCTGCAACTGCACTTACAACTGGTACCAAAATGATGAAATATATAAAAGTGGTCAAAACTTATTTTGGATACACACTGGCTCCTCAATTTCAAATTACAGATGTGAAGTTATTTGTAATAAGAAAAAATTAGAGGAGCATTTACCTGTTATAGATCGACAACACCTTACATTCTCGGAAAAAATTCTTGGCGCCGGATCACAAGGAATAATCAAGCAAGGCACTTGGTTAGGGACAGAAGTGGCTATAAAGACGTTCCGAACTGGAAAATTGTCCGAGTTTGACCTAAGAGAGGTAAATTTACTTTCAAAAATCAGGCATCCCAATATTATTCAAATTATGGGTATATGCCTGGATATCCGCCAAACCCACATCGTTTTGGAACTGGTAGGAGGAAATAATTTGGGAGATATAATTTTCGATGATGTAATAAGAGAAAAATATGTCTTAAGTCCCCCAAATAAGCAAAGTATTATAATTCAAATTTTACGTGCTGTAAGCTATTTGCATGGCCAACAGAACCCGATAATCCATCAAGATATAAAACCTGACAATACTCTGGTATCAATGGTTGGTGAGAACGTCGGCTTAGTTAAGTTGTGTGACTTAGGATTAGCTAAAATGAAAAAAATGGCCACAGCGTATCAGACAGTTGTTGGGTCAATAAAAGGAACGCTGGTTTATTTAGCTCCTGAAGTTCTACTTAAAAAAACGACAGCTACCACTGCTTCCGACATGTGGTCCGTGGGATGCACAATTATAGAATTGCTAACCGAAGACGAGATATGGCCAACGGCTAACTCTGATGAGCTACTGGCCTTCTTGACAAAATGCATGCTAAATGAAGAGAAACCCCGTTACGAAATTGTGGATCCTCAGAATAGAAAGGCCTTAATAGATAAGTGCTTTTGTTATGATCCAGCCGAGCGTCCCGCAGTTGGAGATTTATTGGATGCTTTCTTAAACTAAAAATTGCATTCGTATGCATTTATTTCATTTATTGTTTTGGAGTTTAATGTTTCTTTTTAAATTGTCCTTAATTTTGTTAATTACATTTAATTAAAATAAACGTATTTTTTGATCTTCATGATTTCATGAAGCATAATGGTAGGTACCTACATGGGTAATCGTAGCACGTTTTACTAATAGCACGTTCGGGCTGTCCTGCAGCTGCAGTATATCTATCTCGTGTTAGGTGTTACATCCTCATAATAGGGAAAAGGACGCAGATACTGCCAACCGCAGTAATTTCGCTGCGTTCGGCAATATCTGCATCCTTGTGACGAGACAGGTAGACTCAAACTGGTTTCGAAAGTACATCGCTATAAAGCTGCGCAAATCCAAGTTTCGGTGCAAAGGTGGAGCCTCCAATGAAAATGAACAGTGGCGCGTCGTTACATTCTCCGTATTCCTCCTACGTAAATCTGTCCGTAAATCTGTCCGAACGTTGATGCCACCGTGCGCCACTGAGCAACGAGAGGTGGCGGGAATTTAGGCGGAGCTGCGCAGATCTGAAATCCGGCCCAAGTCCTTTCGAAACCAGTTTGAGTCTATACACCGACAGTACTACCGCAGTATGCCAGATCGAAATCGGCATAAGTACTCAAGGTTATTATTTTACGTATAGTCCATTAATCGCACTTCTGGTAGATATAGGGTTAGTCAAATGTCTGGACCAAGCCCAATATTTGCCAAACTATCCATTTTACCAAGTTTCAATAAAATGCCTCCTCTGGTTTTCCCGTTATTGTGCAAACTGGCACTAACATTGATATACAGGGTGGCCCACTGAAAAGGGCTCCATCCAGATTTTCTCCCCTCTGGCCCTCTGCCACCAAATCGCTCGGACAGGTCAATTTTTAACGTAAATCCGTGCTTGGTGAAATTTTACAAAGCACCCTGTAACCGCCGCGAACCCCAACTTTAAAATTTCAAACGGCAACCCCCCATTTGTGGAAGCCGATCTCATTACCAATCCAGTGCTGAAAATATTTTCTATATCCATTCTCCCACCCTTTAGCGCCCTCTATGGGCAAATTTTAAATCACATTAAGGCCTTTTGGGACACCTCATTTAGAAGGGTATGAAATTCTCTAAAAACTGATGCAAAAATTTTTGACCTCCATCCACTAGTTCAAAAGTTACACTGAAGAACATGCGAATAGCTACGAGAAAACCGCCCGCACCGCGTGGCGCGCCGCCCACGTAAAACTACGCATCGCATAACCCATAACCCTCTTATTGTCTTAAAGTTAAGTGAGGGAACAATAGGCCAGCATTGATGAAAATGTAAACAAAGCAGGTAATGCAGCCAAGACCCTTTGCAGAATTGTCGGGCCGACACCGACCCGCGGTGCGGTACAAACCCCAGTAAGTAACTATTAGAATTATTTACAAATTTTATTGCCGTCATATAACCTTACAGCTTTTCGAATACGATATACTTATGCTGACCGTTTTTAGTTAACAAGAGACACAATGCTTCTGGTTCCGTCATTTTTAAAATTGGTTCTCTGTCACTTTCAAAATTCGCGGTGTGTTACAGTCGGAACCAGATCTATAAAACCTCTCAAATGTGACAATCGCATAATTTTCACCTGTGAGTTATAGATTTCAGACTGCAAATTTGACAATCTCAAAAAATGTGCCATCCAAAAGTTTTACTCTTTAAGTTTTTATGAGAAATTGAGGGAAATTTGAATCCCTTTCATTAGAATAATAGTGTAGGAACGTTCTGTTGGCGATTTGATTAAGGTAACATCGTAAAAAGTAGCCAACAAAGCTGAGCGTTCGGAGGATTTATAGATCTGGTTCCGACTGTGTGTGTGTTTTGGCATTTCGTTCACGTCAGAAAAGCTGGGTTTTCGGGCGGTTTTTGCCCCACGTGAGATCTTGCTTTCCATCAGACAAGTTCCAGAAATTGAGAGAACCCTGGTACGCACCTGTCCAAGGTAAAACTGCATATGTTCATTGGCTACTATCTACACGGAAATCAAAAATCCACGCAATGGGGAGGTTCCAGCCGCTTCTCTGCTGCTTTTTTTTTGTTTATGTAATAACCTTTTGTTAAGAAAAAGCGTTTCTAGTTCCTAATTCCTAGTTGAAATTATGAGTGAAAATAATAAACTTTATTCATCCGTAGACCGCTAGTTTATAAGTACCTATTGGATAAGTCAATAAGTCAATAATGGTTCAAGTTACAGAGACAGAAACTACAGGGTACAATCAGAATGGTTGGTACGATACAAAAAGTTGGTCCAATCACAGCCGATTCCGCAAATCCGCAATCCGCGCCATGAAAACTAACCTTACATTTAAAGAGGCTATCTTCCATCTCTTTCTGGTTAACCCCAAGGTTAGCCAGGGTAACATTTCTGAACACAATCCAGAAAAGCCACAGACCTTAAAAATTTTCGTCAGATTGGCTTATAATATCCAGAAATAACTAACCAAAATCTCTTTCAACTTCAGCGATTCCATACTTGTCAAACTTTATTAGGTAGGTAATACATTAACGGACAAGTTATATTTAGTTAAATAATGTTGAGTAAACATGTCTTCTAATATTAATGTATAAAGTTGTGGCCTCTTCTACATCTTCGGCTGCCTGATAATTATTTTCTGTCATTACCGTTTTGCACAGACTAAAGATGTCTGTCTCACAGGGCAAATGGTGGACTAGACATTCTCCTTTACACCCTTCAACTATGAGCCGATCTTCAGTTTTGCACAAATAATCTTCAGCTCCATACAACTGAGGTATTTCGAACATTATTATAGGACGACCTCTAGGAGAAACGGCATTGCGAGAGCTGCTTATTGTATGAGTATTCCATTCATAAACAACTCTATTTAATTCTTCCTAAAATGTATACAATATTTAGCCACTTAAGTACTTACTGGATATTTTACGTACCTGCAAAATTTGCAAATAACAGAATTGTATTAGAGCTTTGTCAAGCATGGACCCACTGAAGTAGTCACCTTCTTTCAAAGCTTCTAATGTATTGATCCAAAATTGAGCCGATTGCTTCCTCAAAATTGACCACCTATTCGTTGGTTGCACTGGCTTGTACCATATATAAAACTTTTATCCCCAAAAGATAAGTCAGATTCGTCAGCCGGCAATTCTCTAAGAAGGCGCTGTATTCGCTCGACTACAACATTTTCCGTTCCAAAATCGGCTCGAATTTTCCTTGGTACCCCACCTAACGATTCAGTCGCTTTAATAAAATATCCCTCGCATCATAATGCGAGGGTCACTAAATGTTCGACCTGCTTGTAACCATATAATACGTCTTGAAAAGCCATCTACGGCTCCACTGATACATAATCCGTAAGGTTTAAGTTTATCATAGGCATCCATATGCCAAACGAAATTTGGACCTTTAGCTCCATACTTGCGACGTCGTAGTCTTTTGCGTTTTCGGAGGTTGACACCATCTTGATCCAATTCTTGCAGTACAGCCCGCACTGTATCTTGAGTTACAATATATCCGCTTTGGACACATCTATGGTGCATCCATCTATAGCCTAAAAGTTGCCCTGAACTGCTTAGCTCATTTCTTATAGAGGCAATGACATTTTCTAGGCCAGTAAAGTATTTCTTTCTACATAAACGTAGAACCTTTAAACGTCTTTTCAGTGTAGACATACTAATTTCAATACCGTGTTTAAGGTATAAGAGAGCAAGTATCTCATCATAATGGAGACCATCAGTAAAGTAATCCTTTATTAATCTACTTGTATCGTCCATGTCGCTAATGCAACTGTAGCGTAGCTAAAAACAAATAACGTTAGGTTACCAAAATCCTAGAATTGGGTGGGCTTATGTGAGGGTATTTTATCATTATTTTGTCTTAGAGTTGGTCGCAATAAGGTTCCTAATTTTTATATTTTAGGTAGCACTCGTGGTTTCATCCATTTTTTTCCTTTTAATTATATCCTTTCAATTATTTTATTAAGCCAGCTTTAACTCAAAACAAATAATGCACCTACTCACAAGTTGAAACTGAAAAATCTATTTTAACCTCCCCAACTCAACAATTTCAAAAAAAATGTTCGAATTTGAGATAGCACCAGATCTTCACGTTTTGAAGTCTCAGGAACCCAAAAAAGTGGTTTTAAGAATGTGTCTTTGTGTATGTGCGTACGTACGTACGTATGTGCATACATTTGTAAACACGCCACAGCCAAAACTACTGGACCGATTTGGCTGAAATTTGGAACGTTGGCATCTCATAACCCAACTTAGATCTGAAAAGCTTTTGGAGCCAAACGTGCAATTAGAAATGCCATTTTGGCACATCAACTTTGAAATTTTAAATACAGACCCCCATTTTTGCCGTCACCGTAAGAAAGGTCTTCAAATTCAGCTTTCAAAAATGTATACACTCTTAGTGCCCTTTTTGACGAAAAGCTCAAAAATTTGATATTTTTAACGCACTTTAAAATCACCTTACAACCCAAACTTCTGTAACGATTTGGCTGGAATTTGGCACGTAGATTGTATTGACCGTCGAAGAGCCTGACAGTTTTTGGAGGCAATGGAACCACGACAAGTACCTTTTTGGCGCACCAATTTAGAAATTTTAAAACTACTCTCATTTAACGATCCAAAACGAGTTTGTGCGAAATTTCCATCATCAGAAAGGTCTTTAAATTCTGGTTTTAAATGAAACAAAATGTTTTACACTTAGTGCCTTTTAGACAAAAAAAATCGAAATTTTTTATGAACATTAGAAACATAGTAGGAGCCCACACTACTAGATCGATTTGGCTGAAATTTGGTACATAGAGATTGCATAACCCGCTGAAGCGCTCAAAGACCTTTGGAAGCAATCGGACCCACGCTAAGTGCCATTTTGGCATATCAACTTTAACATTCTAAATAGAAAGCCTCATTTTTTGTGTCGCATTAGAAAGATTATTAAATTCTGGTTCCAAAAATGTATTCACAGTGTCTATCATTTCTACAATTATTGGTGAAATGTGACAAGATATTATAATAACCTTAAAAGGAATATGTTGTGAAATGTGATAGGTCATGTCGCTATTTGTCAGAAAAGTAGCGCATTAAGAAAATTGTGAAATTAGTGGCGATCGATAAATTTTCAATTGTTCAATTGACTCCTATCTACAAGGAAATCAAAGATTCACGCGATGGGGAGGTTCCAGCCGCTTCTCTGCTGCCTTTTTAGGTTAAAGACTAACGGAACCGGTGCAAATCCCCATTTGCACCGGTTCCGTTCAAAGTTAAGTGGCAGTTCTTTTCCGTGGAAACAATTATTGTGTCAATAATGGTTTCTAGGTCTATAATCTGAATATTGATTTTAATTGGAACCGGTGCAAAGGGGGTGAGACCGTGCTTACGACTAAGATTAGATACCTACCTAAAACTGAAGAGAATACTGTTGTGATGTTATTCTCTCGATGGGCTTCTCCGTGATGGACATTAACAGGCCTTCATCACTGAGCACTGTAAATTATCCAAAAACGTTCTAACAGTAGACAATGGACAGAATGACTATTTATTTACGTACCTTCCGGTAAAGTAGATGTAAGAACAACCACATGCACTGGCACTTGGAATGTAGGGATCAGCTGGAACGAGAACAAACCGGCCTGGCGTAATACACAAGGGTTGCGTCAGCTTCGGCGCAAGCCCACCCCTTATATTACATTTTAAAGTCTTCGTTTTTACGAATTGTTCCATTGTGTTCTTTATCTTTGGGCATCAGGCCTTGATTACCAACCATTGGAAAACCTAAAAAAAGGCTCTCAACTGGACGCCCGCCGCATATTTTGGTCTTAAAAGCCGTTTTAGACGTCTTTAATATCAAAGTGAGCGTCTCTTAAAAATTTCGTAACTACGAAACTTTTTTTCGTAAATACGAAATTTTCTGAACGCGCGCTATGTCCAGGCAAGTCCCTTAATCGCGAATTACACCCTCCAGATGGCAAAAGGGCGTTGAGGGTGAACCAACTGATTCATTCTCGACAGCTCCAGGTGATATTTTGCCTCTAGAGGCTCTTCCTTTGGTCTGGGATTGGAAGTGGGCGTGTCTTAAAAATTTCGTAACTACGAAACTTTTTTTCGTAATTACGAAATTTTATAAACGTGCGCTGGCGTTCAGACAAGTCCGTTAATCGCGAATTAAACCCTCTAGGTGGCAAAAGGGCGTTGATCGTGAGCCAATGGAGTCATTCTGGACCGCAAAAAAAAAAAAAAAAAAAAAAAAACTCAGAAAAGAGCCAGGCCAAGGGCCCCTACTGCTCATCACCTATGTGCATCGTCAAGGCAAGCCTGCAACGTGCGGTGTATCATCATTGTTTATTTTTTGACGTGTCGGGCTGGAGCAAAGCTCCTGAGGTAAGTTAAGTAAGGGACTCCTGAGGGGAGTACCTTAGAAGGGAGACCTGAAGGGTCTGGGGTGCGTTTTGCCTGAGGGGCAAGGAGAGGCATTAGGTGGGAGAGTTCGCTGAAAAAGAAATTTAACGACGAAATCTTGCTGTGGTCTACCTGCAACATACTAAACATTAGTGGTTCAAGGTGGGTGGATGAGAGCCGTCCTGGGACGACGAATTCTGGAATTCGCTGGGTCGTAGTCGACCGCATCTCTCACTAGCGGATTGGGATGAACCTCTGCTCGAGCAAAGGTTCGTGTGTTTGTTTCAAAGAGGAAGTCTTTGATTGTCGGGAGGTTTGCTTCTTGATGGAGCTGGGTGTTTCGGACGTACCAGGGAGCGTTAAAGGCGTACCTCAGACAACGATTCTGGATGACTTGGAGCTTTTGGAGTTGCGCATTAGAGACGTGTCCCCAGGCGCCAGAGCCGTAGGTCATGGCTGGTCTAACCACTGCCTTGTAGGGCCTCAGCTTATTCTCGAAAGATAAGCCGCTGCTTCTACGCAGCATTGGATAGAGGTGGCCAATTACCATTTTGGCTTTGGCGACTGAGTAGTCCACGTGAGGAATGAAGCTGAGTCGTCGATCCAGCTTGACCCCGAGGTACTTGACCTCGTTGTGCCACTGAATCTCCTCCTCGTCCATCGTCACATGGCCGTGCGGCACTTCTCTTCTGCGCGAGATGAATAGGGCGGAGCTTTTCTCGGGATTGACGACGATGCGCCAACGAAGAAAGAATTCGCTCAGGTTGTCAGCTGCTTCCTGAAGGTATTGGGTAAGCAGCTGAGGGCTACGGGAGTGTGCTAGGGTGCACGTGTCGTCGGCGTAGACGGCCAAGGTGGAGTTTGGGCTGCGTGGCATGTCTGCCACGTAGAGAGCGAAGAGAGTTGGTGAGAGTACAGAGCCTTGTGGGACACCTGCCTCGAGAGGGTGCTCCTCTGAGAAGGAGTTTTGAATTTTGGCTCTGAAGGAGCGACCGGACAAGAAGGAGTTGATGATCTGGACCATCGACGCGGGGATTCCGGCATGAGCGAGCTTATAAATAAGTCCCTCATGCCAGACCGTGTCAAAAGCTTTTGAAACATCAAAGAAGGTAGCGCCTACTACGTGACCCCAGTCAAGCCATCGTGAGGAGAGCTCTGTGACTCTGATCAGTTGATCGGTCGTGGAATGTTTGGGTTGAAAGCCGAACTGTTCCTGGGGAATGATACCGAGATCGGAGACAATCTCGGTGAGACGAGAGCGAATGAGGCGTTCAGCAAGTTTGCTGACACCAGAGAGCAGTGAGATTGGCCGATGGTTCTGAGGGAACTTTCGGTCTTTGCCGGGTTTGGGGATGAAGATTACGTTGGCGCATTTCCACCGGGGTGGGAAATAGCGAAGGCGGAACATGGCGTTGAAAATCCCAGTCAGAGCAACGATGGCTTTTTTCGGAAGATTTTTGAGGGCAAGATTGGGAATCTGGTCGGGGCCTGGGGCTTTCCTCGTTTTGAGGCTGGATATTACCTTAAAGACTTCCTCCGGGGAGGTGTGGCGAATGTGATCGTCGTCTTCCGGGGCTTCCTGGCAGAAAACTTCGGCGAAGTCTTCCACTAGGTCGTAGTGGTCGAGATCTGCGTCCTCCGGTATCGGGACCCTGCATTGCAGTTCCAGACATTCGGCGAACACCTCGGCTTTCTCCTCCTCCCGGAAGACGAGTCCTCTGGGGCCGTGAATTGCCGGGAGTGGCTTGCGGTCGTTTCGAAGAGTCTTGGCCAGTTTCCACACAGAACTGTCCTCGATGTTCAGGGACTCCAGGTGGGTCTGAAAGTTCTCGTTACGGAGATCCTTCAGCGCGTACCTGACTTGGTGAACCAGGTTGTGAAACCTGGTTTTGTCGATCCGGGCTCCCGTTCTGTCGGCAGTCTTTTTGGCCTCTCTTCTCTCTCTTACCATGGCTTGGATGTGAGGGGGAAGACGAGGGGGCTTGTTGGGAGGTCTGGGGAAGGTTCTGGTTGAAGCGTTGAGGGCTTCGGAGATTTTCAACTCGAATGATTCCACAGCCCGGTTAAGGTCTGCAGTATCATCAATAGTTGGAATCGGTCCGAAGTTTTCCTCAACGTTTCTGCGGAAGGAGATCCAGTTTGTGAATTTCCCTGTGGGATTGATGGGATCATTAGCCTCGTCGCCGATGTGCATCAGGACGGGGTTGTGGTCTGAGGAGAGATCGCTGATGGCAGTGAGGTCGATTTGGAGGGGGACATTCTTGACGATGGCGATGTCCAGCGTGTCGGGCAGACCTGACACGTAGTTGTGGTGAGTGGGCTCCTCTGGAGCCAGGACCTGATAGTCGTTGTCATCAACGAAAGTTCGCAGGTTGCGACCGTTTGCGTTGTTGACTCGACTGTGCCAGTCTGTGTGCTTGGCATTGAAATCGCCTGCCGCGATGATGGAGTTGCCACTGTTCAGGAGATCCGCCAGTTCGTCAAGGGGGATCTTTTGTGTGTTGTAGCAAGAGAAGAGGGTTAGAGGTCCTCGGACTGTCTCGACGACGATGCCTACGGCTTCCAGTCTGTGTAGTTCTGGCAAAGCTGAAACATAGTGATTGATCTTATGACTTACATAGATGGCCGTTCCCCCTCCTGGGCCAGTCTGTCGGTCTCTGCGATGAAGAGTGAAACCACGGATTTTCGGATCTCGGTGGTTTTCCCTGAGGTGGGTCTCGTTGACGAGCACGATCTCCAGGTCGTGTTCATGAATGAACACTTCCAGTTCATCGCGCCGGACAGCGAGACCATTTGCGTTAAAGAACGCAGCCTGAAGGGATTTGATCCTACTCGGCCGTGGATTCATTCTTGTTGGATTGTTTCCATGAGTTTCACCAACAACGGAAGAATGTTGGTGGCGGCTTGTTTGGTGCTCTCCGAAGACGATACTATTTGGCAGATTTCCAGGAGAAGTCTGGCCCTGGAGTCGCAGGTAGCGGGTTCCACACGAGGTTTAGTGCGGGGGGCTGGTTTTGGGGAAACAGGCTTTGAAGAGGAGCTCTGTTTGGGGGCGGCGGCCTGCTTCGGGGCTGAAACTCCTGATGAGGTGCCGCTGGGCTTCGAAGGCTTGGAAGCCTTCTTCTTCGAAGGGGGAGGGAACCTGGGGCACCCCCTGTAACTGGCGGGATGAGCGCCTCCACAGTTGGCACACTTCGGAGCCTCCACCTCCGTTTTCCCGCAGTCCTTGGTGAAGTGGTCGCTACCGCACTTGACGCACCTAGGATTGACTCCGCAGGTGCGCTGGCCGTGGTGGAAGAGCTGGCAGCGGTGACACTGCGAAACCTGTGAGGGTTTGTTAGCCGGTTCCACACGAACGACTAGATTCGCCAGTCTGGTGATGGCGAACATCTTCGCTTTCTCTTCTATTGGTATTTCTACCCTGAAGAGAGGGAACGGAGTTTTGGTGTACCGATTCACCAGTTGTTGGATCGAGTTGGGGTGGATGCCGATGTCCAGCAGTTCGTCAGCAACCTCGGCGGGGGTGAAATCCCTCGGGAGGCCGCGGATGACAGTTTTGGCTGTTCGGTTGTCGGGGTCGTTGTAGGAAAAGTACTGGATCTTGTACTTGATGAAGAACCGGACCATGGCTCGGAAGTCGCCAGCTGTAGCAGGGAAGATCCGGATCCCTAGCTGGCAGGTCTTGGCTTTCGTATAGTTGACCTTCTCTGTCCTGAAACTGGCCGAGACGGTCAACCACTTACCTGGTTCCTTCAGGACGATTTGGGGGACTTTTGAGGATTCAGGGGCGGCCTCCGAGGAGGGAGGTGCCTGAGACTGCTCCGAGTCTCCCGGTAGGGTTTCCTCGGAAGGGGCCTGCTGTGGAGTGCTCTTAATAGCAACCCAGCGGGGGGGGACGTACTTCGGGGTGGCAGCTTTGGGGGCGGCAACATTGGTGGTGGCACTCGTGGAGGTGGCACTCGTGGAGGTGGCACTTTTGGGGGTGGTACCCTTTGGGGCGGTGCCCTTGGGGGCGGTTGCCTTGGGGACGGAATTTTTGGGGGCGGCGCCCTTGGAGGCGGTACCCTTGGGGGTGGCGCCTTGAATCTTGACGGCTGAAGTTCCGGGTGAGGGAGAGATGCGCCCCTCAGTAGGGGTCACTTTCTCCTTCGCAACGCGTTTGGTCGGGGGCTCGGTGGAGGCGGCATTTTCCTCATCGTGGACCGGGGTACCGTTGTCCAGCTCCATCAAAGTTACGAAACGGTTTGCCGTTTCGAAGTTTGGGGAGGCTGGCTGAAATAGGGGGGGGGATTTACACTTACGCTTTCTGGCGACGTCCGTGAAAGCTTCGGTGACTGAGCTGGAGGTGGACCTAAAAGAAATTTGGGACCCAAATGAGCGGACTGAGACGATATCCTCATCTTCGCCAGTGATGGCGTCGATTCTGGCGTCCAGTCTTCCGGTTTGCTCGGCGAGGTGCTCGTCCATAGATCTCAGAGAGGACATGATTTCCTCCCTGAAATCGCTTAACATTCTCGCGAACGTCTGGGTGAGCATGGAGGCGAGAGCTGCATTCTCTCCTCCTATCACTGGTTTGGGGGCACCATCCATCTGAGTTGATGTTGATGCCATGGCGTTGATGGCTCGAAGAACCGTTTACCGAATTCGGAAAATTCTCATACGAGATGTGAGTTTTCCTCGCTTCGGCTGCGTTTAGCTGGTGAAAACACCCGAGAACTACCACGCTTGTCGTCAATCCGGAATTCTACATTCTGTCGAAAATCTGGATGGGTGACCGAGATTCGCTTTATGCAAAGTTAAGCAACATTACACGAAACGAAACTTGGAAGGGTGACTTCAAACAGTGGAGGTAAACGAGGGGCGGACGGCAGACTAAACACTCTTCAAAAGAACCGAAATAAATTTCGGCTCCCTGAAGTGAGTTAGGGGCGGACCGCTGACTGAACACAAGGGAACACTCGGATCGCTGTGAAGCACGCTAGGATTGGCACGTCTGACACGCACCAACGAACGGACACCTGTGATTCTGGACCGCTCCAGGTGATATTTTGCCTATAGAAGCTCTTCCTTTGGTCTGGGATTGGAAGTGGGCGTGTCTTAAAAATTTCGTAACTACGAAACTTTTTTTCGTAACTCTTAAGGAGTTGTGTCCGTTTGTTGGTGCGTGTCAGACGTGCCAATCCTAGCGTGCTTCACAGCGATCCGAGTGTTCCCTTGTGTTCAGTCAGCGGTCCGCCCCTAACTCACTTCAGGGAGCCGAAATTTATTTCGGTTCTTTTGAAGAGTGTTTAGTCTGCCGTCCGCCCCTCGTTTACCTCCACTGTTTGAAGTCACCCTTCCAAGTTTCGTTTCGTGTAATGTTGCTTAACTTTGCATAAAGCGAATCTCGGTCACCCATCCAGATTTTCGACACACGCGAAGTTGCTTAACTTCGCGTGTGTAGAATTCCGGATTGACGACAAGCGTGGTAGTTCTCGGGTGTTTTCACCAGCTAAACGCAGCCGAAGCGAGGAAAACTCACATCTCGTATGAGAATTTTCCGAATTCGGTAAACGGTTCTTCGAGCCATCAACGCCATGGCATCAACATCAACTCAGATGGATGGTGCCCCCAAACCAGTGATAGGAGGAGAGAATGCAGCTCTCGCCTCCATGCTCACCCAGACGTTCGGGAGAATGTTCAGAGATTTCAGGGAGGAAATCATGTCCTCTCTGAGATCTATGGACGAGCACCTCGCCGAGCAAACCGGAAGACTGGACGCCAGAATCGACGCCATCACTGGCGAAGATGAGGATATCGTCTCAGTCCGCTCATTTGGGTTCCAAATTTCTTTTAGGTCCACCTCCAGCTCAGTCACCGAAGCTTTCACGGACGTCGCGAGAAAGCGTAAGTGTAAATCCCCCCCCCCTATTTCAGCCAGCCTCCCCAAACTTCGAAACGGCAAACCGTTTCGTAACTTTGATGGAGCTGGACAACGGTACCCCGGTCCACGATGAGGAAAATGCCGCCTCCACCGAGCCCCCGACCAAACGCGTTTGCGAAGGAGAAAGTGACCCCTACTGAGGGGCGCATCTCTCCCTCACCCGGAACTTCAGCCGCCAAGATTCAAGGCGCCACCCCCAAGGGTACCGCCTCCAAGGGCGCCGCCCCCAAAAATTCCGTCCCCAAGGCAACCGCCCCCAAGGGCACCGCCCCCAAGGGTACCACCCCCAAAAGTGCCACCTCCACGAGTGCCACCACCAATGTTGCCGCCCCCAAAGCTGCCACCTCGAAGTACGTCCCCCCCCGCTGGGTTGCTATTAAGAGCACTCCACAGCAGGCCCCTTCTGAGGAAACCCTACCGGGAGACTCGGAGCAGTCTCAGGCACCTCCCTCCTCGGAGGCCGCCCCTGAATCCTCAAAAGTCCCCCAAATCGTCCTGAAGGAACCAGGTAAGTGGTTGACCGTCTCGGCCAGTTTCAGGACAGAGAAGGTCAACTATACGAAAGCCAAGACCTGCCAGCTAGGGATCCGGATCTTCCCTGCTACAGCTGGCGACTTCCGAGCCATGGTCCGGTTCTTCATCAAGTACAAGATCCAGTACTTTTCCTACAACGACCCCGACAACCGAACAGCCAAAACTGTCATCCGCGGCCTCCCGAGGGATTTCACCCCCGCCGAGGTTGCTGACGAACTGCTGGACATCGGCATCCACCCCAACTCGATCCAACAACTGGTGAATCGGTACACCAAAACTCCGTTCCCTCTCTTCAGGGTCGAAATACCAATAGAAGAGAAAGCGAAGATGTTCGCCATCACCAGACTGGCGAATCTAGTCGTTCGTGTGGAACCGGCTAACAAACCCTCACAGGTTTCGCAGTGTCACCGCTGCCAGCTCTTCCACCACGGCCAGCGCACCTGCGGAGTCAATCCTAGGTGCGTCAAGTGCGGTAGCGACCACTTCACCAAGGACTGCGGGAAAACGGAGGTGGAGGCTCCGAAGTGTGCCAACTGTGGAGGCGCTCATCCCGCCAGTTACAGGGGGTGCCCCAGGTTCCCTCCCCCTTCGAAGAAGAAGGCTTCCAAGCCTTCGAAGCCCAGCGGCACCTCATCAGGAGTTTCAGCCCCGAAGCAGGCCGCCGCCCCCAAACAGAGCTCCTCTTCAAAGCCTGTTTCCCCAAAACCAGCCCCCCGCACTAAACCTCGTGTGGAACCCGCTACCTGCGACTCCAGGGCCAGACTTCTACTGGAAATCTGCCAAATGGTATCGTCTTCGGAGAGCACCAAACAAGCCGCCACCAACATTCTTCCGTTGTTGGTGAAACTCATGGAAACAATCCAACAAGAATGAATCCACGGCCGAGTAGGATCAAATCCCTTCAGGCTGCGTTCTTTAACGCAAATGGTCTCGCTGTCCGGCGCGATGAACTGGAAGTGTTCATTCATGAACACGACCTGGAGATCGTGCTCGTCAACGAGACCCACCTCAGGGAAAACCACCGAGATCCGAAAATCCGTGGTTTCACTCTTCATCGCAGAGACCGACAGACTGGCCCAGGAGGGGGAACGGCCATCTATGTAAGTCATAAAATCAATCACTATGTTTCAGCTTTGCCAGAACTACACAGACTGGAAGCCGTAGGCATCGTCGTCGAGACAGTCCGAGGACCTCTAACCCTCTTCTCTTGCTACAACACACAAAAGATCCCCCTTGACGAACTGGCGGATCTCCTGAACAGTGGCAACTCCATCATCGCGGCAGGCGATTTCAATGCCAAGCACACAGACTGGCACAGTCGAGTCAACAACGCAAACGGTCGCAACCTGCGAACTTTCGTTGATGACAACGACTATCAGGTCCTGGCTCCAGAGGAGCCCACTCACCACAACTACGTGTCAGGTCTGCCCGACACGCTGGACATCGCCATCGTCAAGAATGTCCCCCTCCAAATCGACCTCACTGCCATCAGCGATCTCTCCTCAGACCACAACCCCGTCCTGATGCACATCGGCGACGAGGCTAATGATCCCATCAATCCCACAGGGAAATTCACAAACTGGATTTCCTTCCGCAGAAACGTTGAGGAAAACTTCGGACCGATTCCAACTATTGATGATACTGCAGACCTTAACCGGGCTGTGGAATCATTCGAGTTGAAAATCTCCGAAGCCCTCAACGCTTCAACCAGAACCTTCCCCAGACCTCCCAACAAGCCCCCTCGTCTTCCCCCTCACATCCAAGCCATGGTAAGAGAGAGAAGAGAGGCCAAAAAGACTGCCGACAGAACGGGAGCCCGGATCGACAAAACCAGGTTTCACAACCTGGTTCACCAAGTCAGGTACGCGCTGAAGGATCTCCGTAACGAGAACTTTCAGACCCACCTGGAGTCCCTGAACATCGAGGACAGTTCTGTGTGGAAACTGGCCAAGACTCTTCGAAACGACCGCAAGCCACTCCCGGCAATTCACGGCCCCAGAGGACTCGTCTTCCGGGAGGAGGAGAAAGCCGAGGTGTTCGCCGAATGTCTGGAACTGCAATGCAGGGTCCCGATACCGGAGGACGCAGATCTCGACCACTACGACCTAGTGGAAGACTTCGCCGAAGTTTTCTGCCAGGAAGCCCCGGAAGACGACGATCACATTCGCCACACCTCCCCGGAGGAAGTCTTTAAGGTAATATCCAGCCTCAAAACGAGGAAAGCCCCAGGCCCCGACCAGATTCCCAATCTTGCCCTCAAAAATCTTCCGAAAAAAGCCATCGTTGCTCTGACTGGGATTTTCAACGCCATGTTCCGCCTTCGCTATTTCCCACCCCGGTGGAAATGCGCCAACGTAATCTTCATCCCCAAACCCGGCAAAGACCGAAAGTTCCCTCAGAACCATCGGCCAATCTCACTGCTCTCTGGTGTCAGCAAACTTGCTGAACGCCTCATTCGCTCTCGTCTCACCGAGATTGTCTCCGATCTCGGTATCATTCCCCAGGAACAGTTCGGCTTTCAACCCAAACATTCCACGACCGATCAACTGATCAGAGTCACAGAGCTCTCCTCACGATGGCTTGACTGGGGTCACGTAGTAGGCGCTACCTTCTTTGATGTTTCAAAAGCTTTTGACACGGTCTGGCATGAGGGACTTATTTATAAGCTCGCTCATGCCGGAATCCCCGCGTCGATGGTCCAGATCATCAACTCCTTCTTGTCCGGTCGCTCCTTCAGAGCCAAAATTCAAAACTCCTTCTCAGAGGAGCACCCTCTCGAGGCAGGTGTCCCACAAGGCTCTGTACTCTCACCAACTCTCTTCGCTCTCTACGTGGCAGACATGCCACGCAGCCCAAACTCCACCTTGGCCGTCTACGCCGACGACACGTGCACCCTAGCACACTCCCGTAGCCCTCAGCTGCTTACCCAATACCTTCAGGAAGCAGCTGACAACCTGAGCGAATTCTTTCTTCGCTGGCGCATCGTCGTCAATCCCGAGAAAAGCTCCGCCCTATTCATCTCGCGCAGAAGAGAAGTGCCGCACGGCCATGTGACGATGGACGAGGAGGAGATTCAGTGGCACAACGAGGTCAAGTACCTCGGGGTCAAGCTGGATCGACGACTCAGCTTCATTCCTCACGTGGACTACTCAGTCGCCAAAGCCAAAATGGTAGTTGGCCACCTCTATCCAATGCTGTGTAGAAGCAGCGGCTTATCTTTCGAGAATAAGCTGAGGCTCTACAAGGCTGTGGTTAGACCAGCCATGACCTATGGCTCTGGCGCCTGGGGACACGTCTCTAACGCGCAACTCCAAAAACTCCAAGTCATCCAGAACCGTTGTCTGAGGTACGCCTTTAACGCTCCCTGGTACGTTCGAAACACCCAGCTCCATCAAGAAGCAAACCTCCCGACAATCAAAGACTTCCTCTTTGAAACAAACACACGAACCTTTGCTCGAGCAGAGGTTCATCCCAATCCGCTAGTGAGAGATGCGGTCGACTACGACCCAGCGAATTCCAGAATTCGTCGTCCCAGGACGGCTCTCATCCACCCACCTTGAACCACTAATGTTTAGTATGTTGCAGGTAGACCACAGCAAGATTTCGTCGTTAACTTTCTTTTTCAGCGAACTCTCCCACCTAATGCCTCTCCTTGCCCCTCAGGCAAAACGCTCCCCAGACCCTTCAGGTCTCCCCTCTAAGGAACTCCCCTCAGGAGTCCCATTCTTAAATTACCTCAGGAGCTTTGCTCCAGCCCGACACGTCAAAAAATAAACAATGATGATACACCGCACGTTGCAGGCTTGCCTTGACGATGCACATAGGTGATGAGCAGTAGGGGCCCTTGGCCTGGCTCTTTTCTGAGTTTTTTTTTTTTTTTTTTTTTTTTTTTTTTTTTTTTTTTTTTGTAACTCTTAAGAATTTGAAACAGAAAGCTTGGAGTCGCTTTAAGCGGACGCAAAGTGATGCTCATCGAGAGTATTTTTGTCAACTGCGAAATTATTACAATGAAGCTCTTGTTCGTGAAAGACAAGCTTATTACAAGTTTAACCTTAGGCATGTTAAAAAGAACAGTGCAGCATTTTGGCACAAACTAAAATCGTGGGGCATTGTCAAAGATAAAAAAGTCGATACCTCGATGTCTGCGGAGTATAGTCCTAATAGCTTCAATGATTATTTTGTAGATTCCATTCCATCATTATCGGTTGACAGTGATTATTTGGAGACCTTTGAGACGGGTGTTCAAGACGATAATAATAGTTTTGTTTTTAGTCCTGTATCGCCGGAAATTATTGACAAGTTAATCCACCAGCTGAAGCCCCACTGCGTGGGATTTGACCAACTGTCGGGCAGAATGCTTCAAATTGCGTCGCAATTTATTGTAAATCCATTGACTCACATAATCAATTTCTCCTTTGAGGTTGGTCGGGTTCCTCCTCAGTGGAAGTCTTGTTTGGTGAAGCCTATTCCTAAGAAAAACATCCCTTCGAATCTGAGTGACTACCGGCCTATTAGCCTACTTTCAAATTGTCTTAAAATAGCTGAAAAAGTTCTTGCTCTCCAATTCAATGATTATCTTTCTGAATCTTCTATACTACCTAGCACTCAGTCTGCTTACAGGAAGAACTACAGTACCTCTTCAGTTTTATGCTCACTCACAGATGATATCTTGCAAGGGTTCAATGATGGAAACGTGACTTCGCTTACTCTACTCGATATGTCAAAGGCCTTCGATAGTTTGAACATCAGATTGTTACTGAGTAAGTTAAAGTATTACGGAGTTAAAGACTGCACGTTGAGTTGGTTTACCAGCTATCTTAATGACAGGATTCAGTATACTTCATTTGACGGTCAGTTGTCGACCCCTTTGTGCCTTAAAACTGGAGTTCCGCAGGGCTCTGTTTTAGGGCCAACTCTCTTTTCTGTGTACTCTGCGGATATAGCGATGGTCACTAATCACTGCTCCTTGTATATTTATGCGGATGATGTTCAAGTCATTCTTACGTTTCCACCTGAAAAGTTACCAGAATCTCTTTCGATTATTGAGGCTGACCTAAATGAAATTTTTAATTGGACTACTAAAAATTCTCTGCTTCTAAATGCGGCAAAAAGTAACACTATTATGTTTGGTACTGCGAAAAAACTTGCTCAGATTGGAGACGACTTCAGAATAAATTTGAATGGTACTGTCATACAAAACTGCAACGTAGTGAAAAATCTGGGTCTCCTATATGATTCATCTCTCAAGTTCGTTGAGCAAGTGGATTCCGTATGTCGAAAAGCGTTTTTAGCCTTAAGACAAATTTCACCTTTCTATAAAGACTTAGACCGAGACACCAAAAAACTACTTGTAGAGGTGCTTGTTCTTTCCCATTTAAATTACGCGGATATTGCCTACGCTCCTTGTCTTACTCTTCAACTGAAGAACCGCTTACAAGTAATCCAAAATCAGTGTGTAAGATTTACTGTTTTTGTCCCTTACACTCATCACATTACTCCTTACATTCGCGATCTTGGTATGTTAAGATTGAATGAGCGTCGTTTACTTCATTTTGCTTCTTTTGTGCTTAAAATTAAATCCAAAAATTCTCCATCCTATTTAAGTCGCAAAATTACATCTCGTTCTGCTGTTCATGATCGTCCTTTAAGGTTCACTGAGCTCATGGTTAGCGTCCCTACTTATACCTCATCCAGTTACCGAGGTTCGTTTTCTTATTTGGCTGCTTGCTTACTCAATTTTTTCGCTTTAAGTTATGATGTCGATATTTCTGAGCGTTCACTTATCACCAAGTTGAAAGATTCACTCTTAAAGGGAGAGCAATTGTCCATTGACATTCAGATGTTTTAGTTTTTGCTTTTTTTCTTGTCGTCACAACATGTTGTGCGTAATAGCTTTTTCCAGTTTGCCTGGGTAGGATTAAATCAGGATATAACCTGTTCCTATCCTTTTGAGTGTTGTAATACCTACTAGCATTGTTATTTTATTTTATTTTATTATGCAGAATGCAATTTATTTATATTGTGCTGCTTATTACATCTCAATAAATGTATTATTATTATTATTATTATTATTAATTACGAAATTTTATAAACGTGCGCTAGCGTTCAGACAAGTCCGTTAATCGCGAATTAAACCCTCTAGGTGGCAAAAGGGCGTTGATCGAGAGCCAATGGAGTCATTCTGGACCGCTCCAGGTGATATTTTGCCTATAGAAGCTCTTCCTTTGGTCTGGGATTGGAAGTGGCCGTGTCTTAAAAATTTCGTAACTACGAAACTTTTTTTCGTAAATACGAAATTTTCTGAACGCGCGCTATGTCCAGGCAAGTCCCTTAATCGCGAATTACACCCTCCAGATGGCAAAAGGGCGTTGAGGGTGAACCAATTGATTCATTCTCGACAGCTCCAGGTGATATTTTGCCTCTAGAAGCTCTTGCTTTGGTCTGGGATTGGAAGTGGGCGTGTCTTAAAAATTTCGTAACTACGAAACTTTTTTTCGTAATTACGAAATTTTATAAACGTGCGCTGGCGTTCAGACAAGTCCGTTAATCGCGAATTAAACCCTCTAGGTGGCAAAAGGGCGTTGATCGTGAGCCAATGGAGTCATTCTGGACCGCTCCAGGTGATATTTTGCCTGATATTTTGCCTATAGAAGCTCTTCCTTTGGTCTGGGATTGGAAGTGGGCGTGTCTTAAAAATTTCGTAACTACGAAACTTTTTTTCGTAAATACGAAATTTTCTGAACGCGCGCTATGTCCAGGCAAGTCCCTTAATCGCGAATTACACCCTCCAGATGGCAAAAGGGCGTTGAGGGTGAACCAATTGATTCATTCTCGACAGCTCCAGGTGATATTTTGCCTCTAGAAGCTCTTGCTTTGGTCTGGGATTGGAAGTGGGCGTGTCTTAAAAATTTCGTAACTACGAAACTTTTTTTCGTAATTACGAAATTTTATAAACGTGCGCTGGCGTTCAGACAAGTCCGTTAATCGCGAATTAAACCCTCTAGGTGGCAAAAGGGCGTTGATCGTGAGCCAATGGAGTCATTCTGGACCGCTCCAGGTGATATTTTGCCTATAGAAGCTCTTCCTTTGGTCTGGGATTGGAAGTGGGCGTGTCTTAAAAATTTCGTAACTACGAAACTTTTTTTCGTAAATACGAAATTTTCTGAACGCGCGCTATGTCCAGGCAAGTCCCTTAATCGCGAATTACACCCTCCAGATGGCAAAAGGGCGTTGAGGGTGAACCAATTGATTCATTCTCGACAGCTCCAGGTGATATTTTGCCTCTAGAAGCTCTTGCTTTGGTCTGGGATTGGAAGTGGGGGTGTCTTAAAAATTTCGTAACTACGAAACTTTTTTTCGTAATTACGAAATTTTTTAAACGTGCGCTGGCGTTCAGACAAGTCCGTTAATCGCGAATTAAACCCTCTAGGTGGCAAAAGGGCGTTGATCGTGAGCCAATGGAGTCATTCTGGACCGCTCCAGGTGATATTTTGCCTATAGAAGCTCTTCCTTTGGTCTGGGATTGGAAGTGGGCGTGTCTTAAAAATTTCGTAACTACGAAACTTTTTTTTTCGTAAATACGAAATCAGTTGTGTCCGTTCGTTGGTGCGTGTCAGACGTGCCAATTCTAGCGTGCTTCACAGCGATCCGAGTGTTCCTTTGTGTTCAGTCAGCGGTCCGCCCCTAGCTCACTTCAGGGAGCCGAAATTTATTTCGGTTCTTTTGAAGAGTGTTTAGTCTGCCGTCCGCCCCTCGTTTACCTCCACTGTTTGAAGTCACCCTTCCAAGTTTCGTTTCGTGTAATGTTGCTTAACTTTGCATAAAGCGAATCTCGGTCACCCATCCAGATTTTCGACACACGCGAAGTTGCTTAACTTCGCGTGTGTAGAATTCCGGATTGACGACAAGCGTGGTAGTTCTCGGGTGCTCTCACCAGCTAAACGCAGCCGAAGCGAGGAAAATTCACATCTCGTATGAAAATTTTCCGAATTCGGTAAACGGTTCTTCGAGCCATAAACGCCATGGCATCAACATCAACTCAGATGGATGGTGCCCCCAAACCAGTGTTAGGAGGGGAGAATGCAGCTCTCGCTTCCATGCTCACCCAGACGATCGCGAGAATGTTCGGCGATTTCAGGGAGGAAATCATGTCCTCTCTAAAATCTATGGACGAGCACCTCGCCGAACAAACCGGAAGACTGGACGCCAGAATCGACGCCATCACTGGCGAAGCTTTCACGGACATCGCGAGAAAGCGTAAGTGCAAATCCCCCCCCCCATTTCAGCCAGCCTCCCCTAACTTCGAAACGGCAAACCGTTTCGTAACTTTGATGGAGCTGGACAACGGTACCCCGGCCCACGATGAGGAAGATGCCGCCGCCAACGAGCCCCCGACCAAACGCGTTGCGAAGGAGAAAGCGACCCCTACTGAGGGGCGCAGCTCTCCCTCCCCCGGAACTTCAGCCCCCAAGCTGCAAGGCGCCACCCCCAAGGGTACCGCCTCCAAGGGTACCGCCTCCAAGGGCGCCGCCCCCAAAAATTCCGCCCCCAAGGCAACCGCCCCCAAGGGCACCGCCTCCAAGGGTACCACCCCCAAGAGTGCCACCTCCACGAGTGCCACCCCCAATGTTGCCGCCCCCAAAGCTGCCACCCCGAAGTACGTCCCCCCCCGCTGGGTTGCTATTAAGAGCACTCCACAGCAGGCCCCTTCCGAGGAAACCCTACCGGGAGACTCGGAACAATCCCAGGCACCCCCATCCCCGGAGGCCGGCCCTGAACCCTCAAAAGTCCCCCAAATAGTAATGAAGGAACCAGGTAAGTGGTTGACCGTCTCGGCCAGTTTCAGGACAGAGAAGGTCAACTATACCAAAGCCAAGACCTGCCAGCTAGGGATCCGGATCTTCCCTGCTACAGCTGGCGACTTCCGAGCCATGGTCCGGTTCTTCATCAAGTACAAGATCCAGTACTTTTCCTACAACGACCCCGACAACCGAACAGCCAAAACTGTCATCCGCGGCCTCCCGAGGGATTTCACCCCCGCCGAGGTTGCTGACGAACTGCTGGATATCGGCATCCACCCCAACTCAATCCAACAACTGGTGAATCGATACACCAAAACTCCGTTCCCTCTCTTCAGGGTAGAAGTACCAATAGAAGAGAAAGCGAAGATGTTCGCCATCACCAGACTGGCGAATCTAGTCGTTCGTGTGGAACCGGCTAACAAACCCTCACAGGTTTCGCAGTGTCACCGCTGCCAGCTCTTCCACCACGGCCAGCGCACCTGCGGAGTCAATCCTAGGTGCGTCAAGTGCGGTAGCGACCACTTCACTAAGGACTGCGGGAAAACGGAGGTGGAGGCTCCGAAGTGTGCCAACTGTGGAGGCGCTCATCCCGCCAGTTACAGGGGGTGCCCCAGGTTCCCTCCCCCGAAGAAGATGGCGTCCAAGCCCTCAAAGCCCAACGGCACCTCATCAGGAGCTTCAGCCCCGAAGCAGGCCGCCGCCCCCAAACAGAGCTCCTCTTCAAAGCCTGTTTCCCCAAAACCAGCCCCCCGCACTAAACCTCGTGTGGAACCCGCTACCTGCGACTCCAGGGCCAGACTTCTCCTGGAAATCTGCCAAATGGTTTCGTCTTCGGAGAGCACCAAACAAGCCGCCACCAACATTCTTCCGCTGTTGGTGAAACTCATGGAAACTATCCAACAAGAATGAATCCACGGCCGAGTAGGATCAAATCCCTTCAGACTGCGTTTTTCAACGCAAATGGTCTCGCTGTCCGGCGCGACGAACTGGAAGTGTTCATTCATGAACACGACCTGGAGATCGTGCTCGTCAACGAGACCCACCTCAGGGAAAACCACCGAGATCCAAAAATCCGTGGTTTCACTCTTCATCGCAGAGACCGACAGACTGGCCCAGGAGGGGGAACGGCCATCTATGTAAGTCATAAAATAAATCACTATGTTTCAGCTTTGCCAGAACTACACAGACTGGAAGCCGTAGGCATCGTCGTCGAAACAGTCCGAGGACCTCTAACCCTCTTCTCTTGCTACAACACACAAAAGATCCCCCTTGACGAACTGGCGGATCTCCTGAACAGTGGCAACTCCATCATCGCGGCAGGCGATTTCAATGCCAAGCACACAGACTGGCACAGTCGAGTCAACAACGCAAACGGTCGCAACCTGCGAACTTTCGTTGATGACAACGACTATCAGGTCCTGGCTCCAGAGGAGCCCACTCACCACAACTACGTGTCGGGTCTGCCCGACACGCTGGACATCGCCATCGTCAAGAATGTCCCCCTCCAAATCGACCTCACTGCCATCAGCGATCTCTCCTCAGACCACAACCCCGTCCTGATGCACATCGGCGACGAGGCTAATGATCCCATCAATCCCACAGGGAAATTCACAAACTGGATTTCCTTCCGCAGAAACGTTGAGGAAAACTTCGGACCGATTCCAACTATTGATGATACTGCAGACCTTAACCGGGCTGTGGAATCATTCGAGTTGAAAATCTCCGAAGCCCTCAACGCTTCAGCCAGAACCTTCCCCAGACCTCCCAACAAGCCCCCTCGTCTTCCCCCTCACATCCAAGCCATGGTAAGAGAGAGAAGAGAGGCCAAAAAGACTGCCGACAGAACGGGAGCCCGGATCGACAAAACCAGGTTTCACAACCTGGTTCACCAAGTCAGGTACGCGCTGAAGGATCTCCGTAACGAGAACTTTCAGACCCACCTGGAGTCCCTGAACATCGAGGACAGTTCTGTGTGGAAACTGGCCAAGACTCTTCGAAACGACCGCAAGCCACTCCCGGCAATTCACGGCCCCAGAGGACTCGTCTTCCGGGAGGAGGAGAAAGCCGAGGTGTTCGCCGAATGTCTGGAACTGCAATGCAGGGTCCCGATACCGGAGGACGCAGATCTCGACCACTACGACCTAGTGGAAGACTTCGCCGAAGTTTTCTGCCAGGAAGCCCCGGAAGACGACGATCACATTCGCCACACCTCCCCGGAGGAAGTCTTTAAGGTAATATCCAGCCTCAAAACGAGGAAAGCCCCAGGCCCCGACCAGATTCCCAATCTTGCCCTCAAAAATCTTCCGAAAAAAGCCATCGTCGCTCTGACTGGGATTTTCAACGCCATGTTCCGCCTTCGCTATTTCCCACCCCGGTGGAAATGCGCCAACGTAATATTCATCCCCAAACCCGGCAAAGACCGAAAGTTCCCTCAGAACCATCGGCCAATCTCACTGCTCTCTGGTGTCAGCAAACTTGCTGAACGCCTCATTCGCTCTCGTCTCACCGAGATTGTCTCCGATCTCGGTATCATTCCCCAGGAACAGTTCGGCTTTCAACCCAAACATTCCACGACCGATCAACTGATCAGAGTCACAGAGCTCTCCTCACGATGGCTTGACTGGGGTCACGTAGTAGGCGCTACCTTCTTTGATGTTTCAAAAGCTTTCGACACGGTCTGGCATGAGGGACTTATTTATAAGCTCGCTCATGCCGGAATCCCCGCGTCGATGGTCCAGATCATCAACGCCTTCTTGTCCGGTCGCTCCTTCAGAGCCAAAATTCAAAACTCCTTCTCAGAGAAGCACCCTCTCGAGGCAGGTGTCCCACAAGGCTCTGTACTCTCACCAACTCTCTTCGCTCTCTACGTGGCAGACATGCCACGCAGCCCAAACTCCACCTTGGCCGTCTACGCCGACGACACGTGCACCCTAGCACACTCCCGTAGCCCTCAGCTGCTTACCCAATACCTTCAGGAAGCAGCTGACAACCTGAGCGAATTCTTTCTTCGTTGGCGCATCGTCGTCAATCCCGAGAAAAGCTCCGCCCTATTCATCTCGCGAAGAAGAGAAGTGCCGCACGGCCATGTGACGATGGACGAGGAGGAGATTCAGTGGCACAACGAGGTCAAGTACCTCGGGGTCAAGCTGGATCGACGACTCAGCTTCATTCCTCACGTGGACTACTCAGTCGCCAAAGCCAAAATGGTAATTGGCCACCTCTATCCAATGCTGTGTAGAAGCAGCGGCTTATCTTTCGAGAATAAGCTGAGGCTCTACAAGGCAGTGGTTAGACCAGCCATGACCTACGGCTCTGGGGCCTGGGGACACGTCTCTAATGCGCAACTCCAAAAGCTCCAAGTCATCCAGAATCGTTGTCTGAGGTACGCCTTTAACGCTCCCTGGTACGTCCGAAACACCCAGCTCCATCAAGAAGCAAACCTCCCGACAATCAAAGACTTCCTCTTTGAAACAAACACACGAACCTTTGCTCGAGCAGAGGTTCATCCCAATCCGCTAGTGAGAGATGCGGTCGACTACGACCCAGCGAATTCCAGAATTCGTCGTCCCAGGACGGCTCTCATCCACCCACCTTGAACCACTAATGTTTAGTATGTTGCAGGTAGACCACAGCAAGATTTCGTCGTTAACTTTCTTTTTCAGCGAACTCTCCCACCTAATGCCTCTCCTTGCCCCTCAGGCAAAACGCACCCCAGACCCTTCAGGTCTCCCCTCTAAGGTACTCCCCTCAGGAGTCCCTTACTTAACTTACCTCAGGAGCTTTGCTCCAGCCCGACACATCAAAAAATAAACAATGATGATACACCGCACGTTGCAGGCTTGCCTTGACGATGCACATAGGTGATGAGCAGTAGGGGCCCTTGGCCTGGCTCTTTTCTGGTTTTTTTTTTTTTTTTTTTTTGTAAATACGAAATTTTCTGAACGCGCGCTATGTCCAGGCAAGTCCCTTAATCGCGAATTACACCCTCCAGATGGCAAAAGGGCGTTGAGGGTGAACCAATTGATTCATTCTCGACAGCTCCAGGTGATATTTTGCCTCTAGAAGCTCTTGCTTTGGTCTGGGATTGGAAGTGGGCGTGTCTTAAAAATTTCGTAACTACGAAACTTTTTTTCGTAATTACGAAATTTTATAAACGTGCGCTGGCGTTCAGACAAGTCTGTTAATCGCGAATTAAACCCTCTAGGTGGCAAAAGGGCGTTGATCGTGAGCCAATGGAGTCATTCTGGACCGCTCCAGGTGATATTTTGTCCGTTGTGTTTGTTTTATTCTTAGTGTCAGCTCTGTTGAGCTCTTACTAAAGTATCTGTTTTGCTTCACTTCTTCACGTCTTTTCTTCTATTTTAATCTTTATTATTTCATGGTACAGTGAGATTCAAAACGTTTGTAATTAGGGTTGGCTTTGGAAACAAAAGTTTCGAAAGACGTTTGTCCAAAATTAATCACACTGTCCGCAAAGAAATTCACTAAACTAAAATTGACAGATGTGAATTTTTAAAATTAATTTCTTTTGCATTAATGCAAATTATTTCGAAAAAATATCGACCTCGCCACTTCCAGCATCTTTGGCGCCCTTCCGTGACCAGTCCCAGTGCAACCAAGAAATCTGGAAAAAGTTAGGTTATGTTAGTGATCCTCATAAAATTTTTCAACAAGCATCTTGAAGCATTCCTCAAAAACAATCTTGGAGGCCAGGTCGAATCGAAAGGTGATTTGTTTATTAAACCCAACTTGCTCATTTGAAAACCGTTTCAGAAACAAATACTGGCGAGTAAATTTGGTCACAATTTCTAGAGGCGAGGGCTGCCTTCAATATCCATCGAACATTCATCCTGGACCGGGGGCTGCTTTTTAGAAGAAAAAGCACCAAATGAACAGAGTGCAATGTCCTATTTACCTACATGGTGTTTAAAATTAACACCCACCTAGTTTTTATCAAAAAGAGTAGTAAATTCATAAAACAAGTAAATTTAATGGTTTTATTTTTCAATTGCAAATAACACACGACACGGTGAGAACAAAACTTTAGTTTAGATTATGAAAAAGTGTTCTGATTTTGAGACGGCGAACAAAAATTGCTGGCCCCACAAATTGATGTAAATAAATTAAAAGCAACATGATTGATCTTCTACCTCTGTGCTGCAGTTCAGACCATGTCTTAAAGCAGGGGGCCAAGTCAGGATCATCCGTATGTCACGTTAATTGGATTAAAAATTTCGCTGAAAAAATTGCCTAATGCACACAATCCTATGCACGTTATTCACATTTGTAACTTCCCGGAATCACAGACACATTGTTTTATTTTATCTGAGGGTGCACCTGAAGAGAGATAAATTATAATTCAATAAGTTCCATTCGTTAAGTTTTACCAAAATGCTTTCCTTGCAGAAAAAAAGGCTGTTTTGTGTTGAGAGAAAATTCACAAAAAACAGAGAATCGGGCCAATCGGAGTCTCCACTCTCCAAATATTTGTTTCTGAAACGGTTTACAAATTACAAATTAGCAGGTTGTTGATTTTAACAAATTACCTTTCGATTCGACTCGACCAGATGGAGAACTGGCCTCCAATGCTGTTTTTGACGAGTGTTTCAAAATGCTTGCTCAAAAATTCAAGATTTATGAAGAAATTCAAGAAATGGGAACACCAACAAACCTAACCTAACTTCTCCCACCAAGTTTTGTTGGTTGCAGTGGCACTGGGATTCATTACGGAAGGGCGCCAAATTTGATCGAGGAAGTGGAGAGGTCGATATTTATTCTAAATAATTTGCAAAACGATTAAATTTAAAGAATTCACATCTGCCATTTTAGTTTAGTGATTTTCTTTGGGGCCAGTGCGATTAATTTTGGACAAACGTTTTTCGAATCTTTTGTTTCCAAAGCCAACCCTAATTACAAACGTTTTGAATCTCACTGTAGCTTCATTAGTTCGTGGTAGCTTTTTCTTTTCAGGCGTCTGTATTTGGGGACTTTCATTTCTTCTATGATTGGGTTTTGGTGTTGGTCTATTCTGTCAAGGATTTTTGTCTTGACTTTGTTTAAGTATTCTTGTATTTGTTCTGTTCCTGTGGCGTTGTGTAGTAGGGTGATCTTTGTTCTTCGTTCCATTGCTGCTGCTAGTCTTAGCACTTTGTTTTGGAATATTTGGATCTTTTTTACTTGTGTTTTCGATGCCGTGATCCATGCCGGGTATCCGTATGTTATGATTGGTCTGATGTATGTTTTGTATATCTCGACTTTCTGTTTTATTTGCAGCTTTTTGGAAATTAAAAGCGGGATTAGTTGTATGAATCTTATTCTGGCCCTTTTGATCGAGTCTTGTATGTGGTGTGCGAATTTCAGTCTTTGATCAATGATGATTCCTAGATATTTCAGTTTCCGAGACAGTTGTATTCTTCTTTGGTTAATTGTTATTTCTGTGGGCTTCTTCATTCTGTTCGTTATTATCATAACCTGCGTTTTTTCTTCGTTTATTCTCATCCCTTTATCTTCGAAGTGATTCTTTATGTTGATGAATGTTTCGTTAAGTTTATGCTGGATTGTTTCGAATTTTCTTGATTGTACTGTGATGGTAGTGTCATCAGCGTACAGGCTGATTGCCACTCGATGATCTTGGGGTTTTGGGACAGTATTAATGTATATTACAAATAGAGCCGGTCCCAGTGCCGATCCCTGGGGAACTCCACCCCTGATCGGCCTTGTTCGCGATTTCTCGTTCATCATTTCCACGAAGTATGTTCTTTCGTGTATATAGCTTCTTATCAGTTTCATTAGGTGAATTGGGAAGTTGTATTCCTCCATGGTGTTCAGTAATGCTTGATGGTTTACCTTGTCAAACACCTTTTCTAGGTCGATTGACAAAATACCCGTATTTATCCGGTTTCCCAGATTATCGCTTGCTTTCTTTACTAGTGCGGAGACTTGCAGTGTCGTCGAGTGATTTCTCCTGAATCCGAATTGTTCCGGGATGAGGATTTTGTTCTCTTCCATGTGTTCGGTGATATCTTCGAGGATTATTGCGTCTAGGGTTTTCGCCAGTCCTGTTAGTATTGATATTGGTCGGTAATTGGTGGGTACGTCCTTTGGCTTTCCCTTTTTATGGATCGGTATTATTCTTGCATTCTTGTAGCTAGTTGCGTAGATTCCGTTTTCCGTTATTTTGTTGAATAATTCTGTGATTTTCACGATGGCTAGTTCTGTCATGTGTTTGAGCACGAAGTGCGGGATGTTATCTTTTCCCGCTGCTTTCTTCTTCCTACCTTGATTCAGTATATGTGCTTTCAATTTTTCTATTGAGTGTGGGTTTTCAATTGTTGTGTTCTCTCTGTCAATTCTTCTGAGTGTTTCTTCACTGTTCGCTGCTAATTCCGGTGTTATTGGATTCGGGGTAAATTGCTCCTCGAAGGCTTCAGCAATGACTTCCGCCGCTTCGAGGTTGGATGTGGTTTTTCTTCCTGTTTGGGTTTTTTACGCAGTTGCGTGTGTTTTTTGCTTTCGTCAGTGCTTTCTGGATTTTGTATTTATTCCTCGGGTCTTCCAGGGCCTTTTCCCAAGACTGTATGGTGTATTCCTTCATTTCTTGTTGGATTTCTCTTATCTGCCTGTTCAGTTTGTTCTTTATTTGTGGGCAGCGGTTTTGCATGTATTGCTTTCTCGTTCTGTTTTTCTCTTTTATGAGCTGAACTGTTTTTTGGGGAATTGCCACGCCTTTGTGCAGTCGTTGGTTGTCTTGTCTCTTACTTGCTTCGGCTAGGGCGTTTTGTATGCTCTGGGTGATGTTGTCTGCTTGTTGGTCTATATCTGCTTGGGTGGGTGCTTTCCTGATGCTGGGTAATTTCTTCATACCTTCATCTAATTTTTCTCGGAAATTGTTCCATTGGACATCTTTTTCACGGGGTAGCCCTGACCTTATGTCTTGTGGTCTTGCATTTATGTCAAGTATCACCGGGAGGTGGTCTGAATCTAGGTCATATGTGGTTTGTGCGTTTGTTTGAAGGTTCCAGTTTTTTCCTATGGCAATGTCGATTGTAGTTCCCGTTAGCGGCCGCGTCGGGGTATCAGTGGCTATGATTTTTATGTCATTCCTTCGGGCTATGAATTTATGGATTTCTTTACCTGAGGGACATCCGTTGATTGTGTTAGTGTCCCACAGGCTGTGCCTGGCATTAAAATCTCCTGCTATCAGGAGATTGTCTGCTAGATTTGTTAGTTTGCGTAAGTCTTCAACGTCTATTTTTTGTGCTATTGGAGGTCGATATATCGCTACTAGGAGAGTAGGCTTTCCGTTTATTTTAAGGAATATTCCTGTTGCTTCTAGTGTTTCCAGTTTGGGTAGGTCAAACTGGTGGTGTTGTAGTCCATTCTTGATTAGTATGGCAGTACCTCCTCTTTTGGTTTCGTTGTCATTCCTGTATGTGGTGTAGTTTGGGATTCTGAATTTTTCCTTTTCTATGAGATGTGTTTCGTTGATCAGTATGACATCTACTGCATATTGGTTGAGGTAGTCTATCAGTTCTCCTTTCTGTCGGAGAATTCCATTGGCATTGAAGTGTGTTATTCTTAGATTTTCCAGTTTTTTCTGTTTATTCATTATCAGTAAATGTATATTCAGCGATTTCTTCAAATATTATCATTATTTTTTCCAGTGGGTCATTGGTGGCTTTGATCCTTCTGGTGGTGTTCTTTATTTTTTCTAGTATTTTTCTTATGTTGAATTGTCTGATGATAGCAATTATTTCGGCAAGTGGATTTTCAGAATTCTGTTCTGGAATGGTGGTCTTCGGTATGTTGTTTTTATTTATTTTTGATGTGGGCTGCTGTTTTTCTTGTTGTTTCTTATTGGCTTGCTGTGCTTTTGATTTAGTATTTTCTTGTGTTTTCTTTGCCTTTTTGAGTACTTCATTATACTTCCGTCTTCTTTCTAGGATTGATGTCTTCAGCCTTTTAGTTTGCGGCTCATCCGATTCATTTTCAGTTTCTCGTTCCGTATCGGTTCCCACGTAACACACGGACGTACAATGTACGCCCGAGTCGGTCCATTGTTGGTCCGATTTACTGTCGAACCGTCCCGGACTAAAATTGGGTATCCATTGAACGCATTTTTCTGGGCACTTTTTGAACCGTCCTGATGCGGACGAAAAAAAGGCGTCCATTGGAAGAACCGCTGTGGGTAATCTTCGGACAGTCCGATTGCGGGCGTGTTTGTATGCTATTTGGATGGCAATTTCCGGACTATTTATGGACCGACAAGAAATGGATGCACAATGGATGCCTGATTACGGATACTTTTCGGATGCACAGAATCTGGCGTACAAAGTACCGTTCGTTTCATTCCAGGCGCCGTATAGGGAAATAACACGGGAAAAGTGTTTTTATTTTTTGTTTGCTCCTGAAACTGGTTCCGGCCAAATCTGAGTGATACGGTCAATGGGCCTCAATGTCCTCTACGCATGAAAAAAAAATGGCCCTGAAATGCCCCCTTGTTAAAACGGGAGGACCGGTTGAAAATTGGAATTTTAAATTTCGCGGGCGTCAATTCAGCGCTGTTTGACATCTCCGAAAACTAAACTTCCGGTGGCGGCTTTCACAATTTCTTGAGTTTTCGCTAACGTCATTTAGTTACTTTTTTGGAATTTCTACAAATTATTGAGTGAATTCTGAGACGAAATAAACCGGCGCATTTTTGCAATAGTCCCAGAGAGTCTTGGTGTCAGAAACTTTACTAAAGAAAAGACACTATGAAGGTAACCTCACAAAAATTTTGTCTTTGTTCGCTACAACCAGGCCGCATTTATTAACATTTAAATTCTCCAGGTAAGTCTCTGTTTATAGTTAAAACTGTCTTAATCGTTGTTTTGCTTCAGTTATGAATATTTTCACTTATAATCTCATAAGAGCATTAATTCTTTCCGGAAATTTTTGGAGTGCATTCCAACAACGTATTAATCGGTCCGAGTGGAACACGAGGTAAGAAAATAGCGGTAAGAAAATAGCAACGATACGGCCTCAGAAATTGAATAGAAATGATTTTTGACATTTACCTTGACATAAAAATTTCCACTTATTAATTTCGTTTAGGTTGGTCTAGGTAGGTATCAAAAATTTCCAGGAAATCCTTGAGTTGCCATGGTAAACACACAGAAATCAATTTTTCTATTGGCTAATGATTAGTATCGTGCGATTTTCACTGGAATATCACAGACTACGAGAAGGGTTGGTTGAATGAGGAAATGGCCAATATTCAGTTACCATGAACCTGGTACCAAATTCTGTTAAAGAATAACAATATGGAGAGCCACTAAAGGCTACGTAGCACAGAAGGTAAGGCGAAGGTCTTGCTTAAAAGTTGGTGTGTCGATAGACCTTACGAGTCACAGCGAAGACTGTTGAAATGAAATCGGCATTGTTCATTAAAAACAATTGAAGTTGTTAAATATTATAAATATTATATCAGTCACTTTTTCTAAGTCTCTTTTTTCTTCTTCAATAAAATTTTAACCACAACGGTTATGGGCCCAGACTACGCGGTGGTCTGCTAGTATATTCTTGAAGAAGTGTATTTGAAGAGGACGTCCGTTCAACTGTATTTGACCTGTGTACGACACCTATTGCTTTTTTATTCTCTAAGAAATATGGAGAAGGTTGTCACTGCCAATATTGAAAAGTTGGAAGGTGAAAGTAATTGGAGTACATGGAAGTTCGATGTAGAACTACAGTTGTCCGTCAATAGAGTGAATAAGATAGTGACAGGAGAGCTTACGCTTCCTGATCAAGTTCCCGAAGACTCAGGAGCTGAAGCAAAAAGACAATATGCAACGAAGCTCAAAGAGTTTGAAAGTGCTGACTCGATTGTTAGGTTCCTAGTTGGCACGAGCCTGAAACCGGAGGTAAAGCAGCACATAATTACCTGCAAGACTGGTAAACAAATGTGGGATATTCTCCACAACGTGTTTGAGCAGAAAAGCGAAAGAAGATTGGATCTTCTCTATTGCCAGCTCTTTAATTATCAAAAAAGTTCCGAAGATGACATAGCAACTCATGTGTCAAAACTTCAACGGATTTGGCAGGATCTTCACGATGAATTAAAGAGAGAGAATGTTCAGCTACCCAGGTCAATGTTGCTAAACAGAATCCTCAATACTTTGCCCAATGAATATTTGGAATTTAAGAACGCTTGGGAGTCGATACCTTTGGAAAATCGCAATGTTGCAAAGGGTGATATTGGACTTTGCATCTTTTTGGGCTACTACCTGTAACTTTCTTCGTAAGCATGAGACCACTTAGGTTTTTCACACTAAGATACACGAAGAAATAAGCTACAACATATATCAATTGCAAAGTGGTCTCATGCTTACAACTTTATAAAAAAAAATTATCCCAACGACAGCACATTATTGCATTTTCAGTAAAATTTGTACAAATTATATTATTGACTTCTGACAGAAATCCTCGGTGAGGTCGATTTTACTTTTTTAGCGATAATCTGAGGCGGTACCTGTGATGTTTTTACACTTCCGGTTCAACGGGAAGCGACTTTATATTTTTTTCAAACCCTATTTTTCTCAACCTATTCAGAAATTGGGAATTTTTATATTTTATATTAGATACAATACTTCGTCCTGAATCCACATAACCACGTAACCATGGCGAAACATTGCTGTCAACAATGCTTCAACAATGCTTAGCCATGATTACGTGGTCATGTAGATCCCGGACAGACCTTAGCATGATATCTGTCCACCCCAGATTTTGAGAAAAATTGACGACAAATTGAGATATTTTACACACCCATCAGATCGGCATAAAAAATTAAATTCAACTGTGCTGAGCGGGATGATGGGGTGTGATTCAGGCTTTTTTTCTGTTTGTTTGTAAACGGGATTTGAATTCTGCCAAAACAAATGTCACTCACTGTCACGTCACGGGCAATAATTAACAACAATAATGATCCCTTTTAACCTCCATTGTTGCTGTTTATCGACACGTGATCGACACTGACAATGAGTGACAGTTGTTTTGGCAGAACTCAAATTCCGTTTGATAAACCAACAGAAAAAAAACCTCAATCACACCCCACCCGCTCACGTTAAATATGCGCGTCTCCAGGTGGCGGATAGGAGGACGGCCAGGCGGGTTTCCTCCTGGTTAGTGGTGACTATAAGTGAAGCCCGCGGTATAAAACCCGCGCGTGCGGAACGAAGATCACTGCCGCGGACCAACTCGTATACCGTAAACCGCTCGCAAGTGCAACGACCCTCGGGTTGTCGGCCCGAGGTAGTACTAGCGAGGGGCACGGGGGCCTTGGCTTAATCGCCCGGGCCACGTGGATGAAGTACCACTATAAAAACTTCCCCAATCCTAAGGTATGGTGCGCGCCGATGGGATGCGTGGCCGGCGGGTAGGCCGGTACCTAGCGACCAACCTTGGAGCACAGGGCGGAACTCCATTGTATGCACGCCTTACCCCCATAACCAGGCTCTGTGGGGGAGGACCGTTTTTCCTAGGTACTCGTGGGAACAGAAATGGACCAGAAAAAAGAAGAAGGGACGAGGGATCAGGAAACTGAGACCTCATCCGTCAAAAAAGCGGCACCGAAGGAACCTGTTTCAGGGGCTTCGGTGACGGAAAAAAAGAAAAAAGAGGGCACCGGGGCGACCAAAAAGCGCCCCAGTGGAGCACAAAGGCGAAAGCTGCGCCAAGCCAAGCGGGCAGTGGACACCCAGGGGGGGGTGGGAGGTACCATACAGTCAGCGACCACCTCAACCGGGGCACCAAGCGGCGCGGTAGGTGCAGGGGCAGGGGGAGTGAAACGGGCCCTGTCATCCACTCCATCACCTGGAGTGCGGCAGGCGAAAAAGGCCAGACAGGAATTCCTGAGGCCCTCCTCATACGCGCAGGCGGCAGCATCGGGGCTGAGGGGCGCTGTGGTGGGGGAGAAATTTCCCGACACACGACTCTCGGACGAGGAGGCCGGGCGCGTGAAGAATTCGCTGGAGACGGCAATTGACAACCTCCCGGAGGGATCAAGAATGCCGCGCTTCAGCGAATTCAAGTGGTCCGAGCAGGGTGCCATCCTGGTAACCTGCGCGGACGAAGAGACAAAGGTCTGGCTGAAAGCCAGCCTCGAGCGGGTGGAGATTGGGACCTCCCTGTCTTGGATAGAGAGGGACCAACTCCCCCGGCTCAAAAAGGTGGGATGCTTATTGCAGACCACAATCGACGGGGTGCCTCTGGCTCTAAAGAGGCTATCTCGTCAAAACCCAGGACTCCACACGGAGAACTGGAAAATCCACGACCAGGCTGCCCTCGGTGATAGGGTCAGACTAGTAGTGGGGGTTGATGAGGGTTCGTACAGGACTCTCTCGTCAGCCGGGTGGATTGCCTACCTGGGGGTGAACATGGCCCGATTCTGGGACATGGGACCTTCCAGTAGTGGGACGTCCACAGCGGCTGTGGGACCACCAGAAGCGGAAGGCGGGGGATCTAAGGTCCGTACGCCGGAGGCATCTGATGGGACCAAATGACGGGCATCGAAATGGCGCGCTCCAATGTAAACGGAGCGGGGCTGCGGTGCCTCCAGATCAATTTGCACCGCAGTTACGAGGCGGCCTCGCTCATGGGCCGTCGCGTGACTGCACTGCAGACAAACACTCATATAGCTCTCATCCAGGAACCCTGGACAAACGGGGGACAGGTGGGAGGTTTTAACTGTAAAAATTTTTGTGTTTTTCAGGGAGAAGCGGAGAGACCGAGAAGTTGCGTACTGGTGAAAACAGGGATACAGGCGCAGGCACTACCGGAGTTCTGCACAAGAGATCTAGTAGCAGTAGGTATCTCCTTCAAAGAGGGGATAGAAACGAGGTACGTGGTGGTATGCTCAGCGTACCTACCGTTCGATTCGCCAACACCCCCTCCGTCACAGGAACTCTGTGACTTAGTGGACTGGTGTAGGAGCAAAGGGTACCCAATCATACTAGGATGTGACGCGAACGCTCACCACATTGTGTGGGGAAGCAGCGACATCAACACTAGGGGAACGGCACTTTTAGAGTACATTACCGCCACGGGGCTGGACATCACTAATCGAGGTTCAGAACCGACCTTCGTGACGAGCGTGCGAAGAGAAGTAATCGACATCACGCTCTGCTCGGCTTTCTGGCGAGTATCGAGTGATCCGTCCTTATCGGACCACCGGTATATCGAGTTCAAAATCGCTGTGGGCCAAAGCGGAACCAGATCCTATAGGAACCCGAGGGCAACGGATTGGGACTCTTATCGAAGGGACCTCTCCGCAAAGTTATCGGGGAACAGGACCAGACCCAGGGATAGAAGGCAGCTGGACCTTGAAGTTGAAAGGCTTCAACGGAACGTGCTCTCTTCATTCGAAGACCATTGCCCTCTAAGAACTGTCAAAGAGGGCCACAAGACACCTTGGTGGAATGGAGAACTTGAGTCACTGCGGCGGGAAACACGAAAGAGGTTAAACCGAGCAATGCGGCTGAATCAGCACTCCGACTGGGACGCCTATAAAGACGCCCAGAGGAGATTCAAAAGCCTCATCAAGAGGAGGAAGAGAGAGTGCTGGAGGAACTTTTGTGGCAACATAGAAGGTCTACCAGAAGCGGCTCGACTGAAGAAACTGTTGGGCCGGGGTGCGGTCTGTCTGGGAGCTCTTCGGCTACCGGACGGCTCTTTAACGGAGACGTCCGGGCAGGCCCTTGAGTGCCTGATACGGACGCACTTCCCGGGCGCGACAATAGGAGGGGACTTACCCGAGGACAGCCGGACCATCAAGGACTGGAATATGGCCTCGGAAATAGTCAGCTATAAGAAGATTCGTTGGGCAATTTCAACCTTCGAACCATTTAAAGCGGCGGGACCTGATGGAATCTTTCCAGCCCTCCTCCAGGAGGCTGGCGAGTCCATCATAGAACCACTGTTCCATATAGTGCGATGCTCAATCGCGCTGGGGTACATTCCTAAATCCTGGCAGCAAGTGAGAGTCGTCTTCATACCTAAAGCCGGCCGAACAACCCACGACCAGCCAAAGGATTTCCGTCCAATCAGTCTGACATCGTTTCTTCTGAAACTGAGTGAAAGGCTGGTAGAACGACACCTGAAGGAGGGGGTACTAGTCCAACGACCCCTCCATCCGAACCAGCACGCATATAGAGCGTGCAAATCAACGGAGACAGCTCTCCATCAGCTTGTTTCAAGAGCTGAGGACGCTCTCCGGGTGAAAGAATGGGCGCTCGCTGCCTTTCTAGATGTCGATGGGGCTTTCAATAATCCCACTTTCGAAGCGCTGTGCGCCGCTGCGACAGAATACGGCATTGACCGGACCATCGTAAGATGGATACGGGAGATGATTAGTAAGCGTCGTATAACGGTCTCTCTACAGGATACCAAACTGGAGGCAACAGTGTCGAGGGGCTGTCCGCAGGGCGGAGTTCTATCTCCGCTACTGTGGTCGCTACTCGTGGACGGCCTCCTAAGGGACCTGAACGGAGAAGGGTGCTACGCTCAGGCGTACGCTGATGATGTGTGCATTGTAATTAGGGGCAAGTTTCTGGGGACAGTCACAGCCATCATGCAACAGGCTCTGAACAGAGTTAGCAACTGGTGCGAGGGGCGATCCTTGTCGGTAAACCCGAACAAGATGGAGTTGCTCCTCTTCACTAGGAAAAGAAAGTTGGACACCGTAAGATGGCCAAAGCTGCAAGGGGTGACCTTGGGTCTGGCCGAGAGAGTGAAGTATCTGGGAGTAATCCTGGATCCGAAGCTTTCTTGGACAGACCATGTAGTGTCACAAACAAAGAAGGCCTGCGCGTCCTTATGGATGTGTAGGCGTTTCTCCGGCTCCACTTGGGGACTAAAACCGCAGGTGGCGTACTGGTTATACACAACCGTCGTGAGGCCTCTGGTCACGTATGGCGCCCTGGTCTGGTGGCGCTCCACGGAACGCGCTAGTACCAGGAGTGCCCTCGGGCGAGTGCAAAGGCTGGGATGCCTAATGGTGACCGGTGCTATGAGAACAACTCCCTCAGCAGCCTTGGAGGCGATCCTGGCCCTGGAGCCGCTGCACCTCAGAGTGCAGCATTCGGCCCGGGCCTCAGCCTTCAGGTTGCAGGGGATAGGAGAATGGCGAGCGGGAAGTGAGGGACATCGAAGTGCACTCACTCTACCGGGCGCGGATGAGGCTGTCTTGCAAATGCGCAAAGACAGGATAGAGCGTCGGCTGCGCTTTAATGACCCATATACAACCAGGATCCCCTCTAGGGAAGACTGGGGCGAGAAGGGAGAAAAATTGCTCACACCGCGTGGCTTAGTCTGGTACACAGACGGGGCCAAAAACGATCTGAGCACCGGCGCAGGATTCACTGGGGGGATGCCAGAGGGACGAGTAAGCGTACCTCTTGGCAAGTACCCCAGTGTATTCCAGGCGGAAATATACGCAATTCTGGTGTGCGCTGAGGAGAACCTACGTAGGGGCTACTCTGGCAAGTACATCTACATCTGCAGCGACAGTCGGGCGGCGCTCGGGGCTCTGAACTCCGTGGAGGTGAGATCCGGCCTCGTTAACGACTGTCGAGACGCATTAACGAAGTTGGCTGGAAATAACAATTCGGTCAACCTGGTTTGGGTTCCTGGGCACTCAGGAATCGCTGGCAATGAGGTAGCTGACGAACTGGCAAGGGAGGCATCGAACATGCCATACCTGGGACCACAACCAGCACTCGCTGTGACGGAGAGTGCGTTGCGGAAGGAGCTAGGAAACTGGCTCAACAAGCAATTTCACTCACACTGGGAAAATGCACCGGGGATGAGGCAAGCGAGGGCCTTCATTTCTCGGCCCTCCTCGCCAACAGCCCAACGGTGGTTTCTCCAGTTAAGCCGAGAGCGGCTAAGGAAAGTCGTGGGCGTCCTGACAGGGCACTGCGCACTCAAACGACACCTTCATCTAATGGGACGTTCTGAGGAAAGCACTTGTAGAGTGTGCGGAGAAGAGGAAGAAACGCCTCTTCATTTGCTAACCGAATGTGGCCCGCTCGGTCACAAAAGGCTTAGGGAACTGGGGGCTGCATACCCAGCCCCTGCGGAAATATGCTCACTCTCTGCAGCGGATGTACTGGCCTTCATGGAAGGGACGGGGCTTCTGTAGAGAAGAGGTTGCAGTGCGGGCATAATGGATACTAAGGTCTGAATGCAGCGGACCCGTAAGGGAACGCACCGCAGAATCGAAATACGAACCATGGCAAAACATTGTTGTCAACAATGCTTCAACAATGCTTCGCCATGGTTACGTGGTTATGTAGATCCCGAACAGACCTTAGTTTTTGTCACTTGCTTTGGAATATTCTAAGACTACATAGAATATTTACGCAAATGTAGCAGAGATATTAGGTACCTACCTACAAATATAAAGACTCAACCACACTGCAGAGTATGTGGGAGTATATACCTACCTAACGAATAACAATTAGAGAGTAAATATATGAGTATCTAGGCAATGGCTGCTGTGAATAAACGGTGACAAAATAATTGGGTATTGAACCAATTGCAAAGATACCTACAATTCTCGAATCAGGCGAACGGTCCCTTTAGCGGATTCACAAAATTGCTAAGTGCAATCTGATTGGTGCATGGTTGCTTAAAGTCGTTTTCAACTCATAGTGACTAACTAGACTAGTGTCTAGCTAGATTTATGTTGCAATCCTGCGTAGGTATTTTGTTATTTTCACCCTGCAATTGGCGGCCATGGTTGGTTGGCCAACCTACTCTATTTAAATGACTTGACAACAACAACTATCATCTTTCCGCCGGTCACCGTCGCGTCAAAAAAGCTGGAATTCTTTCCAGCAAAACTCTTAAGTAAGCAATAAACATAACCCCTCTAAATTCTACCCTCGGTATCAGTGTCAGTACTGTCCCGGTACTGTCAGTCATGTCAGTACGGCAACCAGATAAAACAAAATGGAGCTGTAGCGATTAGACTGGTGTTGGGGAATAAATCTAACGGATCTAAAATCCCTGTTAGTTAGTCACTATGAGTTGAAAACGACTTTAGTAACATTGCATGCGAAACAAGTTCAAACGATTCGAGAATTATTGCGCCTACACAGTCGATATATTGTGTAAAATCAAATATTATTTTTAGGCCCTGAACTAGCTCATGTTCCTCACTCTAACTTTTGAGTGTGGATGGATCTCAAAAATTCTTGCATCAGTTGACAATTATAATATACACTTTAAAACGATGTACCACAATTCGCGAAGATCAGCAAAGGGTCTGACATCTGGTGGCCTTCCTTTAACTACTCTCATAGAGGTCGGGAAAGACTTTAAACGTCATAATTTGTGCTAACGTCAGGCAATTGTCAGTTGTTCAATTAAAAGTAGGTCTCACTTGCGATTTTGCGAATAATGCCGAGGAATTTACGTCTTGTGTAAGTGCACCACCTTAACTGAAGCATTTTATATGAATTGAGATTATTTATCATCTACCACACGGAAGAGGTCCCATCAGGTTTCGAAATTGACTCCAAGGTGCTTCAAACAAAACAAGATCCGTTATGTGTAAACATTTGGGTCCAAGAAACGCACTTTTCACCGCTTAAACGAAAATTATTTGTCGTCTTTGATAGGCATCAACTGACGTTTAGTTAGAAATGTCAAAGAAAACGCTTCATTTCCGCCATCCCTGTCATCCCCACTCAGGCTACCTCGTTGAGACGGCCATTATTCTTTATTTTAGCAGTGTCATCTATTAGCAGCTGATTTTCGCGAATAGACTTTAATGACATTTAAGAGGGCGCTGGAGTTTCATAAATGTCAAAATTGTTTAGAACATTGGATTGGTGATGAAATTAGCTTTCAAATGATGTATAACAAGTGGGGGGGTTGCTATGACAATTCGTATGTAAGGTGCGCTGGAGTAGCGATGGTGGCGCCACCTAACGTCTGCCACACAGCGGTCGATGCCCCCCTTCAATTGCTAATCGACCTGTTTTTTTTCAAAAAAATCTGTACAATAGTTCAAAAGTTATTGCCACTTGCAACCCTCAATGGGATGGCGATGGGACACCCTGTATAAGTGTTTACCAGTGTTTTAAACAATTTTCTGAAATACATTTCAGCATTTATTGGATTCTAAATTACGTTTATCCCGCCAATAAAAAATTGATACCCAGCAGGTCTCAGGCCCAATGCTTTTCGCCAAAAGTGCTTAAGAACCACCATGTTGCCACCATGGCAAAGAGTTCCATTATTGCTAATTGCTAATGATAATATATCCGCTACGTCATTAATAAACCATTTGGTAGATTTGTTTTCAAACTCCAGAGTTATTCTGTAAAAATTTGAAAATCCAGGCCCAAAATGTATCGGAAATCGATATGATCCTTTGATGGAACGGCTAAGGCTACATGAGCAGAGATTGAAAGAAATTGCTGGAAATAAAGTTGATTCTTCTAGTGTAGCATTAGTGATGAAAAATAAGGTTCATCAAAAGAAGCTTGCAAACAGCGACAATCAGACGAAGAAGAGTAAAGACTGTTCCTGTTCTTATTGCGGGAGAAAAGGCCATTTCAAGAAGTTCTGCTGGAAATTGAAGAATGAAAAATCAGAAAAAGTTCCAGAAAAGGCTCGGGAAACTAAGAATGGTCAAGCT
Source organism: Pycnomerus fuliginosus (assembly GCA_963924575.1). NCBI lineage: Eukaryota > Metazoa > Arthropoda > Insecta > Coleoptera > Zopheridae > Pycnomerus > Pycnomerus fuliginosus. The sequence goes on from CAWUQC010000003.1 coordinate 3,397,444, forward strand.
TTAATAATGTCTTCAAGTTCAAACCAAGCATTTGAAAACTGGGTGATAGATTCTGGTGCATCACATCATATCACTTCAAAGTTGGAATGGTTTTCGACATACAGAGCTTTCGAGGCACCGAAATCACTCATTATTGGTAATGGTTGCGCGATGTATGCTAAGGGAGAAGGTCAGATAGATGTTAACTTCTCGTGAATGGTAAATGGAAACCTGGATATCTGAAGAACGTTTGGTTTGTTCCTGAAAGCACACAAAACTTGTTTTCGTCGGGCTCTGCACTTGACAATGGTCTGATCGAGGTAGCAAACAAACGGCGTTGTGAATTCAGAAATGAAGAAGGTGAAACAGTTGCCATTGGTCTTCGACAGGACAGTGGCATTTACAAGTTATGTATTCGTGTTGTTTCTCCATCTGTTGCATGCTTGGCTGATAAAGTTAATCAGTTACAGGTCTGGCATGAACGACTAGGACATCAGAATAAGCAGTATGTCCACAAGTTTTTAAAGCAACGAGGAATTAATGTGAAGTTAGATGGAGAGCTATGTGAAGCGTGCATGTATGGCAAAATGCATCGTCTCAGTTTTGGTACACGAACCGAATGTCCAACAAAGCCTGGTGAACGAATTAATGCTGACGTATGTGGACCAATGCCGGTCACATCACTGGGAGGAAACCGCTACTTTGTTGCTTTCAAAGACAGCTTTTCAAAATACCGGACTTTCTATTTTTTGAAAGAGAAATCCGAAGTCAAACAAAAACTTCAGGACTTTCTGGCGGAAGTAAAAGTTGCTGGTCACTCTGTAAAGGAATTGATGACAGATGGTGGAAAAGAGTTCGATAATTTTGATGTTCATCAGATTACAAGAAGTCTTGGTCTGAATCATCGGCAAACAATGCCATTTACGCCGGAGCAGAATGGGGCTGCAGAACGGGAAAACCGAATTTTGGTGGAAGCGGCCAGAACCATGCTTCATGCGAAAAATTTACCGAACTTTTTATGGGCTGAAGCAGTAAATACAAGCTCTTACGTTCTGAATAGAACAGGCCCTACCTCTGTTGAAAATAAAACTCCTTTTGAACTCTGGTTCAATAAACAAGCCAAAATTGACCACTTGAGAGTTTTTGGTGGAGAGTGCTTCATTCATATTCCGAAGCAAAAGCGTAAAAAGTTTGATAAAAAGGCAAAGAAAGGATTTTTAGTAGGATATTCCAATGACGATGGATTTAGAGTTTGGGTGCCTGAAGAAAAGAAAATTTGTTTAAGTAGAGACACTGTTTTCAAGAATGAAGCTACTACGGAAAATGTTTTTGCCTTCAAAAATGAAGTTATTCAAGAAAAGAATTGCGTGGTGGATGAGACTGAAGATTTGAATACAAGAAGTTTTCAAATAGGGGAAGAATTGTTGAACGAAAGTTTCTCGAAAGAAAATGCCCCTGCAAGAGAAGTGGTATCTGTTGAAGAAATAGAAGAACCACGGAGCATCCCCCCACAATCTGAGGAAGAGATTCAAATTGAACATAATGAGCAGCCTAAGAAGACCTGGAATCTACGAGACAGAAATTGTATTGGTGTGCCTGAAAGATTTGGCAGTTTTGCAATGGTTTCCATTGAAGAAGAACCTAGAACATTTCAAGAAGCAATTTCAAGTAACGAATCTAGCAAATGGAAGATTGCAATGGATGAAGAATTATCTTCTCTTCATGAGAACAATACTTGGGAATTGATGAATCTACCGCAAGGACGACAAGTTATAGGTAACCGGTGGGTCTTCAAAGTTAAACGCCATCCTGATGGAAGCATCAGCCGCTACAAGGCAAGATTGGTTGTGAAAGGTTACTCTCAGCAGTATGGTGTTGATTTTAACGAGACATTTAGTCCTGTGGTACGGTGGGATACAGTTAGAACTGCTTTAAGCGTTGCTGCAACTGAAAAGTTGAAGTTGGTCCAGTTTGATGTAAAAACAGCTTTCTTATACGGAGACCTTGAAGAGGAAATCTACATGAAGCAGCCAGAAGGGTTTCACAACGGGTCTGGTAAAGTTTGCAGATTGAAAAAGAGTCTCTACGGTCTCAAGCAAGCCCCTAGATGCTGGAACAAGAAACTTAGAAACTTTCTGAAGAAATGTCAACTAAAAGAGAGCAACGCTGATCCTTGCCTTTTCATCAGAGAAGATAAGAAATTGTTCTTGCTATTGTATGTTGATGATGGTCTTGTTTTCTCCAGAGACGAAAATCTTTTGAAGAAGTTTGTACAAGAGTTTGGTCAAGAGTTCCAAATTGTTATTGGTGCTGCAAATTATTTTCTGGGCATGCAACTTAGTTACCGCGACGATGGCTCCATTTTTATCAGTCAAGAGGGTTATGCCAAGAAAGTTTTGAAGAGATTCCATATGGCAGATGCCAACGAAACGTCAGTGCCAATCGAAAAAGGTGATTTAGCAGACGTGAAGACCTCAGATGCAACAATATTACGCGAAATTGGTCCAGAAACGCCATATCGTGAAGCAATTGGAAGCCTGTTGTATTTAGCAGTTGTAACAAGACCAGATATTGCATTTGCTGTGAACAAATTATCACAAGTCTTGGAAAAACCACAGCAAAAGCATTGGCAGATGGCGAAGAAACTGCTGAAGTATATCAAAGGCACAGTGAAAATGGGAATTTTATATACCAGGACTGGAAAAGGAATACTTGAGTGCTACTGTGACGCCGATTATGCTGGTGACGTGGAATCAAGAAAGTCTACGTCGGGTGTTGTTTTCAAGTACAGCGAAGGTGCAATCACATGGTCAAGTAAACGTCAGACTTGCATTGCATTGTCAACAACCGAAGCAGAGTTTATTGCCGCAAGTCAAGCTGCCAAAGAAGCTGTTTGGTTGAAATTATTGTTTGTCGAAATGACCGGATTTAATGTTACACCATGTTTGCAAATTGATAATGAAAGTGCCTGCCGTTTAATTAAGAATCCCGAATTTCATAACAGATCGAAGCACATCGATGTTCGGTATAAGTTTGTCAGAGAGAAGTATGAAGACAAGAGCTTGAATATAAAGCGAGTTTCCACGGAACATCAAATAGCTGACATTTTCACTAAAGCTCTGGCGAAAATCAGATTTGCAACTCTTAGGAAGAAGCTAGGATTGCAGTGCAACACGGCGTGCTGATTTAGGGGAAGTGTTGAAATGAAATCGGCATTGTTCATTAAAAACAATTGAAGTTGTTAAATATTATAAATATTATATCAGTCACTTTTTCTAAGTCTCTTTTTTCTTCTTCAATAAAATTTTAACCACAACAAAGACAAGGATGGTTCTGATATTTAGGGTGGATACGCCTTACCAAGCGCCTGTAAGGCTGATGGAAAAGGCACCTGCAGTCTCCACTCCAAGGCCTGGAAGCTGGTGGTGATGGCCTTGCCTAGACTAGTGGCTTCGGCTGTGCCGAGGAATCTGTTGCAGGAGTTACCATGCCCTGCTTGTCCCCTGGGACAAGATGTGCCTTTGCCCCAACAGTTATTTAACCGCGGAGTGCGTGTTTGGAGTGTGGACGAAGATATGTAACTGGCTTGCCAAATTTTAATTGTTTTATTCTAAAAATGTTAATAATTAATAAAATAGCATACCTAGGTCTTATGGGCCTTATTTTCTAGATATTTTAGTTGATAATTCACAATTTAATGTTGAAATTTTGAATAAATTCTTGAATAATCAAATTAGGGAATTTATGACCGCTATATGCTGTACCGACTGCTCATATAAATGAAACAATATAACTTAGATAATTATTGTCACTACAATATCTCTTGAAGATAAACACATCAAAAATATAAGCAGCAAAAATTTTATTATTTACTTACTATTTATTTTATTTGTTATTAGACTGGACTGTAAGGTGAGAAAGTAATAAAGTTCCTCGCGAGGATTCAATTTACAAAACAAATATAGCAAAACATAATTAAGGGGACGGTGGTAGGTTGCAAGATGTTCATGAATATTGGCCATTTCCTCATTCGACCAACCCTTCTCGTAGTCTGTGCTTCCAGTGAAAATATTCATAACTGAAGCAAAACAACGATTAAGACAGATTTAACTATAAACAGAGACTTGCCTCGAGAATTAAAATGTTAATAAATGCGGTCTGGTTCTAGCGAAGGAACCAAAGACAAAATTTTTGTGAGGTTACCCTCATAGTGTCTTTTCTTTAGTAAAGTTTCTGACACCAAGACTCTCTGGGACTATTGCAAAAATGCGCCGGTTTATTTCGTCTCAGAATTCACTCAATAATTTGTAGAAATTCCAAAAAAGTAAGTAAATGACGTTAGCGAAAACTCAAGAAATTGTGAAAGCCGCCCCTGGAAGTTTAGTTTTCGGAGATGTCAAACAGCGCTGAATTGACGCCCGCGAAATTTAAAATTCCAATTTTCAACCGGTCCTCCCGTTTTAACAAGGGGGCATTTCAGGGCCATCTTTTTTTCATGCGTAGAGGACATTGAGGCCCATTGACCGTATCACTCAGATTTGGCCGGAACCAGTTTCAGGAGCAAACAAAAAATAAAAACACTTTTCCCGTGTTATTTCCCTATACGGCGCCTGGAATGAAACGAACGGTACATCCCAAGTCCGGGTTAATTATGAACCGTCCACAAGACGGACGTATTTGGGCGTTCTTTGAATAAACCATCGGCGGAAGATTTTGGACGGTACAAAGTTTTTCGTAATACGTGCATCCATTGAATGCCTGATTACGGATAGTCTTCGGAAGACCGAAATCGAGCATACAAAGTTTATCTAATCAACTAATATTAACGGGTGAATCCAACTTTACGTCAAACTTTTTTCAAAACACCGACGCCGAGTGGCAAGAACTCCTCTTTCACGGGTGGATTTCGTGGCTGGTGGGAGGCCTCTCGCCGTTCCCAAAACATGAACGGAGAAATCGCTGGCCTTAGAATGTTGCTTTTTTTCTTGGATTTTCCGAAATTTTCGTTTAAACTTGGACTAAATTTCGGGAGGAAAAGGTCACGTGATTTCCATATGAGATGCGATTTAAAAGTGCGCGAGGGGAGCACTGCCTTCCTTAGATCGGTGGCAATTGGCGGAAAAATCGCGTTCGAAAAATGTCCCGTCCCTACTAAGAGGTACAAGATAATAAGTGCGGGGGTTTGCCGTCGAAATTTTTCTCATTTTTTCAACGATTCAATTAAAAAACCTCTTCAAACTGGACGGAATCACGGGTGGACTCCACCTCGGCCATCATTTGACTTTTCTCGAAACGGCGTCACGTCACTGTCAGTTTCAATGTCTGTCAAAATGTGCCGGGCGAATATTCGTTAAAGCGGTGTAATAAATGCATTTCTTGCGCTGAAGCGCGACAATTTGTACAAATTAAACGTTCCGTGGGGTGTGTGCGACGTATTTCATTTGTTTGGAACACTTCGGAGGCAATTGCGATACCTTCGGGCCCCTTCAGTGGGGTACCGGTGTTGGTGGACACCATCACCTCCATTCGCTGTGTCAGGAAATCAAAACTGGCAAATTTGAAGTAGAAATCCATCAATTTTCAAACATTTTGAGGATGGAAAGCGGTAAGTTTTGAAGAAAATGTCAAATCTCAAGTAATCTTTCAAAACATTTTTTAGGGCTTCTCGCAAAGTGCTCCCTACTGGTAAACAGAGTTGTTGGGCAATAAAAGTGTTCTGCACACTCTTTAAATGCAAGTATTCAATTCCGTCAGTTGTTGTTACAATGTGTGTTTAAACATTTCAGGAGCAAGTGCCCCCTTCGCACATAACCTCAAAAAACGTCACCCAGAGAATGCGAATTGTTCCTTTGAATCTGGAATGGGTTAACAGGAATCAAGATTACCACAGCAAGTAGGAATTGCCCATGTTATCTCTGACTTAAACTTTGGCAATTAATTATGATAGCTGTGGGCCCCATCAGTGGAGCTTCTCGCAAGGTAATGGTCTCCACTGATAAGCAGAGTTGTTTGGCAGTAAAAATGATCTGACCACTCTTTAAATGCAAGTATTTATTTCTTTCTTTCAGTTATTAGAATGTGTGTCGTAAACATTTCAGAAGCAAGTGCCCCCTTTGAACATAACCTCAAAAAACGTCACCCCGGGGAATGAGAATTATTCGTCTAAATCCGGAATCAGTTAACAGGAATCAGGACAGGACTAAATCAAGATCACCACAGCAAGTAGGAATTGTCCATGTCATCTCTGGCTTTAAAACTTTTGGTACAGATAGATTGGTCAACTCCAGGAAAATAAATCAATTGGTTTGAGTGTGGGCATGATACAAAATGAAAATATGAAAGGAGTGTGTCCAGAAATGTGTGAGCTGGTATAACTCGAAATTATGGACAGTGAAAAGTTTCAATCCATCGAAGCAACTTTTGAATAGTAGTGCCTTTTATAAGTGAGCAAAGGTCAGAATAATTGTTTGTCTAAAGAGTCTTTTTTTTCTGTTTTAATCTTGAATTTGGATGTGACAATTTCGATAATAATAAAATATGAATGTTCAAATGGTAATCTACGTTGTTTAGTATCAGTATTTTTTTACAGATTATCTTTAGTGAGATGAGTTTTTCAAACATTTTTTTGCGCCTCCTCAAAAGGGGATCAAAAAGTAGTAGGAGCATCACACAATAATTGTTATTAAATTAAAGTGAGATTTAGAGCAGTACTGAGCGTTTCCTTCTTATTTTTCTTAAATTTTTATTTGTATTATTTTAGGGGGCTTTGCATCGAATTCTAATCAACTGCTCATGTGTGTCACATTTTGTCTTTATATTACTGAAAATAAGCTCAGGGCATTGTTACATACTTTCTTCATTTTACCAAGAGAAGTTCATATGGTCCTTCAACTGGGGTTCTTGCAAAATGTTAGTGCAAGTGGGTACCATACGGGCGTATGTGGGCACGATTTCTCGAAAATCTAACGGATTTTAGCGAAATTCGGTCTGGAGGTTACTGTTGGTCTTCTGGTGAGCCCAGTTAACTTCAAATTCTGTATCTTAACAATGTACTCTCACTTAACGCCTTTTGACCTCCCCAACCCGACAATTTAAAAAAAATGGGGGGTTACTGCAATCGCTAAAATTTTCGAATTCGAAATAACACCAGATCTTCACGTTTTGAGATTTTAGAAGCCCAGAAAAGTGGTTTTAAATTGAAATACGTTTTGCGAGGTTCGAGGAATCCGAAAGTGGTTTTTAAAATTTGTCTGTCTCTATGTACAGATGTATGTTTATAAGCACGCTACAGCCCAAACTACTGAACCCTTTTTCGTTGAAATTTGGTAGATAGGCATCTCACAACCTAACTTAAGTCTGAAAAGCTTTTGAGGCCAATCGTATAACCGGAAGTGCCATTTTGGCGCAACTTTGAAATTTTAAATACAAACCCCCATTTTTTGACAACACCATAAGAAAGGCTTTGAAATTCGATGTATTCCGTCTTCCTCTTTTGATAAAAAGCTCAAAACTCGAGATTTTTTAAGGCACTTTTAAAACACATTTTAAAATTCCTGGACTGATTTGACTGAATAACTTTGCACGTGGAGATTGTATTAGGTACCCGTTGAAGAGCCGAAAAGATTTTATAAGCAATCGACCCAACAAATGCCTTTTTGGCAGCAATTTTCGAAATTTTAAGTTTTTTCATTTAACCATCCGAAACAAGTTTTTGCCACCATCACAAAGGTCTTCAAATTCCGCTTTTAAATAAGACAAAATGCATTTACATTTAGTGCCCTTTGCGGGCAAAAAAAGCGAAATTTTGTAAGCCCAAATTACTTGACTGATTTTTCTGAAATTTGGTAAATGGAGAGTATGTGACCCGCTGAAGAGCTTAAAGACTTTTTGAAGCAATCGGTCCACGGAAACTGCCTTTTATTGGCATATCAAATTTAAAATTTTAAATAAAAGACCCGGAAATCAAAGACCCACGCACTTTAATAAAAGAGCCTTATGGAATTTTGGAAATACCAATTTTTACCACATATTTAATTTTCTCTTTTAATGTCGAAGTGGCTTTTAATAAGATAAATATTGCCGATATGTATTATTTGACAGAAAAAAAACGGTTTCGTAATGGTTTATCAATTCTAAAAGTGACAAAAATAATTCGTCTTATTATTTATAGTTAGTCAGCCTAGCGCCAAACTAAAAATAAACCGGTCCACACATAGAAAATGGTTAGTTAGCCAAGAGCAAAACTAAAAAAATCCCGGCGCGAAGCGCCCACACAAAAAAGGGTAGTTAACCAAAAGCGAAACTAAAAATGATCCCGGCGCGAAGCGCCCACACATAAAAAAAAGGTTAGTTAGAAAAAGAGCGAAAGTAAAAAAGATACCAGCGCGCAGCTCCCACACAAAAAAAAGTTTAGTTACCCAAGAGCGAAACTAAAAAAGATCACGGCGCGAAACGCCCACACAGGAAAAAAAGTTTAGTTGGCCAAGAGCGAAACTAAGAAAGATCCCGGCGCGAAGCGCCCACACATAGAAAATGGTTAGTTAGCCAAGAGCGAAACTAAAAATGATCCCGGCGCAAAGCGCCCACACAGACAAAAAGCTATTCACCTTTTTGTCTTTGTCTTGGCTAATTATAACCAAGAGCGAGACTAAAAAAGATCCCGGCGCGAAGCGCCCACACAGACACAACAAGGGTAGTTAGCTAAGAGCGAAACTAAAAAAGATTTCGGCGCGAAGCGCCCACACAGACACAAAAAAGTTAGTTAGCCAAGAGCGAAACTGAAAAAGATCTCGGCGCGAAGCGCCCACACAGACATAAAAAGGTTAGTTAGCCAACAGCGAAACTAAAAAAGATCTCGGCGCGAAGCGCCTACCACAGACAACAAGGTTAATTAGCCAAGAGCGAAACTAAAAAAGATTTTGGCGCGAAGCGCCCACACAGACACAAAAAGGTTAGTTAGCTAGGAGCGAAACTAAAAAAGATTTCGGCGCGAAGCGCCCACACAGACACAAAAAGGTTAGTTAGCCAAGAGCGAAACTAAAAAGATTCCGGCGCGAAGCGCCCACACATAGAAAATAGGTTAGTTAGCCTAGAGCGAAACTTAAAAAAATCCCGGCGCGAAGCGCCCACACAGACACAAAAAGATTAATTAGCTAAGAGCGAAACTAAAAAGGATCTCGGCGCGTAGCGCCCACACAAAGACCAAAATGTTAGTTAGCCAAGAGCGAAACTAAAAAATATCCCGGCGCGAAGCGCCCACACTTAAGCACAAAGGTTAGTTAACCAAGAGCGAAACTAAAAAGATCCCGGCGCGAAGTGCCCACACAAAAAAAAAGGTTAGATAGCCAAGAGCGAAACTAAAAAAATTCCCGGCGCGAAGCGCCCACACATAAAAAATAGGTTAGTTAGCCAAGAGCGAAATTAAAAAAAAAACCGGCGCGAAGCGCCCACACAGACACAAAAAGGTTAGTTAGCCAAGAGCGAAACTAAAAAAGATTCCGGCGCGAAGCGCCCACACATAGAAAATAGGTTAGTTAGCCAAGAGCGAAACTTAAAAAAATCCCGGCGCGAAGCGCCCACACAGACACAAAAAGGTTAGTTAGCCAAGAGCGAAACTAAAAAGATTCCGGCGCGAAGCGCCCACACATAGAAAATAGGTTAGTTAGCCAAGAGCGAAACTTAAAAAAATCCCGGCGCGAAGCGCCCACACAGACGCAAAAAGATTAATTAGCTAAGAGCGAAACTAAAAAGGATCTCGGCGCGTAGCGCCCACACAAAAACCAAAAGGTTAGTTAGCCAAGAGCGAAACTAAAAAAGATCCCGGCGCGAAGCGCCCACACTTAGGCACAAAGGTTAGTTAACCAAGAGCGAAACTAAAAAGATCCCGGCGCGAAGTGCCCACACAAAAAAAAAGGTTAGATAGCCAAGAGCGAAACTAAAAAAATTCCCGGCGCGAAGCGCCCACACATAAAAAATAGGTTAGTTAGCCAAGAGCGAAACTAAAAAAAAAACCGGCGCGAAGCGCCCACACAGACACTAAAAGGTTAGTTAGCCATCAAGAGCGAAACTAAAAAAGATTCCGGCGCGAAGCGCCCACACATAGAAAATAGGTTAGTTAGCCAAGAGCGAAACTTAAAAAAATCCCGGCGCGAAGCGCCCACACAGACACAAAAAGGTTAGTTAGCCAAGAGCGAAACTAAAAAAAAAATTTTGGCGCGAAGCGCCCACACTTAAACAAAACAGTAAACTAGCCTAGCCGCGAAGCGGTCCTTGGATACGCCACACACCACCAACCAAGGAAAGTCAAAACACTAGACCACGACATACTTTTAGGAAAACCAACAATAAAATAAAAAACATTTCGTTAAAGTCATCTTTTTTACAAAATCTAACCCCTATTAAAAAAACTCCATCTACCAAAACAATGTCTTTGTCCTTCCGACTAGTAAACTAATATTAACTGTGAACATCGACCTAATGTCAAACTTTCTGAAAAACACCGACGCAAAGTGGCAAGAACTCCTCTTTTACGGGTGGATTTCGTGGCCGGTGGGAGGCCTTTCGCCGTTCCCAAAACATAAACGGAGAAATCGCAGGCGTCGGAATTTGGATTTTTTTACTAAATATCGAGAATTTTTCGTTTAAACGTGGGCAAATTTGACGGCGAAAAAGTCACGTGACTTCCATATGAGATGCGATTAAAAAGTGCGCGAGGGGAGTACTACCGTCCTCGGATCGGTGGCAAATTGGCGGAAAAATCGCGTTCCAAAAATATTTCGTCCCAACTAAGAGGTACAAGATAATAAGTGAGGCGGTTTGCCGTCGAAATTTTTCTCATTTTTTCAACGATTCAATTAAAAAACCGCTTCAAAACTGCCCTTTTGGACAAGTGCACTCCACCTCGGCCATCAATTGACATTTCTCGAAACGACGTCAAGTCACTGTCAGTTTCAGTTTCTGTCAAAATGTGACGGACGAATATTCGTTAAAGAGGTGTAATAAATGCATTTCTTGCGCTGAAACGCGACAATTTGTACAAATTAAACGTTCCGTGGGGTGTGTGCGACGTATTTCATTTGTTTGGAACACTTCGGAGGCAATTGCGATACCTTCGGGCCCCTTCAGTGGGGTACCGGTGTTGGTGGACACCATCACCTCCATTCGCTGTGTCAGGAAATCAAAACTGGCAAATTTGAAGTAGAAATCCATCAATTTTCAAACATTTCGAGGATGGAAAGCGGTAAGTTTTGAAGAAAATGTCAAATCTCAAGTAATCTTTCAAAACATTTTTTAGGGCTTCTCGCAAAGTGCTCACTACTGGTAAACAGAGTTGTTGGGCAATAAAACTGTTCTGCACACTCTTTAAATGCAAGTATTCAATTCCGTCAGTTATTGTTACAATGTGTGTTTAAACATTTCAGAAGCAAGTGCCCCCTTCGCACATAACCTCAAAAAACGTCACCCAGAGAATGCGAATTGTTCCTTTGAATCTGGAATGGGTTAACGGGAATCAAGATTACCACAGCAAGTAGGAATTGTCCATGTTATCTCTGACTTAAGCTTTGGCAATTAATTATGATAGCTGGGGGCCCCATCAGTGGAGCTTCTCGCAAGGTGGTCTCCACTGATAAGCAGAGTTGTTTGGCAGTAAAAATGATCTGACCACTCTTTAAATGCAAGTATTTATTTATTTCTTTCAGTTATTAGAATGTGTGTCGTAAACATTTCAGAAGCAAGTGCCCCCTTTGAACATAACCTCAAAAAACGTCGCCCCGGGGAATGAGAATTATTCATTTAAATCCGGAATCAGTTAACAGGAATCAGGACAGGACTAAATCAAGATCACCACAGCAAGTAGGAATTGTCCATGTCATCTCTGGCTTTAAAACTTTTGGTACAGATAGATTGGTCAACTCCAGGAAAATAAATCAATTGGTTTGAGTGTGGGCATGATACAAAATGAAAATATGAAAGGAGTGTGTCCAGAAATGTGTGAGCTGGTATAACTCGAAATTATGGACAGTGAAAAGTTTCAATCCATCGAAGCAACTTTTGAATAGTAGTGCTTTTTATAAGTGAGCAAAGCTCAGAATAATTGTTTGTCTAAAAAGTCTTTTTTTTTCTGTTTTAATCTTGAATTTGGATGTGACAATTTCGATAATAATAAAATATGAATGTTCAAATGGTAATCTACGTTGTTTAGTATCAGTATTTTTTTACAGATCATCTTTAGTGAGATGAGGTTTTTCAAACAGTACTGAGGGTTTTCTTCTGATTTTTCTTAAATTTTTATTTTCATAATTTTAGGGGGCTTTGCATCGAATTCTAATTAACTGCTCATGTGTGTCATATTTTGTCTTGATATTACTGAAAATAAGCTCAGGGCATTGTTCCATACCTTCTTCATTTCACCAAGAGAAGTTCATATGGTCCTTCAACTGGGGATCTTGCAAAATGTTAGTGCAAGTGGGTACCATACGGGCGTATGTGAGCTCGATTTCTCGAAAATTTCCTAACGGATTTTAACGAAATTCGGTCTGGAGATTAGTGTTGGTCTTCTGGTGAGCCCAGCTAACTTCAAATTCTGTATCTTAACAATGTACTCTCACTTAACGCCTTTTGACCTCCCCAACCCAACAATTTCAAAAAAATGGGGGGTTACTGTAATCTCTAAAATTTTCGAATTCGAAATAACACTAGATCTTTACGTTTTGAGATCTCAGAAGCCCGGAAAAGTAGTTTTAAAAATATGTCTGTGTGTATGTATAGGGTGATCCAACCATTTTGTCCCAGTTTTAAATTGAAATACGTTTTGCGAGGTTCGAGGAATCCGAAAGTGGTTTTTAAAATTTGCCTGTCTCTATGTACGGATGTATGTTTATAAGCACGCTACAGCCCAAACTACTGAACCCTTTTTCGTTGAAATTTGGTAGATAGGCATCTCACAACCTAACTTAGATCTGAAAAGTTTTTGAGGCCAATCGTATAATCGGAAGTGCCATTTTGGCTCAACTTTGAAATTTTAAATACAAACCCCCATTTTCTGACAACACCGTAAGAAAGGCTTTAAAATTCGATGTATTCAGTCTTCCTCTTTTGATAAGAAGCTCAAAACTCGAGATTTCTTAAGGCACATTTAAAACACATTTTAAAATCCCTGGACTGATTTGACTGAAACTTTGCACGTGGAGATTGTATTAGGTACCCGTTGAAGAGCCGAAAAGATTTTATAAGCAATCGAGCCAACAAATGCCTTTTTGGCAGCAATTTTCGAAATTTTAAGTTTTTTCATTTAATCATCCGAAACAAGTTTTTGCCACCGTCACAAAGGTATTCAAATTCCGCTTTTAAAAAAGAAAATGCATTTACATTTAGTGCCCTTTGCGGGCAAAAAAAGCGAAATTTTGTAAGCCCAAACTACTTGACTGATTTTTCTGAAATTTGATAAATGGAGAGTATGTGACCCGCTGAAGAGCTTAAAGACTTTTTGAAGCAATCGGTCCACGGAAACTGCCTTTTATTGGCATATCAAATTTAAAATTTTAAATACAAGACACGGAAATCAAAGACCCACGCACTTTAATAAAAGAGCCTTATGGAATTTTGGAAATACCAATTTTTACCCCATATTTAATGTTCTCTTTTAATGTCGAAGTGGCTTTTAATAAGATAAATATTGCCGATATGTATTATTTGACAGAAAAAAAATGGTTTCGTAATGGTTTATCAATTCTAAAAGTGACAAAAATAATTCGTCTTATTATTTATAGTTAGTCAGCCTAGCGCCATGCAAACTAAAAATAAACCGGCGTGTAGTGCTCACACAGAGTCAAAAAGATTAGTTAGCTAAGAGCGAAAGTAAAAATAAAGATCTCGGCGCGAAGCGCCCACACTTGGAAAAAAGGTTAGTTAGCCAAGAGCGAAACTAAAAAAATTAAGGCGCGAAGCGCCCACACAGAAAAAAGGTTAGTTAGCCAAGAGCGAAACTAAAAATGATCCCGGCGCGAAGCGCCCACACATAGAAAATGGTTAGTTAGCCAAGAGCGAACCTAAAAAAATCCCGGCGCGAAGCGCCCACACAGAAAAAAGGGTAGTTAGCCAAGAGGGAAACTAAAAGAGATCTCGGCGCGAAGCGCCCACCCAGAGACAAAATAGTTAGTTAGCCAAGAGCGGAGCTAAAAAAGATCTCGGCGCGAAGCGCCCACACAGACAAAAAGCTATTAACCTTTTTGTCTTTGTCTTGGCTAATTATAACCAAGAGCGAAACTAAAAAAGATCCCGGCGCGAAGCGCCCACACAGACACAAAAAGGTTAGTTAGCCAAGAGCGAAACTAAAAAAGATTTCGGCGCGAAGCGCCCACACAGACACAACAAGGTTAGTTAGTGAAGAGCGAAACTAAAAAAGATCTCGGCGCGAAGCGCCCACACAGACATAAAAAGGTTAGTTAGCCAACAGCGAAACTAAAAAAGATCTCGGCGCGAAGCGCCTACCACAGACAAAAAGGTTAAGTAGCCAAGAGCGAAACTAAAAAAGATTTCGGCGCGAAGCGCCCACACAGACACAAAAAGCTTAGTTAGCCAAGAGCGAAACTAAAAAAGATTTCGGCGCGAAGCGCCCACACAGACACAAAAAGGTTAGTTAGCTAAGAGCGAAACTAAAAAAGATTTCGGCGCGAAGCGCCCACACAGACACAAAATAGTTAGTTAGCCAAGAGTGGAGCTAAAAAAGATCTCGGCGCGAAGCGCCCACACAGACAAAAAGCTATTAACCTTTTTGTCTTTGTCTTGGCTAATTATAACCAAGAGCGAAACTAAAAAAGATCCCGGCGCGAAGCGCCCACACGGACACAACAAGGTTAGTTAGCTAAGAGCGAAACTAAAAAAGGTCTCGGCGCGAAGCGCCCACACAGACACAAAAAGGTTAGTTAGCCAAGAGCGAAACTAAAAAAGGTCTCGGCGCGAAGCGCCCACACAGACAAAAGGGTTAATTAGCCAAGAGCGAAACTAAAAAAGATCTCGGCGCGAAGCGCCCACACAAAGACAAAAACGTTAATTAGCCAAGAGCGAAACTAAAAAAGGTCTCGGCGCGAAGCGCCCACACAGACACAAAAAGGTTAGTAAGACAAGAGCGAAACTAAAAAAGGTCTCGGCGCGAAGCGCCCACACAGACAAAAGGGTTAATTAGCCAAGAGCGAAACTAAAAAAGATCTCGGCGCGAAGCGCCCACACAAAGACAAAAACGTTAATTAGCCAAGAGCGAAACTAAAAAAGGTCTCGGCGCGAAGCGCCCACACAGACACAAAAAGGTTAGTTAGCCAAGAGCGAACTAAAAAAGATTCCGGCGCGAAGCGCCCACGCAGGGACAAAACGGTTAGTTAGCCAAGAGCGAAACTAAAAAAGATCCCGGCGCGCAGCGCCCACACAGACACAAAAAGGTTAATTAGCCAAGAGCAAAACTAAAAAAGATCTCGGCGCGAAGCGCCCACACATACACAAAAAGGTTAGTTAGCCAAAAGCGAAACTAAAAAAAAGATCCTGGCGCGTAGCGCCCACACTTAAACAAAACAGGAAACTAGCCTAGCCGCGAAGCGGTCCTTGGATACGCCACACACCACCAACCAGGGAAAGTCAAAACACTAGACCACGACATACTTTTAGGAAAACCAACAATAAAATAAAAAACATTTCGTTAAAGTCATCTTTTTTACAAAATCTAACCCCTATTAAAAAAACTCCATCTACCAAAACAATGTCTTTGTCCTTCCGACTAGTTCCGTATTAACAATGAACCGTCCGCAGATGGACGTAATTTGGTATGTTTATTCAAGCATCTATCAGCCGCTGATTCACAGAAAAATTACTATGCGTTTCGTCTTTAATATTTATTATCACAAGTGGGAAATTATTCAGATATTCGGGAATTAGAATCATTTATACCTACTTCATCCAGTCGATGGCTATAATTATTTATCAGAGCATTTTCTTCCATTTTAGAAAAATTTACATCGCGCAAACTTTAAAGGATACAAAATTTTATCAAGTTACAAAAAAGTTGTCATTTTCCGTGTAAATTAAGAATCTGAAAAGAAATTCAAGATATCTGGCTTGGTTTTTGAAATATAGGAAATGCGGAAAAAGCTAAAAACTAAAAAATGTCATATTATTTTAACTTTGTGCTTCATGCACAAAGTGAGTTTGCGAGACGTAAATGTTCGAAAAATTGTTATTATTAATGAATGAATACCACTCAGTACAAAAGCGCCGCCATCTTTTGTAATCGGAAATCATATACACGCCTAAGAATAGCGTGGCATGGCGTGGGTACCGGTACTTTTCCCCAAAACCTCGATCGATATTTTCTTCATCCCTTTAAGGCAAGTGTAGCTGAGGGATCACTGCGCAGTCGTGACTTGATCTCAACCAATCAAAATGCCAAATATGTGCACGTGAGGGGTGATGGATACCTGCAGACAGTGACTACTAGAACTGAGAAAATTCAATAAGTATCTGCCTTCAAAGGAAAACAAACATGTCTTCTGCGGTAAATAACCCTGATTATTATTTCATAACATTTCGTTAACTTTTTTGATTACAGGCTGTCCAGTTGTCCACTGTCGGCGGGAAAGACTTGATGGAATTTGTTAGAAGGCTCTTGACGCGAATATTGTCAGATAGTGTAGCTGCCTTATACAACAGCACAGGGATGAACGCGAAGTATTGTTTCGCAGACCTGCACGTTACGGCACTTATCGTTGGTAAGTGTCAAACCAAGAACATTTTTTTAGTTATTAGTTACCTAGTTGCAAAAATAGATTCTTAAAGATAATACAAAATAAATTCCTCAAAAATCGGTCGGGAGAACGAGAATAAAGTTCTAAATACAGTGCGAGTGTAAAGTATGATGGAATAAAATTTATTCATAAATCTTTTACGGTTGATTTCTGCCAAAATTCCTTGGATGGGTCTATTTCAATTTTTTAATGCGAATTGGATGCCTAGTCACTTATTTTTTCCGCTTTCGGGTCAACCGGAAATGGCTTTAAATTTTTTGTTTTTAACTGGAATGATATAGCTTTTCCTCATCGGGTAGGTATCTACAATTTTTTGTGAGTTAAAAACATCTATTATGCTTGACCGGAAGTGGACTCATGACCACCCTGGACTTTCAAAACCATCGAAAAAAAGGCAGCAGAGAAGCGGCTGGAACCTCCCCAACGCATGGGTCTTTGATTTCCGTGACTTATTGTGTTTAAGATTTTAAAGTTGATATGCCTAAATGGCACTTCCCGTGGACCAATTGCTCCCAAAAGCCTTTGAGCTCTTCAATGGGTTACCTAACCTCCATGTACCAAATTTCGGACAAATTGATCCAGTAGTTTGGGCTATAACGTGGTTTCAGTGTTATTACAAAATTTGGATTTTTCTACCCAAAGGGTACTAAATGCGAATAAACTTTATCTCATTTAAAACCAGAATTTGAAGACCTTTCTGATGATAACAATAAATCTTTCAAAAAGTTGTTTTTGATGGGTGAATGAGAGAATAATTTTAAGTTTCGAAATTGGTGTGCCAAAACGGCACTTTCCGTGGGTCGATTGAATCCAAAATTTGTTCAGCTCTTCGACGTGTAATACAATCCCCATGTGCAAAATTTCAGCCAAATCGGTTGAGGGGCTTGGGCTGTACCGCGATTTTAAAGTCCGATAAAAATCAATTTTTTTTAAATTGTTGGTCAAAAGGGCACTAAGAATGAATACATTTTTAGATGCAGAATTTGAACGTCTTTCTTATGGTGACGTAAAAAATGGGGGTTTACATTTAAAATTTAAAAGTTGATGTGCCAAAATGGCACTTCTGGTTGCACGATTGGCTCCAAAAGCTTTTCAGATCTAAGTTGGGTTTTCACATGCACACGTACCAAATTTCAGCCAAATCGGTCGAGTAGTTTGGGCTGTGGCGTGTTTACGAACGTACGTACGTACGTACGCACGAACGTACGTTCATACATACAGACACATTTTAAAAACCACTTTTTTGGGTTCCTGACACCTCAAAACGTATAGATCCGGTCTTATCTCGAATTCGAAAATTTTAGTGATTGCAGTAACCTCCCTTTTTTTTAAATGGTGAAGTGGAGTGGGGAGGTTAAAATGGGTAAAAAATCAAAATTAATACACGTCAACCTAATTTTTTTGATACAAATTTAACTGTGCGATTACACATTTAAAAAAAATGCTTTTCGCAATTTTGGCAGATTGTGAAAGTGAAAAAAATTTTAAAGAGCAAAGACGAATAAGACGAAATGTAATTGCGCAGTTGAATTTGACTCAAAAAAATAAGACTGACTTGTATTTGCGATTTTCAAAAATCTTGATTTTTAACCAATTCCTTCGGTGTTATTGAAAATCTGGAGGCCGTGACTCCACGTCTGGTGAAATGTGTGTGTTTTCAACTCAGAAAAAATTGTAGATTTCGAATTCGATGAGAAAAAACTATTATTCCATTTGAGAACACAAATTTAAGGCTATTTCCGAAGAAAATGATTGACCACGCCATCAAATCCGCATTAAAAAAAACGACTTTGATGCGTACGGATTTTGACAGAAATGAACAGTAAAAAATTTATGAATATTAGGCATTCCATACTTTACACTCGCACTGTATATTGAATAATCCAGAAAATTTTAGTTTCTACCACCTGCACATCATAAAGCGGAAAAAATCATAAGCAAACAAAATATATACAATTACCTACTTACATATTATTTAGCAATATTTTTTTAATTTCAGAGGCAACGAGACTGCAGCAAATTTAAGGACGAAGGAGACCGAGAAATCGAGGCCGTAATAGCAAAATCGTTGAGGAGAGCTCCAGAAAGAAGAAGGAAAAATTAGATATTTGGAGTGTTCTATATTATGTACAGTCTAATTAATAAATTAAGTGTATGTATATATATATTATTTAATTAAACCAGTAAATTTAATTCGTCCGAAAACTGTCCAGTTAGTAACGTAAATTGGTTGTGCAAAGAACACTCAATGGATAAACTAAGGGTATACTTCAGACGGATCTATCAAATCATCCTAAAAGCGTACAAAATGCAGCCGAAACTGAGCATCCGAAGAACGTCCATTAAACGTCCGAAAACCATCGTTTAAATGTCCTGCTTAGGACGTCCGATGGATAATCTAAAAACGCTCCGCGAGTCCCCGAGTCGTGCGTCCGATGAATGCCCGAAGTGCATCCGCGAGGATCCAATTCATGCCGAATAACGGGTATACATTGGGCGTACAAATAAGTGAACTGCGGACCATTGAGGGACGCAAATCGGACCTTTACAGGGTAAACAATGGATGCACTTCGGACCAACGTTGGTCCGGTTTACGGCATCCAAAGAGCGTACAAAGGATGGATGTGTGTTACGTGGGTTACTTCTTCTTCCGTGTCTTCAAGTGGTGCATAGCGGTTTTTGAGTTTAGGGTATTGCTTTTCTGTTGATAGTGGTGGTGGTTTCTTTTCTTCTGATTTCTGCTTTGAGGCTAGTTTTCTTGCTGCTACATTTTTCACACACACTGTGGCGTGTTATCAGTAATGTATGGCTCTGTTTTTATTATCACGTGGCAAATGTTGGTAAGTTTATAATATTCTTCAGCGTACGCTTTGGGTACCGTCGCTAGTATGACATCCAGGGGTATTTTCTGTATTTTTTCGTGTTTGTCGATAATGGTCTTCGTTAATCGGTTTATTTTTATGTATCCTAGTGATCTGCTATCTAATTCTTCTTTGATTTCTTCTATGGTTGTTGTGTGATGTATGTATTTTATGATTATCTTCACCGGTTTCATGTTATCTGGTAGATGTGTGAAGTAGTCGATCTTGGCTTGGGTTAGTAGTTCTATTATTATGTCATGATCTTGTTTATTCTCCGGTTTGCACTGGGTGTGATCCAATTTTACGTAGAATTTCGGGATTTTCGTGAGCGCTTCGCATGTGACGATGGCGTCAATTATCTTCTTTGTTTTCTCCTCTCCATATATAAATATCATGGTTCCGTGTTCAATTTTCTCAGGTTTTTCCATTTTTCCGGCGTTCGGCATTTCTTCGTCTGTGTCTTGTATTCCGGTTTGCTGGGTGGGGGTGATGTCCGCTTTTATGATGGCATTCAGATCCTCTCCAGTGTTTATCTTTGGATCCTTTTCATTACGATTTCTTTTTTGCGTTTTTGTCCTCATCGGTATCATTATATCCCGTTGTTTGTCCGTTTCATCGTGGACCATAGCCACCGTCGTTTCCGGCGGGGCCATGCTCGCACTTCTGCTACGATTTCTGTCGCTATGTAGTGGCGTGTTCGGGTACAGTTTTGCCTACCGCTGTACCGCTGTACTGTGTGACTTAAAAGGTTTAGGCCCGAGGCCCCTTCACCTTAGAATCTGAACTGCACGGTAACGCATGGAAAAGCGAAACCGCGAGAAAAGATCGTGTCAAGTATGCACTACCGTCGGTGAGCTACCCTGTTGGCATCCAGTTGCGAACAGTTGTAGAACACCTATGGATAGACATGCATTGAGAAAAGTTGGCAGCGGCCACCAAATCTCGCAGAACATGTCGAAATGTTCGAGAAAATATTGCATGCACAATAAGTACATGCAACGATAGTAATGAAAATTTCACTTACCTTACAACGTGAAACGATGCGCGGTAGTGGGATCTGAAAAGTTAAGCGATGAAAATAGTGTGAGGGGTCTGGATGGGTGACACGAGGGAGGTGGGAAACACGGGGATGCGAGGAAAGGTACGGAGGATAGGTAAGGGATAGGAAAGAAAGGGATGTGTGCAGCACTCAGAGGAGTGCCATTCGCGGGCGCTTGCAGCGGGAAGGTCCGTCTTCGTCGTAATCTACGGCTTGGCGGACTAGCGGATTGGGATGTACCTCCGCGTTAGCGATGGCCTTCACGGAGGAATCGCGCAGAAATTCCTTGATGGATTTCATCTTTGCCTCTTCGTGGAGCTGCCTGTTTCGCACGAACCACTGTGCGCCGAAGGCCCTCCTGAGGAATCGATTTTGAATAACCTGCAACTTATTTAGTTGTGACATCGCAACATGGCCCCAGGCCGGAGAGCCGTACGTCATGGCCGGTCTAACCACCGACGTGTAGAGAAGCAGCTTGCTTTTTACAGACAATCTGCTCCTACCGCACGTCAGCGAGTTCAACCGGGCCGCGGCCGTACGGCCCTTTTCGACTGCGTATTCCACCTGTTGGTGGAAATTCAGCCGCTGGTCTATCTTCACTCCCAAATACTTGATGACGTTGCACCATGGGATGACACGGTCGAAGAGCCGCACTTCCCCATGCGGCCTCACCCTTCTACGTCTGATCAGAATGGCCTGACTTTTGTCCGGATTGACGTCAATCAGCCAAAGTCGGAACCATTCTTCGAGCTCCGAAATTGCCCGCTGTAAATATACAGTGGCAAGTTCGGCGGTTTTCGATCGGGCGAGAATTGCAGTGTCATCCGCATAGATGGCAAGCGTCGTATTGGGAGATTTCGGGATGTCGGCGGTGTACACTGTAAACAAAAGCGGTGACAAAACAGATCCCTGCGGAACACCGGCCTCGAGCTGATGAACCGTGGAAATTGCGCCGGGGATTTTTGCCCTGAAGGAGCGATCTGAGAGGAAGGATTTGATTAGTTTTACCATCGCAGTCGGGACGCCCGCATCGGAGAGCTTAAAAATAAGCCCTTCGTGCCAAACCGTGTCGAACGCTTTGGATACGTCCAGGAAAACGGCTCCCGTTACCTGTTTCCAGTTGATCGATTGTGAATCGTACTCCACAACTCGAAGCACCTGGTGGGTGGTGGAGTGTCCGGGTTGAAATCCGAACTGCTCCTCCGGGATGATGCCGAGATCTTTGACGATTTTCGCTAATCTGGAATGGATTAATCTCTCCACTAACTTACCGATAGCGGAGAGGAGGCTGATAGGCCGGTAGTTCTGAGGGAACTTCCGGTCTTTACCTGGTTTCGGGATGAATATGACGTTGGCGCATTTCCAACGGCTCGGAAAGTGGTGGAATCGGAACACTGCGTTCACTATTACGGTCAAAGCCACTACGGCTTTGAACGGCAAGTATCGTCGGGATTGCGAAGTGCACGGCGAGTTCTGCGCTCGATATCCTCGATGTGATCAAGATCGGCGTTCGCGAGATTGGTCCTGCATTGCAGTTCCAAACTGTCCGCGAACGCTTCAGCTTTTTCATCATCGGCGAATACGAGCCCGCGCTCGCCGTGAATCGGTGGGAGTGGTTTTTTCTCGCTGCGGAGCGCCCGTTGCATCTTCCACAAAGAATTATCCTCAGCATTGAGGGACTCCAGTTTAGCCTGAAATTTTTCATTTCTGAAATCTTTCAAAGCATACCTGAGATCGTTGGTGGCACGATTAAATGCCGTCCGATCCTCGGGCCTGTTCGTCCGGTGTGCACGTCGCCTCGCGATTTTTCGCTCGTAGACCAAGTCGAGTATGAATTGCGGGAGAATTTCCCGGTGTCGCGGCTCAGTGAAAGTGCGCGACGATGCATTAATTGCGTTCGTAATTTTGTTCTCGAACTCTTCGACGGCTCTTTCGAGGCCGTCAGCCGAGTCGATTCGGGATATTGGGCCGAAATTTTCACTGAGATTTTCGGCGAAGCAGGGCCAATTTATGATTTTACGTGTTTGCGTGTCCGGATTATTTACCTCGTCCCCGATATGCATCAAAACGGGGTTGTGGTCCGAGCTGAGATCGTCCACGACGGTGAGATCGATCTGCGTTTCAGGTCGCCCTGTAACGTAGTGATAGTGTGTCGGCTCAAGTGGGGCCATGATTTGAAAATCATGGTCCGTCGCGATCTGTTGCAAGGCCCGGCCGTTCGCGTTCGGGACTCGACTGTACCAATCAGGGTGTTTGGCGTTAAAGTCACCCGCGGCGATGACAGAAACACCAGAATTTAGAAGGTCTACGAGCTCATTCTCGCAAAGTTCATTCGTGCGGTTGTAGCAAGAAAACAGCGTCAGGGGCCCTCTAGTCGTTTCAATCACGACTCCGATGGCCTCTAATCTGTTTAATTCGGGAAGAGCTGAAACATAATGCTTCACGGATTTTTTAACGTAAATGGCGACTCCCCCTTTAGGTCCGTTCGGACGATCTCTTCTATGAATTACATAGTTACGCATATTTGGGTCCCTGTCGCCGTCCCTCAAGTGAGTTTCGCCCACGAGAAGAACGTCGAGCTCGTGAGTCTCCGCAAAGATCTCGAGCTCATTACGACAGCTACGCAAACTGTTGGCGTTGAAAAATGCACTTCGTAGCGAGTTCGTTGGAACATTTTGTACTAACATTACTAATTAGTTTTTGGCAGACAAAATGGCGGGCAGGAAAGTGAGAACTTTGGAGATGGCATCTTGACCGTTCTTGGCGCTATTTATCGCCAAGAGCAAGTCAACGATGATCGTCCCCATCTCGTTGGAATTTACCGGATTAACGGCTTTCGCATAACTACCCGCGTTTTGCGCGGGCCGCTTTGCTGTTTTCGCCGATTGTCCGTTGGGATTCGGCGAGGTTTTCGGGGCGGATCTCTTACCTTTCGGCTTCGGGAAGCGCGGACACCCCAAATAATTGGCGGTGTGTGCGCCTCCACAATTTGCGCATTTTGCCGGGCTTTCGCGCGACTTTTTGCACGTCGACGTTTCGTGATTATCACCACACTTAACGCAGCGGTGATCTGCGTGGCAGTTCCTC
Source organism: Pycnomerus fuliginosus (assembly GCA_963924575.1). Taxonomy (NCBI): domain Eukaryota; kingdom Metazoa; phylum Arthropoda; class Insecta; order Coleoptera; family Zopheridae; genus Pycnomerus; species Pycnomerus fuliginosus. The sequence goes on from CAWUQC010000003.1 coordinate 3,421,200, forward strand.
TGCGAATGGTGAAATGTCTGACACCGGTGGCATTGGGCCACTCGATTGGAGCGACGCGGGTGCTCCACGGACACGACTAGATCGCACAGCCTGTTGAGGGCGAATATTGCCTTTTTGTCGGCGGGCAATTCCACCTTCAAAAGAGGCAAATTTACCCTCTTTTTGTTGTTCACTCTCGTCATCCGAGAGACTTTGATCGGTTCAAAGTTCAGCTCTTTTAACTCGAGGAACGCAGTCTGTGGGTCTACATCCGCCGGGATGCCCCTGATTACCGCGCTCAGCGGCTTGTCTTGCTCCAACGGATAAGAGTGGTATTTCACACCATTAGCCGGGAGCACGAGCAGGGCCGTGAGCGTGCGGTAATCCGCAACGTTTTGCACATTCAATCGGAGGTTGGATCCGGCGAGTTGTGACTCGGCCTTGATTTTATGCCGAATCATCAATTCGCGGACCAACGGCCATTTACCGGGTTCATGCAGAATAATCGGGGGAATTTTTTCCCGACGCACGGGTGGTGGATTGGCGGAGGCAGCGGTGGCCCCCTTAATTACAGGGGCAGTCGGCCGTGCTTCGCCAGTATCCATCTTATTGTCCGCATCAACGGCCCCCTTATTTACAGGGGCAATCGTTCGTGCGGATTTACTTTTTGTAGTAGCTCCTTCAGGGGCCCCTTTATTTACAGGGGCAGCCGACTGAGGAGTTACTCGTCGCGGTTCTTCGTCGTCGGAAATCTGCAGTTCGCTGATTGCATCGAAACTATTTCTAGTTTCGATGGCAAACTGCGACTGCACCGGGGATTGGAGCTTACGCTTCTTAATCTTAGGCTTACCTTTGTTTGGTGGCCTCTTCTCGTCGGGCTCGAGAGTGCTGTCCGAGCTGAACCCGTCCGCATCTAGCATCCTATTCACCACCACGTTGACTTCCAGATTGGAATCGGCAGGGGCGGTCGGAATGACGGACTGCGTGAACGAGATCGTCTCGATCGCAGCAATCCGGTTGTCGAAGCACGTCCGTTGGGCGTTGAATTCCGCGTGCAGTTGCGCTATGGAGGCTTGCAGCTGGGAAAACATCGCCTGGATGGCTTCCATCTGGGTAGGTGGAATGAGGGCGTCCTCCACGCCGCTCGACTTCGTTTCGTTCATCATGGTTGTCCCCAGGCACGGCACAGTTAAATGTGAACGCGACGGGAAACGCAACCAAGTTTCAATGTGGTGAAATGTTCTGAAAAGAACAGTTGGGTAATTGTAGCTCCGCTGATCAACCTTCTCGTACGGCTGCTGGGCTGGAACTCAAAAAAAAAAAAAAAAAAAACTCAGAAAAGAGCCAGGCCAAGGGCCCCTACTGCTCATCACCTATGTGCATCGTCAAGGCAAGCCTGCAACGTGCGGTGTATCATCATTGTTTATTTTTTGATGTGTCGGGCTGGAGCAAAGCTCCTGAGGTAAGTTAAGTAAGGGACTCCTGAGGGGAGTACCTTAGAGGGGAGACCTGAAGGGTCTGGGGTGCGTTTTGCCTGAGGGGCAAGGAGAGGCATTAGGTGGGAGAGTTCGCTGAAAAAGAAAGTTAACGACGAAATCTTGCTGTGGTCTACCTGCAACATACTAAACATTAGTGGTTCAAGGTGGGTGGATGAGAGCCGTCCTGGGACGACGAATTCTGGAATTCGCTGGGTCGTAGTCGACCGCATCTCTCACTAGCGGATTGGGATGAACCTCTGCTCGAGCAAAGGTTCGTGTGTTTGTTTCAAAGAGGAAGTCTTTGATTGTCGGGAGGTTTGCTTCTTGATGGAGCTGGGTGTTTCGGACGTACCAGGGAGCGTTAAAGGCGTACCTCAGACAACGATTCTGGATGACTTGGAGCTTTTGGAGTTGCGCATTAGAGACGTGTCCCCAGGCGCCAGAGCCGTAGGTCATGGCTGGTCTAACCACTGCCTTGTAGAGCCTCAGCTTATTCTCGAAAGATAAGCCGCTGCTTCTACACAGCATTGGATAGAGGTGGCCAATTACCATTTTGGCTTTGGCGACTGAGTAGTCCACGTGAGGAATGAAGCTGAGTCGTCGATCCAGCTTGACCCCGAGGTACTTGACCTCGTTGTGCCACTGAATCTCCTCCTCGTCCATCGTCACATGGCCGTGCGGCACTTCTCTTCTGCGCGAGATGAATAGGGTGGAGCTTTTCTCGGGATTGACGACGATGCGCCAACGAAGAAAGAATTCGCTCAGGTTGTCAGCTGCTTCCTGAAGGTATTGGGTAAGCAGCTGAGGGCTACGGGAGTGTGCTAGGGTGCACGTGTCGTCAGCGTAGACGGCCAAGGTGGAGTTTGGGCTGCGTGGCATGTCTGCCACGTAGAGAGCGAAGAGAGTTGGTGAGAGTACAGAGCCTTGTGGGACACCTGCCTCGAGAGGGTGCTCCTCTGAGAAGGAGTTTTGAATTTTGGCTCTGAAGGAGCGACCGGTCAAGAAGGAGTTGATGATCTGGACCATCGACGCGGGGATTCCGGCATGAGCGAGCTTATAAATAAGTCCCTCATGCCAGACCGTGTCGAAAGCTTTTGAAACATCAAAGAAGGTAGCGCCTACTACGTGACCCCAGTCAAGCCATCGTGAGGAGAGGGGTTCAAAAGTTATGGACCGCCGTCGCCTTGTTGACTCACCCTGTATATGTTCCCACTTGGCGATTCTTTTGATGCCGTCCTTTACAAAACATATATCTTTTTTAGGAGGATGTTACGGATACATTTTAACAAATGTGGCGCATCAAATAAAGGAATAATTTTCTCCCCATCTATTTCGAAAATATAATCATTGCTTCCAGTCTTTGCTTGACTTTCTTTTACTAGTCCATTTATCGCGGACAGATTATTGGCGCCCTGGTCACACACAGTCGCCACGACATTTAAACCGGCTGCCTTTGCCTCTTTGATAATCTCCTTAATATTGGCAGCAATTTGAGAAGCTTTGACGCCACCTTTCACAAAGTAGTAAGCCATGGGTTGTTTCCAATTACTAGCGATGCCTCTTAACATGTAGACCTAAAAATATTAACGGTTATGCATTTTGGGAAAACAATTTTATGTCAAAGTTGGTATAGGTAAGTCTTATATGCATACATATTCCTACCAAAGCCAGTGAAGTGAAGTAGCTGCGCTTTTTTTTAATTACCGATTTTTAAAATTTAGCGCAGCTATAGTTATCTAAAGCCTCCATACTTAAAGGTAGATAATGCATTTCGGAAGTGCAATATCATTTTATGGTCATTACATTCTTTTGAACCATACCTGAGCGTGATTGGAAATGTTTTTAGTAGTATGGGTACCAAAATTTTCGAAACCATCTACTACGTCCAAATGTTGATTATACTGAAGGTTTGGATTCAGGGCCATCTCGTCAAATAACAGTACACAGTTTCTATTTATTGCCTTCATTTTTCTTGCAACCCCTTTCAAAGCTGTAAATATACTGCGGTGTACTCCTGGGAAAATTGGAATCCTTGCCATCAATTTCTGCAAAGTTACACGTGAAGGAAGCGCAAAAATTGCCGATAAGAGCTATATGCTGTGGGACTTTGCTTGTACAGAGCTAGAGCAAGTATTTTGTCCTCTAAAAGAAATCTTATCCCCCTTGGCTTTTTCCCAGCAAAGGATACATAAATACGTAAACAGGAAGAAATAGTTTTTTAATATTCTTGTGGTGGTGTAATTTTTATTAAATCAAAACAAAATCGAAATAACTTATTGCTCTTTCAAATGACATTTATTAGCTCCCTATACATTGTGGCTAATCCAACTTCCTGAACTTTACGCCAAAGGCTTTGGTTAAAGTGGTAATTACAGCCTTTAATTTGCACATCTTTAAACACCAACTTTAACTATAGCCGCTTGCTCAAAGTCAATTTTCACTGTTTTCGCATTCCAACCAGGCACATGCACTTTAATTAATTTAAAACGTCTTTTATAAATCTCACTCACTGCTTTTCTTCGGCAAGAGAGCATATACTACTGGAATGATATTTGTTTCTCCAGCAGAACTCCCCAAGTCAACATGAATCGTATAAAGACAAAATAGTTTGCAGCTACTTTGGAATGTGCCATCCATAAAAAAATTATCAAGAAATTCGAAAGCCCCTTTGCCCTTTTGTGAACAAAAAATAATTATTCTTAGTCCATCTTCTACATTGTCTGCCAACACCAAGTCAGTTTCTTCTTTCATCACTGTCGTTTAGAATGCGTTGAAGGTGTAACCGTTCACCCTCTACTCTTGTCCTTACGACACTTTCGTTGTTTGCTAATTCTTTCATGACCCGTGCAAGTTCTATCGTAGTTCCCTGCAGTGTGATTTTGTAATTAGTCGAGCGTTATTAGCTTCTTCAGTCGTGAATTGTCTTTGACCTCTACCCGATAATGGTGGCATCCGACAGTCTAAGCCCAGATTATTTAAAAAATCTATTGAATCACGATATCCCCTATCAACTCTTAATATGCCACCTGCCTGTAGCCAATCGTTCAGTCGTTCCATGTTTTGTTTGCTGATCATTTGTCATGTGATGCTGTAACATTGCAGCATCATTGTTCCTGGAATCCACAAAATATGGGCCGTGGACGTTTAAGATGTTACCATCAGAAGCAACAACCGACGTAGGTTTTAATAAATGGTGACCTTTATACAAACAGTATGATTGACGGAGAGCCCTGGAACTTAAAACTTTTTGGAATTTTTAGATACGTACCGTCAATATAAATTCATCACGAGCAATTGTAGCTGAACGTAGATTTTCTTGAACGAATCTTTGAGAAAGGCATGTTTTAATAGTAGTGACTGTCAGACTAACTGCCTGGCCGCATATGTGTGGAATTGATGATTATGGATATGAGCAGTAGAGCTTCACATTGACATGCTTTCAAATGGACATCTTTGCTGCAAAAATTAAAAAAAAAATAATCAATAGGTATGCAAACTAGCGATTCGACATACTTTTTCATAACTTGGTTCACAGTAATTTTTAAGATTTCTTCGGTCACAAGAATTTATTAGTCGAAGAGAGTTGGTGGAAATAATTTAGTTGTTACTAAGCCATTCGCTTTCAAGAGTTTCCCGGCCGATGCACCATTTCTGTAACAAGTTTAGTTGTTGTCGCCAGTTGCTAGGTCTGTAATAGTGATGACGGTTACCTAGAGAAGTTGTTAGTTGTCGAGGTTTATCCTTTTCAGGACGGTGAGAAATAATACTGGAATGACTTTCGGTTAAATACAAGCCTGTATTAAAATTGATAATGTAAAACAAGTAAATAAATACTTAAATTATAACAATACCGAATCTAATTGACAGTTATTCGTGGACTGTTCCCTACTCACTTATTTGTCGTATCACAGTTCGTTATCACATCGGTGTTCAATGAAGAATATGTAGGGCAATTACATTAGTTTACAGGTAACAATGTTTCCCAATTAACTTATAAATAAATTGACCTTCCGGGATAAATACAGGTTCACTGCTAATTGAGTTGCTCGCTGGAGCTGATCTCACACTCTAAACAAGACTTCCCCAGGTTTCGAGATCTAACAGATCGACTTGGAGGTTAGGTTATGTTGACAATTGACGTCTCTCGCTTTGGGCGACCGTTCAACTCGGAGTGACGTCCTTGACCTACTTGGAGGGGATGTCCTTACTCTCGGGATCAAAATCCTGATTCCTGTCCAGGGCTGCTGGGAACGACTTCACGAGGACAATGCGGAATCCCAGACTGGTGTTATGTTCCGGAGATAATTTGAGACAACAGCTGACTCTGATTCCTGCGTCACGAATTTATATGTGCCAATTCACGGCAAAATCCTGGTCGTTATTACCCCACGACCGGGAAGATTCTGCGACCGAGCTCGAAAAGGGTCCACCAAGGGACGATTAGCCTATTCCTTCACTATTCCCGCGAACTTAAGCTTATTAACGACGAGCCCGATGCAGTTCGTGCGGAATCTCGATGTCAGAGAGCGTGGTGCAACGTTACCCGTACTGTCAGAACTTCCCCCAACCGAGGTAGCGCATGCACTCAAGAGCCGGCGACCGTTTTAATGGAAATTTAATTATAGCGACGATGGAAGTTAAATTATGAAGTGTTTCAGTACCCTTCTGGTAAAATTTCCTCTAACTAGATTCGATAGGAACTCACAATGAAATCTTACATTGAAACAAACTAACCAACCTTATTTTTATGTGGATTCTGAATATTTGTAAGGTCCATCATTTTAATGCAATCATTTCGTTTAGTTAAGCAAAACTCTTCAACTTTCAATCACACCATCCCCATAAGCAATTTGGCAGTTGTCATCGTGACAAATGTGAGATCGGATATTCAACCAATAGAATATACAGGGTGGTCCAACGAAAAGTTTCCACCCCGAATATCTCGTGAACGGAGCGAAATATAAAAATTTGCTCGAACAGGTGGATTTTTATTTTGAGGGGGACACCTAAATTCGCTCTTGGTGAAATTTTTCCTCACACCCCCTGACTCCTACTAACCCCATCTTCAAAAATTCAAATGGCAACCCCCCACTCGTGATGCATTATTTCAAAGCTAATTTCATTGTCAATCCAACGCTGTAAGAATTTTTGAGTTTTATTTAACTCCAGCGCCCTCTATGGTCAAATTTTAAATTACAGTAGGGCCATTCGTAATACATCAATTGAAAGGGTTTGACATTCTTTCTAAACTGATGCAACAATCTTTGAAATCCATCCACTCGTTCAAAAGTTACAGGCGTAAACTTGATGGATTTCTAGGCCCAAAACCAGCTCATGTTCTTCAATGTAACTTTTGAGCGAGTGAATGGATTTCAAAAATTCTTGCATCGTTTTCCAGAGAATTTCAAACCCTTCCCTGTAAAAAATCTCACATTAATGCTCATAAAAATACAATGATTTTTTATGTGCAATTTCTCCCAAAGAGAAAATCACATTAATTCTCATAAAAATTTTATGATTTTTTTATGAGCAATTTTTACATAACATCAAGTCGCATTAATTCTCATGAACGACTTAATGATATTTAATGAGCAAGAAAACTTTTGGGATATACTGCTCACAACTATCTACTCATCAATAAGCAAGGATAATTGATGAGCGTTCAATTTAAAAAAAGTGTTTAAAACGATTATCATACCTTATGATTTCTTATGAGATTCAATGGTAGAATCATTCCAAGAACGGTCCACATTAATTCTCATAAGATGCTAGACTAGAAAAAGATATAAGATATAGCCTCTTTAAAGGAGAAACGAAGATAGCATATACCAGAGAGTAAACAAGTGCAAGTGAACGCTCTTCGATTCGGTTGATTTTGATTCGCTGTTCGTTGTTGACATCGCACAAGCGCAATGGCATAACGGAAACGGAAATTAGGCAATTGCTGATTCCTGATTGGCTGATGGTACGACGCCAAGAAGCAACATCAACAAGATCAAGAAGCCAAGCCAAGCCAAACGAGAACGTGGTTGTCGATGAGTGTGTTGTGTCTCGTGTAATTTGTCGTTTAATAGCACTTCAATACTGTTACTTGATTTCCGGGGATATTGCAGTTTTGTTTCTTGTGATACTGAATATTTGTAATGTATTTGTACGTGAGGTATTATGATAATACGTGTCAAATTATACACGAAACAAGCATTAACAAATTCGATCGGTCCAACATTAAATATGGCGTCAAATATCAGATGCAGTGGGAAAAAGACGGAGAATACTACAGTGGGGAAATCTTAAAAGCTGCAGGTAAGTGAAATTGACTTTAAACATACTCGAGAACATTCTTAATTATGTAAATGTACATCTATGCAACAGACTAACAATTCCTGGTTTCCAATTAAAAGAGATAACGATTTTTAGGCCAAATTTGACAAAGCCCGATATGCAAAAGTATGTCATTGTCAAAAATGACGTCACAAAATAGAGAGAAAAAGAAAAGACCTATTGGAAACCTTAATAATTAATGTAATGCATAAAATTTATACCACATATTTTTTTGTAGGTATTTTAATATTGTTAATTTATTAAAATGTAATGAATTTTGTTGTAGAAACCAGAGAGGAACTGGAAAGTATGTTGTCCACGAAACGTGTGTCGAAGCCGACAAAAAAACCTGTTACTGAGACAGAGGATGACTTCGATCAATTGGAAGACGAAGATGCCTTGAAAAAGAAAAAGAAAGCGAGCAAAATAGAAAAGGATCTGAAAAAGGAAACAACTGTGCACCAAATACTCCTGCTAAGCCAGCATTAGATGGCATTAAATTGAGAGCTGTTTATGGTGATTATTATTAAAGCAATTATTTTGCAATAAGTATGCTGATTGCAGATATATATGAACACTATTTGAAGTGCAAGAAAATGCCAGAAGCCAAGATCCAACAAGAGTTAAGCATGGTCAAGACATACATCTGTTACAAGATACGAGATGATAATAGACCAAAAGGCGCCGCCGGCACGAAAAAAAAGAAGATTGGAAATCTCAGTGAAGTACATAGTGACTCATCAAGATCTGATGATGAGTAACTATGTACTTATGTACTTCTATGTACTATCTTATGTCAATTTTTTAAATAGAAAATATAACCATAAGTTCTCACAAAATACCATTAGATGTCATTTAATCTCGCAGGGTTCCTAATTTGCATTTGCATTTTAAAATACCATAGAATGTTTATTGATGATCATAAAAGATCATTCGAAATATGATCATTCGTTCTCATAAAATACCATTCAGTATCACTAAATGTCATGGGCCATAATCTACATTAAATCTCATTAAAAAACCATTCGATTTTTAATGAGATTTAATGTGTGATTTTTTACAGGGTTTCAAATAATGTATCACGGAGGGCCCTAATGTAATTTAAAATTTGACCGTAGAGGGCGCTGGAGTTGATCAAATCCCAGAAATTTTTACATCGTTGGGTTGGCAATTAAATTTGCTTTAAAATGATGCATCACAAGTGGGGGGTTACTATTTGAGATTTTGAAGCTGGGGTTAGTGGGGGTTAGGGGTTGCGTTGTGGAATTTCACCAACCGGGGATTAAAGTGCCCCCCTCGAAACAAAAATCGACCTGTCCGAGCAAATTTTTATATTTCGTTCCGTTCACGAGATATTAGGGGTGGAAACTTTTCGTTGGACCATCCTGTATATACATTACTACTACACTCATTCATTACAGTTTCAAGTTCAGTATAGTGCGCCGAATGCGGAGATGTATGGTGTGAAATTTTTTTGAGAAACGGTGAAATTCAGCAGTTCTTTGGCGGAATTTGGTTGCTAGTGTTTGTGCATGTTTTTAGCGGACTTCAGTGCTAAAATTACTGTTGAAAAATTGTCACTCCTATCGACAACTCCATATGCCATTTGCCGTTTTGGTGAGTATGTTTCGAGTAAAATTAAACCGATTTTTTTTACGATCCAACTTTTGAATAAATATGCTTAGAAAATTAGTACAAGTGTTTTTGAGGATGCTGATTACGAATTGTAGTTCAGAAATGCAAAATTCAAAATGGCGGATCCAAAATGGCCTACTTTTCATTTGAAATATACAACAATATTACAATAATTGTACCAACGAAAATGCTTATTGAGGAATCAAGCCAGGTGCTGTGTTTATTGAAGAACAATGCACATTTTCTTGCGTTCCATGTCGACTTCAAATTGCAGAGCAGCTTTTACATCCACTTTTGCGTCTTGTGTGTATGGCGGAAGGTATATTCCTCGTTTCAGAAAAATGTTTTTCCAAAACTTTCAGCCGCGTTTCCAAGTCGGATTTGAACTGCTCCCTAATCGTTTGGAATATTTCCTTCGGCTCAAAAAAATTGTGGACGTAACGTCAAGCGCAAGTATTCGCATGAAAACGTTTTAAAATTCCGTTACAAAACATCATAATCTACACATAGCACTCAAAGATAGCGCTGGATCTCTCCGGATCAAAACTTTTCCTATTATTTAAACTGAATCTATTTGTATATTCGAATTTGTTCAGATGATTTTTCTACGCGAATTTTAATACATGCATCAGTACATAAACAAATTAAATAAGCCAAATTTGAATCGTTACATCTTAGCGATTCCAGCACAGTAGAGAACATTTATTTGAATGATCGCAAGGCCCTAAAACTCGGTATTTGCAAATCGTAAACAAACCCCGACTTGTCACTGACTGTCAACTGTCATATCGACTACTGTTCAGCCACGCTAATAAAGGCCAACATAAATTAGATTTTGCTACACACGGCCTCTATGCAAGCGACAATCGCTTATGCGATACTCTTTCAACTCGTAAAATATACATGCAATTTATAAAATGGATTTTAATGTTGACGGGATATAACTTTAGTCACATCCACAGCCGAACATTGCCGATTACACGCCGCCATTGTATTGCTAAGTTCACAACGATAATTCAGCTGTTCTTTGGCGGAATTTGGTTGCTAGTGTTTGTGCATCGCATGTCTAGCGGTCTTCAGTGCTTACTGTTGAAAAACTGTCCACTATCACTCCTATCGACAGCTCCATATGCCATTTGCGGTTTTCGTGAGTATGTTTCGAGTATGAACGTAAAATTAAACAGATTTTTTTACGATCCAACGTGTATTTTCCCGTAATATTTAAAAATTTAAAACCAAATGGAGATATTTGGAAATAATGTCTAAATCGAGGTCTAAACTTATACTTTGGTTTGCTTAAGTTCTGCTGTCCTCTAATAACATTCCTTATTTAAATTGTTGGAAAAGGCAGTGGAAGTAATCTTACGAAGTTACGAGAGACTGGGTACTTAGGTACAAGATTTTATTTGCAAATAAACGGATGAAGAAGAAAACGAGAACATGAACAAAATATTCTTACGCAAGCTACCGGACAATTGAAAATGCCTCTCAACGAGTCGATGGATTTGAGTGGCCTTTTTTACTGGATAGCGCATTTTATTCACTATCGTTCAGTATGTTTGATCCAGACTCCCTTTAGTCGTACGCAGGGCGGCAGATACGGGTACTGCGAACTATCGAAAGTTTAAACCGCTCCCGATTGTCGGAAAAATAATTTAATTTTTTTTGACTGGTTGAGAGGTCTATCCCTCGAGAAGTTTTTTGGACTTCCCCCTAGTCCCTTCAATTAGGGTGGAGTGTCGTAGGCCGGTAACAGTGCAAAATGTGTCAATTTAAAAATGCTAGTAATCAATATGGAGGGAGCAGTCAAAAAGTCCTCCACCTTACGCTGTATGTTACGGTCCCCCCAAAACGGCACAACGGCCGCCCTTTCATTTAATATTAAATAATAATAAATTTTAATGCAGACGTACAATCTCACATTATTTAATGAATTTACCTACGCTCCTCGCTCGCTGCAGAATGAGGTCTGTCATCGCAGACCGCTGCCTTTGCCGCAGCCGTATAATAAAATCTTTTTCGTTGAATATCGTGCTGGGCTTGTAGGCAATGCCCAACAGAATTACAACGAGACGGTCCTTGTTAAACTTCCCAGCCATCACAACCTCATTCAGTAGTGGAGGGTTAGCAGTCAAAAAGTCCTCCACCTTACGGTGTATGTTACCGTCCCCCCAAAACGGCACAACGGTGCGCCGCCCCTTGGGTGGCCCTCTTTCTTTAGTTAGTTTAGTTAATGCTATAACAACAACAAATTTTAATGTAGGTACAATCGCATATTATCTAATGAATGTACAGTGCCGGCCATAAAATTTCAAACATCAGGGCCAAAGTTAGGTGGTTATTAAGGTCTATCCGAAATCCACATGACCGGGATTCATCCTATTTCGCCACGGTTATATTTGCCGAAATGTGTGGAGTTGATGCGTGTGTTTATGGGCAAGCATCAATTTTGGAACGCCACGGATATAACCGCGGGAATAACCGTGGCGTTCATGCGCGCACGAAAAACACCATGTCTATGCCTAGCTAATCATTACAGTTTCAAGTTCCGTATAGTGCGCCGAATGCTGAGAGGTGTGGTGTAGAAGTGTGTTCGCATTCTTTCGAGAAACGGTGAAATTCAGCAGTTTTTTGTTGGAATTTGTTTGTGCATGTCTCTAGCGGTCTTCAGTGCTAAAATTACTGTTGAAAAACTGTCCACTATCACTCCTATCGACAGAGCTCCGTATGCCATTTGCCGTTTTGGTGAGTATGTTTTATTTCAAGTATGAACGTAAAATTAAACTGATTTTTTTTGCGCAACTACATCTAGGTATGATCCCACGTGTATTTTCCCGTCATATTGTAAAATTTTAAAACCAAATGGGTATGTTTGGAAATAATGTCTGAACCGATCCACCAAGCAAGGAAACCTCGCCTAAAGTTTGCCAAAAACTTGCTGTTGTAAGCTTTGATTAAGTAGTTGATATTGGCTTTCTGCAAGCTTTCATATATGGTGCAATTCTGTAAGGAAAATTCGCTCTGTAGTGACTCTGTTACAGTGTAAAATAACAAAAAATAACAAAAACAACTCCCTTCGAAGCCACTTGCGAGTCCTCCATGTTTTATAATTTGGAGATCATTATTAAAACTTGACACTTTTACACAGAATTACTTGTTTATTGAGAGCATGTAGTTTGTGTAGAAATAAATACAATATAATGTTAAATGTTAATTTTTGGGCGCTTGGGCACCTATAATTAGGGTGTAGCAATGTGTAACGGTTCTAATAAAGGTTGGACTGAGAAATAAATTTTTTAACAAGATACACAAAATAGCGATAACTAGGTATCAATTTCAATTGATCTTCGTTTAGCAGGGTGCCTACGTCATTGTATCGATTTTACACAAAATTCTACAGATATGAATGGTCTAATTCCTGCCTTTTACCATCGCTGCAACGATGAAAAAAATCTTGTCTTAAAATGCGATTTATCCATCACTTTAATGACAATCGGAGAGAATTTGTCAAATTGACGGTAAATGTCCTCTCGCCACGTTGCCAAATGGTTAGGACATGGCCTGGAACTAGAGACGGCCAGGACTGTACTCGCGACGTTTCTGGAGCGATTGAATACCTATCAAATTTAAGCGTTCAAGATAAGTGTATTAATTTTTATCAATTCGTTGGCCCCTTTTGATCGACTGTTGGTTAGGTTTTGTTAAAACCCTTTAACTTAAACGTGGAAAGCGTTTCATAAATGCCTCAAACCAATGTCTATCAAGCAACTGGTCTTTAGTGCAAGGAAAACCAGCTTCGTCGATTTTTAGCACCCACGTGACCAAAAAAACAGTCTTCATCTGCTGTTAGTACAGTTGAAGGTCCCATTTTACGAACAATTAGTGCTTTGCCTGTGTATTTACCTAGCAATGTAGCTCTAGGGATGCCAAATTCCTTGCTCGCGCGATACACTGATGTGCCATTCTCGAAGACCTTTGTCTACCTGTTCTTGCATGTATTTCGGGAGAGGCATTTTCTAAGTGCTGGAAGAAGTTTAAAAACCTTTGCGCCTATTGATAAAAGTCAAATAGGTAAGGTATCGAAAACAATAAAATTTTGATGTTTCACGGTTGAATTCAATAAAAAACGTTGCTCATTTTTAAATCATTTATTGATTGATAAATTGAAGTACATGTAAAAAGAATCTATTATTAACTTCTACAGCTACTACTGCACATTACTACACAATTTTTGAATGTAAGTACTGTAGCCAGTTAGCTGTCCGGGTTGTTCGGGAGCGAGATGTGGGTTCAGTTTTAGAGTTTCTTAATTTTTTTTTATGGGCGCCAGGTAACTGGTGCTAACTGGAGTGGCCGTTACCAAACCACAAAAAAAGAAAACCAACACACAACAACAAGCGAGAGCCTTTCAGGAATGTATAAACACAATCAAGTAACAGTCACCTATAATCTAAAGTAAAACATACAGGTGGAGGGGCTAGGTGCCCTACAGTGCTATACAAAACGTTCAACTTATCCTATAATTTCTTATATCTAATTTTACAGTGGTTTGAGGCTCAATTTATCTTAAAAATTCGGATCTCTCAGTTTGGCGAGAATCTTTACACTAGAATAGAATTCATAGATTGGCAAGGTGAGCAGAGGAGGCAACTATTACTAAGGCGGCAGTTTAAGAAGTTATGTCAAATTTTGAATAGGTCGCGCGCAAAAATCGCAGATTGACTTATCTGGTGGTGGGTGTCCCAGCTGAACCAATTGCAGAGGAACAGATAAATCAGGTGCAGGTGCAAAGTCCAGACTGGTCCGAAAATCGCCTCAAGGACCGGCCCCAACACAATCCAAGCTCGAATGGCGATCTCAACCTCAACTTCTCAATCAGAAGTCACGCCAAAAAACTGCCGAGGGATGGAATTCAAAAACACCGACAGCCTGTCGGATACTCCGGAAAACCCTGTCCATGGAAGATAAAAATTTAGGGGCGAGAATTGGTTTTTTTTTAGCTCACCTCTATCGGGGTTGTAACCGGCTAAAGCAACTATGATTATAAGCCGCGCTTCCACAGAAATATTGGAACGGCAGGATGGTTTATCTATTAAAAATTATTAGGTGGGTAGTTTTAAATATGGCGTCCTTCGCCTTGTAATTTGGACTCACCTCTACCGTTTTCGAAGGTAAACCAAGAGTCTGAGGGCACTTGAACCCACGGCCTTTTTCGAGGGCCAGTTAGAGGGCTGTGAGCTGGATTAGGAACGATCGTCGCAGTCAGAAAATGCAGGCAACTTAATCCCGTTTCACTCAAAAACATTCACACGCCGCACGTCTAACAGAAAATTCTTCTAGAACATCCTTTTAACACTAAAAAAGCCGGGTCATGAGATCGGATGCGCGGGAAACTTTGGCCAATTGGAAGAAGACATTGACGGCGCACGACGGAAGGAATAATTAATTATTGTAAGATTGATGTAGGCGACCAACACTACCTCTGAATAAATTAGCTCGGTTATTGATAGTCTTTTTGGGAAATTTCAAATTGTTACACTGCCCTCCTCCTCTCAAAACGAAAACATCACCTGATGATTTTTGTTAAAGCCACTGAACCTGGAAATACTGACATGACGATGGCCAGGCTGCGGAATCCAGAAAAGCCAAAACCACTAGAGAAAGCAAGGGGACGTACGGGGAACATACTGGTCTACCTCAAATTTAGCACCACAATGCGGTAACTTCGCGTACCATACGCCTTTTTATAAAGGGACACTTCAGGAGAGGACTCATTCGAGGATATTACGACATCAAAGGGCATTTTGTCAAAATCCAGGACTTACAGACTCATGATTGGTGCTAAAGATCCGATATTCACCAGCTTGACCGTTTCAACAGCAACATAACGGAATAAGACTAAACTAAACCTAAACCTACTTTCTATCCTTATCTACTAACTCAGCTACATTCAGATACATTCAGCTACCCGGATAGCAAACACAAAAGAGACAACACTTACACAACTTACTCTACATCCTTTCACACGAGATATGACATCATTCTTGGGAGCCAACTGACACGTCAGAACTGGAACCTAGATAGGGTTTAATGTCTTTTACGTGCCAGTTCCCTGCATTAGTTCCATTTGCATTGACGATTTCATACACCAAATTGGACCTCTTATTCCCCACTATTCCTAACACATACTTCGGAGCTAACTTTGATGCGAATTGAGCAGTTTGGGCTGAAAGAGTTTTGTTCCGGCGCCACACTCTATCACCGACCTTAAAAGTTACCTCACGTCTCCCAGCGTTATAACGATTTGCGTTTCTAGCATAAGATGCGTGTAAACGCTGCCGAACTTGTTGAAATACGTCTCTCAGGTTACTTAAATCTGCTGCATATTGTTCGCGATCTCCCGGCATCAGTTCTATACCCTTCGTTTCGTTAATTAGACCGTAATAATTACCAGACAGGGGGACGTGACGACCAAAATTCAAATATTCGGGGGTGAAACCTGTAACTTCGTGTTTTGCTGAATTGATAGCCTTTTTGATCTGAACAATATTCTGATCCCAAGTAGGGTGCTCTTGAACGTATGAACGGATTGCCGTGCCAATGGTTCGATTGTATCTCTCAACATAATTGGTCTGAGGGTGATATTTAGCGTTAAACCACACTTTCTGCACTTGGTATCGAGTTGTAAATTCCCTAAATTCTCGACCAGCGAATTGGGTGCCGTTATCAAAAATTATGATTTGAGGAACACCCCATACATTAAAAATTTCCTCTTCAATGTGCTTAATTATTTGACCCGCTGAGGCTTTTTTGATGGGCCACATATGGGTGTACTTGGTGTACCAATCAACAGCAACTAGGAGGAACTTATTACCATTGACTGATCTTGGGAACGGACCCATAAAATCGACAGCTAAAATTTGCCAGGGAAGTCGCACTCGTTTCTCTCGGCCCATTAGCCCACCACATGCGACACCAGGGACCTTTTGCTCGGCACACACATCACAATTCCGTACAAATCTAACCACATCATCTCTCATCCTTGGCCAATAGTAAATTTCCTGAATTCTACCCAGAGTTTTGTAGACACCGAAATGAGACATGATTGGGGGTACATGAAACGATTCGATCACAGCTTTTTTTTGGTTATTCGGAACCAACAACTTCCATTCCTGAATATTGTTATTAATAGGAAGACGAGTAGGGATAAATTTATAGATCAAGTTGTTTTCGATTTTCCACTGCGGGTAGTCACCAGGGTTATCTTGAATCTTAGTCAGCATACTCTCATACCACTCATCCTCCTCATCATGCACAATCTCGAGTAAGTTAACTTAGGGCTCTGGTATTCGACTGAGGGCGTCTGGGACTGTATTTTGAGAACCTTTTCTATGGATTAGATCGAATGAAAATTGTTGGAGTTTGAGGGCCCAACGGGCAACACGACCTGTAGGGTCTTTTAAACGCTGAAGCCACAGTAGGGAGTAGTGATCGGTTATGACGCAAAAGTGGATACCCTCTACATAAGGTCTGAAACATTGGATAGAAAACAGAACACCGAGACACTCTCTTTCAGTCACCGAGTAATTTCGTTCGGCCCGAGTTAAAGACCTGGAGCAATAAGCAATGACTCTTTCTTCGCCATCAATTTTCTGTGTTAGGACTCCACCAATTCCCACATCAGATGCATCGCTCTGGATAATAAAAGGTTTTGAGAAATCCGGGCTGTAAAGAATAGGAGCGGACACTAGAGCTTCTTTAACAGCCTGAAATGCTTTCTCTGCGGAGTCAGTCCATACAATAAGTGATTTTTTACGCCTTTTTCCTTTGAGAAGGTCATTGATGGGGGAGACGATTGTCGAAAAGTTGTTAATAAAACGCCGGTACCAGGAAATGAGACCGATGAATCTTTTCACCTCAGTGGTGTTAGAAGGACGTGGATAATTCAACATGCAGGCTATTTTTTCTGGATCAGTACGCAAACCAAGTTCATCGATGACATACCCGAGATATTTGAGACTTGACCTACAAAATTTGCACTTTTCAAGATTGACTGTTAAATGGGCGCTTTTTAATCGGTTTTTTACCTCCGTGAGTAACTCTAAGTGCTTTTCGAAAGTGGATGACACAATAATTACGTCGTCGAGGTATACAAAAATGTTCGGTTCAAAGCGGGGGCCGAAGAGACGATCCATCAATCTTTGTTGCATCTGCGCCGAGTTCCGAGTGCCAAAAGGTACCACTTTGAATTCATACAACCCACGACCAGGCACGGCAAAGGCAGTTTTTTCACAAGACTCCTCATCCAATGGTATCTGCCAAAACGCCTTTTTTAAGTCTATAGATGAGATATATTTCGCGTCCTTTAGCATACTTAATATCCTATCAACTCGTGGTAAAGGGTAACTATCCGGTTTTGTTACTTTATTCAAAGCTCTCCCATCATAACACACTCTAAACTCGCCTGAGGGCTTTTTAACGACAACTACCGGCAGACACCAGGGACTAGAAGAAGGCTGCACAACATCTAACCTAATCATTTCATCCAGTTCCTTGTTCAAAACCTCTAGCATGTATGGGGACATGGGATATTGACGCATTTTGACAGGTGGGTTATCACCGGTATCGATGTGCATGGATATAAGATCAGTACGCCCAAGGCCATTTTCTGACGAACAGTCCTGTTGAAACTGAGCTTTCAAGTTCTCCAGCACAAACTTTTGTTCAGCAGTCAGCACAGACACACCATTTTTATAGTTGGACAACTCGCTCTGATTTAGATCCGGGGGATAGTTAGGTTGCTCACATTCAACAGCAAATATTTCAAACACACGCTCAGGGTCGGACCACATTGTTAATTTGAAAAACTCGGCGAAGTCAGCTCCACACAGAAATGAGGCAGGAACGTCAGGAACAATTAACAGGCGAAATAGCTTAACCCCATGTTTCGTTAAAATTGGGAGGTCAACTGCACCTTGCACACCAAGCCGTGAATGACCAGGAACTTTCACATAATCTTCATTCGCTGCTATTATTTCTAAATTTAACTTTGCAAGAGTTGGGATGCCTTTTCGACCAACTACAGAATGCGTGGCACCAGAATCCAAGAGGGCAACTATCGTATGACCAAGAACATTTAATTTGACATATTCTCTATTATCAAAATCTTTCTTAAATTTTACCATGGCAACTTCTGGACATTTACCACTCATATAAAAATTGCGCACCTGATCCAGCCAAGATTTCCAAGCCACTGGGTCAACATAGTTACCCGATTTTTGACCGGCGTCAGTTGAAAAACATTTGGTAGATTTTTTATTAACGGATGGGGGAGGTGGAACGAGGTTTAAGCTCGGGGCCGAAGAAAAGACTACGCCTCCTGCGCGCTGCTCTCCGGTCCCACTGTCGCGTTTTTTTGGTGAGAACAATTCTCCCTGCTAACACCTTTTTGTCCACAACGGGTGCAAAATAAAGTTCGTTTAGCTAAACATCCTAGAAACGTATGATTCGCCAAACCGCAGTTCCAACATATCACTTGCCCACGAGTCGGGGGTCTACTACAATCAGTATTAGACTGACCAGGACGCCCTTGACAATTGCCCTGAGAAGAAGTCGGAGTCTGCTGTTCTGACTCGATGAAGAATATTTTAGGCTTATTGCTTGATGCTAATTTTTGTGCTTCATGAGCTTCATCCAACTTCTTACAAAGTTCTAGCAGCTTATCAATGGAGTCAATGGTCATGAGAGCAAGTGGTTTAATATAATAACTATGTAGGTTTTTTCTGATGTAATCTAGTTGAACACTATCAGACACAGGTTTCTTCAATCTGTTAAACAAAACTTGCATTTCGGTGGCAAAAATTGCTACAGATTCATTTCGCCCTTGCTTCCTTTTGTAGATTAACTCCCACGTTTGGGTATCAGAATCTGTGCGCATAAAACTTTGCTTTAATAGCGTGACTAAACTTGACCAATTGTCAGCACGATGTTTATTTATGTGGTACCACGTCAACGCCGGTTTTGAAAATAAATCATATGCTGAGTTGAATAATTCTGTGTCTGACACGTGTCTAGCCACTTTCAATTGTTCGACCTCTTGCAGAAACTCTAGTAAGTCTGTCTCTCCACTGTACTTTATACCCCACTTGTAAACGGGAATACTATTGATATAGGATGTGCCTGCAGTAGCGACAGCACGAGAATTGCTTGCAACATTGTCACTTGGACCTGGTACTTGAAAATGATCATTATAAACACCCAATTTCACAAGCAATTCTGTTTCTAGTTCTAGACAGTTGGAGAGGGACTTTCTAACAATCTCTGCCGCAGCCTGTTTTTGATCCACGTTTGCAGAGTCTTTAATCCTCCTAATTCTAGCATTAATATAAGCTAACCTAGCCTTAATTCTTGAGACATTCTCGTTTTCAGGCGTTTCATCACCCCGTAGGTTCAATATTTCAACCGCAATTGCTTGTATATAATTGTCCACTAGATCTATTTCATGTTCGAGATTAAACTCATAATCTCTTGTAACTTGGTAATTCAACTGCCTTGCGCGAGACAAAATTTTGACTTTCCTCTCTCTGTCACCATCTACAAACAAGTCTCTTATCCTCAACTCATAATCTAACTCTTCCACGCCTAATAATTGAAATAAAATTTCAAATGCCTCTGCCATGGTTTTGTGCTGTTGTGTGCTGTTCGTGTAAAAAAATTATCGGGCCCCACGTTGGGCGCCAATTTGTGTAGCCAGTTAGCTGTCCGGGTTGTTCGGGAGCGAGATGTGGGTTCAGTTTTAGAGTTTCTTAATTTTTTTTTATGGGCGCCAGGTAACTGGTGCTAACTGGAGTGGCCGTTACCAAACCACAAAAAAAGAAAACCAACACACAACAACAAGCGAGAGCCTTTCAGGAATGTATAAACACAATCAAGTAACAGTCACCTATAATCTAAAGTAAAACATACAGGTGGAGGGGCTAGGTGCCCTACAGTGCTATACAAAACGTTCAACTTATCCTATAATTTCTTATATCTAATTTTACAGTGGTTTGACGCTCAATTTATCTTAAAAATTCGGATCTCTCAGTTTGGCGAGAATCTTTACACTAGAATAGAATTCATAGATTGGCAAGGTGAGCAGAGGAGGCAACTATTACTAAGGCGGCAGTTTAAGAAGTTATGTCAAATTTTGAATAGGTCGCGCGCAAAAATCGCAGATTGACTTATCTGGTGGTGGGTGTCCCAGCTGAACCAATGGCAGAGGAACAGATAAATCAGGTGCAGGTGCAAAGTCCAGACTGGTCCGAAAATCGCCTCAAGGACCGGCCCCAACACAATCCAAGCTCGAATGGCGATCTCAACCTCAACTTCTCAATCAGAAGTCACGCCAAAAAACTGCCGAGGGATGGAATTCAAAAACACCGACAGCCTGTCGGATACTCCGGAAAACCCTGTCCATGGAAGATAAAAATTTAGGGGCGAGAATTGGTTTTTTTTTAGCTCACCTCTATCGGGGTTGTAACCGGCTAAAGCAACTATGATTATAAGCCGCGCTTCCACAGAAATATTGGAACGGCAGGATGGTTTATCTATTAAAAATTATTAGGTGGGTAGTTTTAAATATGGCGTCCTTCGCCTTGTAATTTGGACTCACCTCTACCGTTTTCGAAGGTAAACCAAGAGTCTGAGGGCACTTGAACCCACGGCCTTTTTCGAGGGCCAGTTAGAGGGCTGTGAGCTGGATTAGGAACGATCGTCGCAGTCAGAAAATGCAGGCAACTTAATCCCGTTTCACTCAAAAACATTCACACGCCGCACGTCTAACAGAAAATTCTTCTAGAACATCCTTTTAACACTAAAAAAGCCGGGTCATGAGATCGGATGCGCGGGAAACTTTGGCCAATTGGAAGAAGACATTGACGGCGCACGACGGAAGGAATAATTAATTATTGTAAGATTGATGTAGGCGACCAACACTACCTCTGAATAAATTAGCTCGGTTATTGATAGTCTTTTTGGGAAATTTCAAATTGTTACAGTACTTAGGTGCATATTTATTGATTCTGAACATTGTTATTTTGTAAATACTCGTCAATCGCCTCCAGCTCATCTTGGAGGGGATTGTACTCCCTTAGGAGCCTCTCGATGACCTGACGCAGCTGAGGTCTCAGATCCAGCAGGGCTCGACGAGTCCTGGCTATGATTGCGAAGGGCAAATTTAGCGCTTCCGGAAGAGCCAGGGTGCGCACTTGTTGCTGATGCGGAGGCAGCATCATTGGCTGGACCTGGGGCTGAGACTGTTGATGCTGGGGCTGCATTAATGGCTGGAGTTGGGGTTGAAGCTGTCGATGTGCGAGCTGCATCAGCGGTTGTTGGTTGGGGTGGTGGAGGAACTGTTGTCACTACCACCAGTTGCCGGCAGTGACGAGGTGCTGCAGGAAGTTCACACTGTCCCTTCTGCTCCTGCACTAGGATTCGAAAATCTTTCCCCTTACTCTTCCTAACAACAAACAAACAAACAAACAACAATTGATCACAATCAACAAAAAATTTTTGGTTTAATCAATAAGTAAAGAATATAAAAAAATTTAATTTACCCGGACGCATTTGCCTTTGTCTATATAATTCCTACCTCTGCTTCATAAAGATTGTGGATGGAGTTACAGGTCGAGAAAATCAAAAACTCAGTTGACACATATTGTTTAGAATATAAGCGGGGTGTGTCTACATTTGCCTTCTACTTGCTACTTGCTACTTATGAGCTACATTACTAACAAAGGATTTTACCGCAGCTGAACGCAACAAAATTGTGACTAGCGATTTTGCATTCTCCCCCATTTTAACACTATTGCTTAGGCAATAACTTTGTTGTTTTAATACCGATCCGTACTACATTTTGTTCTTAGACTATCCAATGACCCTCATACTTTCTCTGCAATTGATAAAATGTTTATAATTAAGCCAGCTGGCTTTATTTCTACTTTAATATGAGATTTAATTTGTTCTTGGTGATATGCCATTGTTGAGTTGTTCTTCTCCGACGTTGAAACGATGATAAAGATGTTCATCAGGCAAGCTTTCACCATGTTGTTCACTTTGTTGTTTTAATACCGATCCGTACTACATTTTGTTCTTAGACTATCCAATGACCCTCATACTTTCTCGCCGAATTTCAACCTCTATTGAAAAATATAGTTTAGGAGTGGTTTTTTAAATATCGTCGAAACCCCGTCGTGTTGGGCATCAAACGAAAGGTCTCGGTAAGACCTTTAATTCTTTCCATCCCTCCATGACTATTGGCAAGATCACACCAAGATCAACTTCCAAACTTGAATGAAAAACTACCATTTTGTTTATCATCAGCATATGAAAGCTCTTCAAATGATGTTTCCAAACTTAGCAAGCGCCATTTAATAAAACTGGGATATTTTTAGTAATAAGGAAAAAACGAAATAGGAAAATAGGATAATAGGAATAGGAAAATAGGATATGCCTCACCGAACACCTGTAAGGCAGATGAGAGATGTCACCTGTAGTGTCAGATCCAGGGCCTCGAGCTGGTGATGGTGGCCTTGCCTGGGCTCGGGGCTTCAGCGGCTTCGGCTTAACCGGTGGATGGGCTCCGAGCTACCACGCCCTATTCGTCTCCAGGGACAGGATGTGCCTTTGTCCCGGCAATAACGCGTCGACGAGATGGGATTTGGAGTGTAGGCTTTGAGATCGGCCTTACAGTGAAATGTGTGTGATCACGAAGATGTAACTTGCTTGCCTAAATTTTGATTGTTTTGTTTTAATTGACGCTATTAATGAATTGAATTACATACCTAGGTTTTATGGGCCCTACTTTCAAGATATTTCAGTTAATAACACACAATTTACCTTTCACTTCTCTTTATTCAGCAATGGCCGACTCTCTTATCAAGTATTCTTTTTTGTTCCTCCAAAGCGCGCGATTTCTAGTGTCTTTTCATTGCGACCAACCTATTGTTAAACTTCCTATATTGTTTAAATTTTAACCTAATTTGTCTACTATAAATGAATTAAATTTTGAATTATTATTTTGACTGTTACAAATTACATTGACAATTCCACTAGTGGTGGTCAGCATCGAAAATTCCACTAGCGGTAGTCACCGCTGAAAATTCGAGCAACTGATAAAATGTTTATAATTATGCCAACTGGCTTAATTAATGCTGAGATTAATTTTGATTCGGTTTAATGAAAGTAAGTTGAATTAATAAATTTGGAAGGTTGACGAAATTAAATCGGCGAAATTTTATGTGGTGCGATGAAACAAACATCAAACCATACAATCAGAACATACCTGTAATGGTCGTAGAACACTATCACAAAATAATAATCAAATAATCCAAGTTGTTAGGAACTCGCGACTGGTTCTTTACGGAGTAAAGTCGGGAAAAAACTAACTAACTTTTTTCGCCTTACATCCCTTTTATGTATCTGGTAGTCTCCCAGAACACCCCCGCTCTAAGTTGGTAATCCTCGCCCTTATGCTGGACGCAATTTAGGTGTTACGCGGAATCTTGGAAGGGATGACTTGGAAATTTCCAAGGAACCAATGAGACTTAAGTCGACTGTTTAATTACGAAACTAGTTGACTTAAATCCTAGTTAATTTGTATCTGATTAATTCACTTCCCTTAATTGAATTGATTTCGCCAGGTAGTACCTGCTCGAGACACCTCAATTCCCATACAAAACCCAAATGGATTGCAAATTTAGATAATTTAGTTAGCTCGGGAAGTGATTCCTTTTGATTTTGATAGATTCTGGCCTCGCTGATTATGGAAATGAATGCATTTGAATAGCTAGTGGTAGTTGGTACAGCTAACGCCAGATGGTGGTACTCAAATTCGTGAAATTTACTTGATGCAATATCCTAAAATCTGAGAAGTTTACTGGAAATGGTAGTACTACTGGTACGGCATAGATGTCCCTATCAGTGCTACAATGTATTTAAATCCTAATTTATTAACAAATAACAACTTCCCTGGCTGAACTCTAATTGCAAACAATAAAAGGTGTACAGATTTAAGTTAGCCAATTATCTGCATAAACTCCTAGCTGTTCGTACCTGGCCAAGGTAGTAGTGTTGCGTAAACGAGGTCTACCTGGAGTTTAGCTCGGTTTACCTGCGCATCTATTGAACAAAACTATGCAAAGGAATCCGTTTCTCATGCAGTGGCAATTATAACAATTTAATTTTAGTTAAACATTTTCCAAATACTTAGAAATTACATGTGCATTTCAAGTTAACGAACCCTTTCGAAAGCGTGTCTAATTAAAGGGATGGCCTGTCTCTAAACGGCCCCACTTCAATGCGTTTTCTACAATGGGCCTATACAGTTTTGTGGAAATTATACAATCCGTTATGCACAGGCGATTACTAAAAAATGTTATTAATAGTGGTGACATAATTGCAACCCTAACATAAATCCTGGCTTCAATAAATTAAATCTAAATGCTTGGATATTTACTTCACATTCAAACGGAACCAGTTTGCTGCCAAAATGACGTGAAATTATAGTAGCCAATGGTACGTAAAGAGACACAAGCCAAAAGTGCGCATGTCAAATGTCAACGTCAACGTGATAAACATAACCTCTGGAACATAATAAAGAATCTTAATTTTTGAAGAAAACATCATGGTTTTAAATAAATGCTTTGTTCCTTCCTGTGATAATAACAGTGAAAGGAATACGGATAAGATATTTTTGTTAGTAGGTACCTGTGGATTGGAGTCGCCGTAAGAAATGGTTCGAGGCAGTTAAATACAACCCCTCCCGATTATTGAAACAAAGACTTCATTGTTGTGAAGATCATTTTGACGTACGTAAGCACATAAATGAAACTGTGTTGAGGTATTGAAATGTGTATTTGTTTTATTGGAAGCAGCTAGAGAAAGATGCAGAAAACTGGATGTTCTTTAAGACCATAGGAAAACAATTAATATTGCAGAAGCATGTTGCCCCACACAAGAGGTTGTTTAATGTATCAGATGCAGGCCCTAGTTCCCAGTTAACAGACTCTGTGAGAGAAAGAAAGCAACAAAGTCTTCAGCTGCTCAATGAGCCACCCTCGAAAGTTCGACGGCAAATATTTAGTGACGAGTCGTCAGCTCAAGGGGTTGCAGTTGAGCTTAGTGGAAATTCTCAAAAAATTGTATCCTCACCATCTGGGAAGTTCCTCAGCATCAGTACTGACCTAAGTGCAGGATCAAGTGGCACCTCTTTGTATTATTCACCTCCACAAAAAGTATACACAAAAATGGATATTGAGAAACTGCCATCTGAAAAATTTGTGTCTCGTGGTGTTCAAGTTCGATTAAAAGACAAACATTTTAGAAGTGTAGGTGTTATGACAAAAACTATTAATTTAGTTTCACGTGCCAGTTCTCCAATAATAATGGACAGTCCGGAGTTACAAATTTGGCAAATTCCTCGACAAACCAATGCACAGAAATCATCTGTAAAAACTTGGAGTTCATCCTGCTCAGTAGCTAGTGTTACTGAATCTTTGTTTTCACTTTATACTCCATCCATCTCAGGTTCATCGTTCAGCACGATGCATCATGAGCGAATTAAAAAAATAGGAAGAGTAGAAAGCACGATTCTGCTAATAGAAACAAAGTCGAGATTCTACTTAGGGTTACCGCAAGAAGTATATACTTTTGTAAAGCATGCTTCAAATTTCGCCAGTGTTACCATTAGAGACATATTAGTGACAATCAAGAAAATTAGACAAGGTGATGTGTATGAGCGATTAGCTGATGACTTTGATATGTCGAGTTCAAACATTGCAAGAATATTTATAAAAACAGTTCCAAAGTTGACAGATGTTGTTCAGGAGCTCATATTTTGGCCTGATTCGCATTCAATTAAGAGAACTCTACCCATTCCATTCAGAGCCAGGTATAAGTCCGTTGAGTCAATAATCGACTGCCTCGAAATTGAGATAGAGAAATCCTCAGACCCTGTTATACAAGCCCTGACTTGGTCCGAATACAAAAAATGCAATACTTTTAAATTTCTCATCTCATCAACACCAAGAGGAATGGTAAATTTCATATCAGGGGCATATGGAGGACGCACCTCAGACCGGGAGATTTTTGAGAAAAGTGGCTACATGAATGTTCTACCTAATGGCTGATAGGGGTTTCAAACACGTGGCACCTCTGCTTCTCCAGAAAAATTGTGATCTTATCAGACCCCCTAGTGTGCACGAAGGTGAAAAATTGACAAAAGTGCAAGTGAAACAAAATAAAGTTATTGCATCTTTAAGAGTGCATATCGAGAGGGTAATCAGGAGACTAAGAGAATTTGAAATGCTAGGACCACATGCCTCAACCCACCATAGTTTGTGGTACTTAATGAACCATATTGTAATAATTGCCTGTAGTATAATTAATGTACAGGGTCCTCTTATTCGTAAATAAACAGTATTGAAATGTCAAGTTATTTTAATTATGGTACTAAATCAACAGGTATCACAAAAAATTATAAACAATCATTTAAAGTTGACTAAAGATTTACTTTTCGTCGACTTCTAGAAGTTTATAAAATAAAACCAGTATTTTTTTCCTTACAAACTTTATTCAGGTTTCATTAAAACTGGAAATATTGCACTCTCCCAGAAAGTCATTGCAGCATTCATCAGTGCCTCACAATATTCTTCCTCGATCATTACTTCACAAATTTGTACTTCTTTTGAAGTTTCAAAATCCGGAGCTGCCACACGGAATAGTCAAATCTTCTTTTTGGCAAAAAACATTTGTAACTGGATTTGTGCATAGCACCTTGCACTGATGACATTACCATCAATATAATTTTTAATGGTTTTCTTCTTTGCCGGGCACTTGACTTCCACGACATACTCATCATTGATACCATCTGGTGACGCCCCAAATATAGGCCAAGCAGCATTTAGGAGGAGGCCACATGTATCTAAAATTATACTCTTTTTCTTCGACACTTCCTTAATGACCTGTCCCTCAATTTGGCTACCTCTCCTGGTTGCTTCTGTGCCTTTAAAACGAGAGGCACCTAATATAGTCTAAAAAATTAACTTATTAAATAGTCCTAAAACAATTAACACTTACTTCTACTAGTGCTCCATCAATTGTTTTGCACTTGCTGGCTTCATAAATTTTGGAGGCAGTTATTCGCCCGTACCTCATTTCATACCAAAGATCTGATTTCGATTGCTCTTTCGTGAGTAATTCGACCTTGAAGCATAATTCTTCTGACATCTTACCTAAAAAACAGGAAATGAAATTACTGAACACATTTTTTAAACATACCTGAAGCAAATGCAAGAGAATCTGTAGGTGTCTTGGTGTCACCATTCCCCATGTTAAAGTTTAGGCTTAAATGATGAATCGCAATATTTTCAAACTGCGGGACTGAAGACACATCAAAGACCCCACCATCAGCATGCTGGGCGCAATCAGCAATAATGGCATATAAAAATGCATTGCCTTTATTTCGGATTGGTGGAACTGGTTTTTTTACTAGGCTGGCCAAATCAGAATTTCGTGTTCGTCCAACTTCTGATAACACTGATTTTTTCCAATAACACTCCTGTGAAGTAACTGAAGGCTCTTCACTACGCCTATGCAGCCAGAACAGAAATGCAATTGCATGTTTACAATGATCTATAAAAAATATGCATATAAGCATATCGGTAGGTACTAAATTAATAAGACATCAATCACCTGCAGAAGCTGCACAGGAAACGCACTCACACCTTCTAATTTCCTTTTCTCCTTCATCAATTTCTGTTACAACTTGATAGTATTTACTATGCACCTTGTGTTCGGGGGTGATTTTTCCCTTCACAGTGCAGATTAAACCTTCCCGCTTCACCTGTACATATCCAATAGCGTTGTCGCCATATGATGCCCTAGTGGACCTATAAAGTGTTGTATATTAATGCTTGCAAATTTAATAAACAACAAATTCGCACCTCATTGCTTTGGAATGCCTAATTTCTGCGGTACTGCTACTGGCCACATGGCTTGAATAAAATTCATCCACCATATCCACGTCGACGATGGGAAGATTATCGGATGATCCTTTCACAAAACCTTGTTCGACCATTATCGCGTATCGCCAAATTTTTCACAAAACTAACAAATTAATATCAAACGTATCAAACAGCGTGTTGCAAATAAACAGCTTACAAAAGTGAGGTTAATTTTCAGGAGCATGTGCTTATTGGAGAGTGGGATGGTTGATACGGCTCACACTAGGCGACTGCACCACTCATTATTTTTAAATAAGAATATAATGTCCAAACAATAGGTCCTTGTAACGTTTTATAGCAGAAAATGAAAGACCATAATTAAAAAATCATGGTGCAATGAAGAGGCGAATTTAATTAGAAGATTACATTACAATATTTACAATAATCTGATATGCAATGTAGGTTAAAAAAAAAAAAAAAAAACATACGAGCCAGGCCAGGGGCCCCTACTGCTCTTCACCTTTCTGCAACGTCAAGGAGAGCCTATAAAGGCAAGCCTGCAACGTGCGGGTGTATCATCATAGTTTGTTTTTTGATGAGACGGGCTGGGAGCACCTGAAAGGTACTCCCGGAGAAAATTTTGGTGGGGACTCCTGAAGGGAGTCCCGTGAGAAGTAGACCTGAAGGGCCTTGAGCAATGTAGGTTGCCGATTAGCGAGTTCATTTACAGTCTGAGCCCTCGCTTTAGCTAGCAACAAGGTACACGCCCTAAGAAGCTGATTGGTTTTAAGAAAGTGTCGTCATATGACCTTCCGTTTCTCAGTGTTTAATCAGGCTCCGATTTTTTCAAACTAAAAAAAAAATTTTTTTTAGGGGGTTGAAGAGGGGAATATTGCGAAATAAAAAAATACGGGTATTTTTATTTTTAATGTAGATTGATATTCACTAATAAAAAAAAATCGCTGTATAGGCCCATTCTATATCCACCCCGTGGCGTGGGATATGGCTATGAAGCAATTTAACTCTTTTTAACGCGTGACAAGTAAATATGTTTCTTTCCAAAAATCTTATAATTTAACAAAAAAATATTGCTCCTACAATGGCACAATTTGCCTTCTCCGAAAGAGTAGAAAGTCGACCGTCAATACCCTAATATTTTAAGTTATAAATCGGAGGCTGTCGCAACCAAAAAAATGCCGTTATGTACAGCTGTGAGCAAATACTATTTAAATATGGCAAACGATTATTTAAACAAATTATACCTGATGGGCGCAGCGCAGTACCTATTGTGTGGTCCTAGAAAAAGTATCGTACGCAACTCGAGTTGTAAGGCAATTGCGCACTGTGAAATTATACACTCGCCGCTACGCGGCTCGTGTACAACTTCTTCGACACTTGCGTAATATGCTTCTTACAACTCTCGTTACGTAATGTACTATTACCTTTACCTTTATAGGTATATGGTTTATCAGCTGTTACTGCCCACACTTCGGGTGTTACAGTTGCTAGCGCCTCTTCCCACATTGCCTTCACATTTTCGTCAGAATAGGCCATCACGACCAATGTGGCGATCATAATAATTTTTTTCTATTTCGGTTTCCTAATGAACACTATAGCACACAAACGCATGTCTCTACTAGAGCACGGCTTTTGTTTACATCGCAACCTAGGCAACGATTGTGTCCAACAATCGTCAACTGTCAAGCGAACATTGACCTCTGTCTTTGAAAATGGAAAACCAAATTTTTTCTAACAAATTGGATATCCGAAATAGAAAAAATTGTATAAAAAAACGTGTTTCATAAGGCTCTTATCGCACTCGGATTTTGTAAAACTCGGGCTTTTCGCCCTCGATGTCCAAACATCCTCGTGCGATAATAATTGGCCTTATGAAGCGTGTTTTTTAATATAATATTGCAATGCCGCATACCATTTCAATTGAATTGAATTGACAGTGATATGGTGGTAAGCGAAGAATTATATGACCACGTTCTTTTACAATTTCGTCCACTTCATAAACTTTCGGTTGTTTGTATTGTTGGTTTTGACAAGCTGTAACAACTCGGCTTTAAAATCTGTTATCCATTATGTAATTCCATTACTGCTTAATATCGTATTTTTTTCAAGCGTCTGTTGGCTATGGCTTTAGAACAACAGAATGGTAATGTGCATTATCAATAATAACCACGAACGGCTATGTTGAAGGCAAAAACTTGTTGGTTAACCATTCTTTGTAGTTTTGATAATTCATGTTGTCATGATAGTCTTGGGATTTACTTTTTCTACAAAAAATAAGCTCGGCACCGTCCACAAACCCGTCTTTTGTTCCAGCGTAGAGAATAATGATTCGTTTTCCTTCACCTTTGCAATTTTGCAATTCTTTAATTTTTTTTTATTTGGTATATAGTATATACATCCTGATGATCTTTAGCATGTACATGTTCACGTTTAAAGAAGTAAGGGCTGTGGTTACTCGTTCTCAAAGGATTTTCTGGACATTTGGCTGCTTCGCACTTTCCGTTTTTCCTTTTTTGCCTGTTATGGAAACTGGTTGCAATGTGTACAGTACACTCATATTGGAGGCTATATATTATTTTGTGTGGCTTTGCAGAACTTTCTTATTACAAAAGTTCAATGTCAACCCGATGAATTCAGAGTGTTGGGAACACAACATCACATACACAACGAAGAGGTGTCGAAACACTATCAGCTTTGTAAATCCCATGATGAGGAATGAAATAGTGAGGTAAACTGTCCGATGTATCACTGATCGGGGACAAATAACCTTCCAAATGTTGCTTTAAAACCATGTGATATTGTTCCTGAAACTCAGGGTATTTGGTAAATTTATTCTCGATCAGGAAAAACCGTTTGAGGGCCATGGTATAGGAATCACCTAATTTGGCTGCGTCTTCCTTGAACGGTAGGGAAGAATAATTCCTTGACATTTTTGAGAATAAATTCTTCATTTGCTGATCTGCGGATGCGAATCTTTCTAGTGCCACCTCCTCCAACTTCCTTGATTTGTTTATATCCTTTTTTTTTGTCGTAGTCGCATATCCATTCAATTTCAACTTGCTTCTCCGAAGATTTTCAAATTTTTTTCTGATTATCGGGAGTGTCTTCTTCAACGGCTTTTTTTCCAGCCATTTTCAGTTGCAATTTATCTAGCAGCGACATTTTTTTTTAAGGTTATGGACACCTTTTTAGTAAGCAAAAATGTCCTAGGGCAATTCTTTCCCCGTATTTAGGCACAACAGTCGCCATTTGCTTGTCCTCCATCAGAAGAACTGGAGGCACAATCTGCTAAAAAACATGCTTCAATTTAAAATTTTGACGTTGATAGGGATGGGGTTGAACTGCACAATCTGAAAAAGTCAACCTACAGTGAAGCATGTCCCGCTCAATGCTAAAGAACTTGTTGAAAACCCGTAGGTCGGTAACCTATTCGGTTCAAAAGTAATTAAGGCTATACTCGGGTTACTGAAGAAATGCAGTGATCACGTGAAACTGTCGTGCACTGGTTGCGCAGAAACACACTGCGCGGAAGTCTTACTTACAATTGGAAACTGCTGAGCGCTCGAATATTTCCGCCAAAGAAGGTTCAATAAAAGGAAATATTTGATATTGGTAATTAAACACATATTATGGGATTATTTTTTTAATATACTTAGGATTTAATTATTTACAGACGATAATTGAATTTATTTAAAAATATTGTCTCTCGTCCTCTGATGACAAGTCGAAATCAGATTCCGAGTTCTGTCCCACATTTATTATTAATTCCTCGACTTGAACCTCCATGATGACATCAAGCTGCAACATTTCCTTTTCAACTTTTAAAACATGAGCCACCGCACTTGACCAGTTTTCCTTAGTAACGCTTTTTAATGCTTCTTCAAATAAATCCTTCACATTAGTCAATTTAAAGGTGGTATTTCGCCTTGCGACAAATCCTTTAGATTGAGCCCATATCAATTCTATCGGATTCAGTTCACAATGGTATGGGGGGAGCCTTAGAACTGTAAGATTTTGCTCCTTGGCCATTTCATCAACAGCATATTTCGTAATGGATGGCTTGTTTTGATTAACAAGCGACAACAGCTCGGCTTTTACCACGTCATCTTCATAAAAAACACCCTTGTTTCTAAGCCACTCTTGAATTTCAGCCTTTCTTGTACTTGTTGTTGGTGCTTTCTCTAATACTCTGCTGTGATATGATGCATTGTCCATCACGATAACAGCGTTAGGTTCCAATGTTGGTAGAATTCTTTTAAACCACTCTTCAAATTTCTCGGAATTCATATCTTCATGATAATCTCCGGTTTTTTTTGATTGAAACAGGAGCAGCCCATCTTCCACAAATCCCTGGGCAGAGCCAATGTGCAGGATAATAAGTCGACTACCCTTACCCGAAGGATAATGCGCAAACTGAACAAGGTCAAAGCTATGGTGAAACATGTCCCCCTCAATGCCAAGGAACCTGTCGAAAACCGCAAGTCGATATCTTATTCCGTTCAAAAGTTATTACGACTGGATCGTCTTGAATGGGCCACCCGGTATAATTGAAGTTGCAAAAACCGAAGAGAAGAGTCGACCACGTTCAAGAGGCTGTAAAGACTGTCTTAAAATTTCTTCGAGATGACTATTTATAATATTTAGCTACACAGGGTTGTAAAGAGGTGGTACTCTTTGAACATCCTTATAATAAAAGAAATGATAGTGCCCCTGGTACAGGGGTAGTAAAATTTGCACATTTGACTGACCCGCACACCTGGTGATATATAAACAGCTAGGATGAACAAGGGGCCAACTTTAAAGTCGCCGCTTTTAAGTTGTTACATGATAAGGTAAGTACATACCTACCCCCAATTCATCAATAGGATCGACGGATTTTAAGGACAACAATTCTTTGTCGGGAAGAGGTGTAATAAAGAATCACTTTAAAATTTTCCTATTTTATTGGGGTTATTGGTAAACTGTGTGCGAATTGAAAGGAAATGTACGGTTTACCCCAGCTGCAGCCCTATAAAATATTATTTTATGGTATACGGCGTTTGCAAATGACCGATATAAAAATTTGCATAGGCTTTGTAGAAGCAGTTCTTATTTTCATAAGGCGGTACAGCCGAAGTAATTGAAAATGAACAGTAGCTGAAATTCCAACCCATCACGGTAACATTCTAAGATACCGGATTTTTTGCGGCCGAGTGTTCGGCAGCGGTTTGAGTGGAGTTTTCTACCTGAATTGAAATGAACTGATGGAAAGGGTGATGGCTACATTTATGAAACATACGCGGAAACATTTCAATGAAACAAATTAACCGTAATCGTTATTAATGTGCGAATTCGTTATTCATTAATCGTTAGTTTCCTTAACTAATTAAGGATTTTTAACACTTCTTTTAATGTCCTTTTTATTTAAATTAAAATTATATCGCTACAATGGGCCACTCCAAAGAAAAAAAAAATCGCTCCAAAGAAAAAAAAAATCGCTTTTTTTGTTGTACTTGCAAAGTTCAACCAATTTCGATGTTATTTGTTCAATTAGTCTGCAACGTAAATGTTTCTACATTATTTAAAAAAATAAAAACAGATTGTAAATGTGATTTGTGCGGTAAAAGTTTAAATCGAATTCAGCCAGCTACACGAGGATATGCGGGACACTCCGCCCACTAACTATGCACCCACTATGACGTCATATATGCTTACCCGGAATTTTAAAGATTTTTTATTAAAAGACTATGAAGCTTTGAAACATTTTATTTGCTGAGAAAGGTCTTGACGAAGTGTATTCTTTATAATTCTATCATTTAAAAAAAATTGGTGTAAAGGCCCATTTCTAAATCCATTAATCGATGATAAAATGCTAATATTCTAGTCCGGGTAGCAATGAACAGCTTCGGTTTAGTAATTTTATAGTAATTTTCATACTGGAGATAACTAAAGT
>CAWUQC010000004.1:2500-22500 GCA_963924575.1 Pycnomerus fuliginosus
AATGACTCGCGCACATGCTAGACTCCTTGGTCCGTGTTTCAAGACGGGTCCTGAAAGTACCCAAAGCTATAGCGTCGCTGATCGGCGTTTCAACGGAGTCTGTCCTAGAGATACGCAGCCAACAACCTCTCGGGGTCGGGATCGGCACCAGGTCCGATCACCAACCGCACGAGGGAGCTTGCCACGCTTAGGACGCTAACTGAATAGCGGCCCCGCGCCACATGAATACCGTCGAGCGAGTCGGTCGGGAAACACCATGGGTTCGTCCGAAACAGCAAGCCGTCCGGACGGTCTCCACCACGGGCCTTAGACCGACACCCAACGGATCGCGACGTCCTACTAGAGGAGAAGTGCACGCGTTCGACGGCGGTCCACGAAAATGAAGGCGCGGATGACGCGTACGCCATCCGTCACTCGACATCCCCGCGCCACCATCGATCCACGCTGAATCTCCCCTTTCGAACTTTCGGGTTTCTCAGGTTTACCCCTGAACGGTTTCACGTACTATTGAACTCTCTCTTCAAAGTTCTTTTCAACTTTCCCTCACGGTACTTGTTCGCTATCGGTCTCGTGGTCATATTTAGCCTTAGATGGAGTTTACCACCCTCTTAGGGCTGCACTCTCAAGCAACCCGACTCTGAGGAGAGATCCTCCCGCTATCTGCAGTGGTCACTACGGGCCTGGCACCCTCTATGGGCTGTGGCCCCGTTCAAGAAGGACTTGGACGCACCGCAAGATCTCAGGATGACGGATCCTCCCAAACACCACATTTCCCGGCGTCCGTTATCGGCCGCGGGATTCGGTGCTGGGCTTTTCCCTGTTCGCTCGCCGCTACTAAGGGAATCCTAGTTAGTTTCTTTTCCTCCGCTTAATAATATGCTTAAATTCAGCGGGTAGTCTCACCTGCTCTGAGGTCGCATGTGTCAAAAAATTAAGGTCCTTTTATAGCAGACGTTAATGGCACGCACCCCGGGCCTCCTACTTTCAAGTGGGGCGAACAGACGTCGTCGCGAGGCAACGTATGTCAAACACGTCTCGGACACGACGATCGCTTTCCACATAGAAAGAGTGGCCGTCCTTTAATGGACGTGCTACGTCGCTAGACCGCCGATTTGATTAATCGGCCGCTTTCGCGTTTCCAGATGCCGCGCAATCAGCACGTCACGGACTCGCAACAGACATTACATCCGCGGCCAGCACCCGATCGCTTCGCGCGTACATCCACCACGCTCCGACATCTCCGATTTGTTGGAACCGAAGACCGAGCAGTCTTTAATATAGACACGACCCTCAGCCAGGAGTGGTCCGGGAACAGTATCCGAGGACCGCAATGTGCGTTCGAAATGTCGATGTTCATGTGTCCTGCAGTTCACAAGTTGACGCGCAATTAGCTGCGTTCTTCATCGACCCACGAGCCAAGTGATCCACCGTTCAGGGTAATCTTTTAAGTTTTCTCGACTACTCTCCCAGTTGCGAACAACAAAGAGACATGACCAGAAATATATAAAGGTTTTGATTTTCATAATGTTATAACTGTATGCACGGAGTTGAACGGGCGCTTTCCTTTACGGGAAAGCACGCCAGTCCCCGTGCAACGTTTAGAACGTCTGCCGCATTCACGACGAGACACTACCGACACACCATCAACGATACCAAGCAGGATGTGAGGTGTTCCTCGGAGCGTCCGACCAATGCGTCGACGAGCGTCCTGAATCTTTTAGTGAGAGCTGCATCGCTATCACGACGGCCGGGCGAAAGTCATTTAAAACCCACGGAAAGGACACCGCACCGATGCGCTCTTAACGACGAACATTGCCGACGAAAAGAGTCACTCTATCGAGAACGGTTTCGCTTTCCTTCAGCGGGAGCGATCGCTACCGCCCTCGATCCCATGTGATGGGATGAGCGGATTGCGACATCACTCGCCGACTCAGGTACCCGAAAACTGTTTACTCGAATCATCGTAACCTACAGGAAGCACTCCATCGAGTACACGAAAGAACTTCCACGAGGTAACGCAACGATCGAGCCAGCGCCGCGTGACAACTTTGCGATGCTGCCTTGACTGCACCATAGATTGCCATAGTTCAAATTTAGCTTTCGACAGCCTTTGGAAGCGCCATTTAGACGTTTCCGTGGGGCGACAGTCGCGCTAAAAACGTGACCGTCGTCTCTGTACGAGAGCATATTCATTAATGAAGCGTGTGCAGCATCAACAACACATGCCACGCATCGACCGCAAACGATCGTTTCGTGTATTATGTGTGTGCGAGACACGTTAATGATCCTTCCGCAGGTTCACCTACGGAAACCTTGTTACGACTTTTACTTCCTCTAAATGATCAAGTTTGGTCATCTTCCCAGCAACATCGGCGACGCCGAAACGCCACCGCGTACCAGTCCGAAGACCTCACTAAATCATTCAATCGGTAGTAGCGACGGGCGGTGTGTACAAAGGGCAGGGACGTAATCAACGCGAGCTTATGACTCGCGCTTACTGGGAATTCCTCGTTCATGGGGAACAATTGCAAGCCCCAATCCCTAGCACGAAGGAGGTTCAGCGGGTTACCCGGGCCGCTCGGCCAGGGAGGACACGCTGATTCCTTCAGTGTAGCGCGCGTGCGGCCCAGAACATCTAAGGGCATCACAGACCTGTTATTGCTCAATCTCGTGCGGCTAAGTGCCGCCTGTCCCTCTAAGAAGAATTGTTTGTACGCCGACAGTAAAAACCGCGCACGGTCAACGAGCGAACCCGCGACCGGCGGGCCTTTGGGATGTCGAAATACGCCTATTTAGCAGGCTAGAGTCTCGTTCGTTATCGGAATTAACCAGACAAATCGCTCCACCAACTAAGAACGGCCATGCACCACCACCCACCGAATCAAGAAAGAGCTCTCAATCTGTCAATCCTTCCGGTGTCCGGGCCTGGTGAGGTTTCCCGTGTTGAGTCAAATTAAGCCGCAGGCTCCACTCCTGGTGGTGCCCTTCCGTCAATTCCTTTAAGTTTCAGCTTTGCAACCATACTTCCCCCGGAACCCAAAAGCTTTGGTTTCCCGGAAGCTGCCCGCCGAGTCATCGGAGGAACGTCGGCGGATCGCTAGCTGGCATCGTTTATGGTTAGAACTAGGGCGGTATCTGATCGCCTTCGAACCTCTAACTTTCGTTCTTGATCAATGAAAACGTTTTTGGCAAATGCTTTCGCTTATGTTCGTCTTGCGACGATCCAAGAATTTCACCTCTAACGTCGCAATACGAATGCCCCCATCCGTTCCTATTAATCATTACCTCGGGGTTCCGAAAACCAACAAAATAGAACCGAGGTCCTATTCCATTATTCCATGCACACAGTATTCAGGCGAAATTTTAGCCTGCTTTAAGCACTCTAATTTGTTCAAAGTAAACGTGCCGGCCCACCTCGACACTCAATGAAGAGCACCGCGGGGGGATTGATTTGGGCCGCCCTCGCGAGCTAAGCCCACCGGCAGGACGTCCCGCGGCACGCCAGTTAACACCGCGAACGATGAACCGGCGGCGCGAGACACAGATTCGACTACGAGCTTTTTAACCGCAACAACTTTAATATACGCTATTGGAGCTGGAATTACCGCGGCTGCTGGCACCAGACTTGCCCTCCAATTGATCCTCGTTAAAGGGTTTAGAGTGTACTCATTCCGATTACGGGGCCTCGGATGAGTCCCGTATCGTTATTTTTCGTCACTACCTCCCCGTGCCGGGAGTGGGTAATTTGCGCGCCTGCTGCCTTCCTTGGATGTGGTAGCCGTTTCTCAGGCTCCCTCTCCGGAATCGAACCCTGATTCCCCGTTACCCGTTACAACCATGGTAGGCGCAGAACCTACCATCGACAGTTGATAAGGCAGACATTTGAAAGATGCGTCGCCGGTTCGAGACCGTGCGATCAGCGTAAAGTTATTCAGAGTCACCAAGTTGTACGATGACGGAGACCGCCACCGATTGGTTTTGATCTAATAAAAGCGCTCCTTCCGTCTCCGGTCGGAGCTCTGTTTGCATGTATTAGCTCTAGAATTACCACAGTTATCCAAGTAAATGTGGGTACGATCTAAGGAACCATAACTGATTTAATGAGCCTTTCGCGGTTTCACCTTAATTTGGCTTGTACTGAGACATGCATGGCTTAATCTTTGAGACAAGCATATGACTACTGGCAGGATCAACCAGGGAGCTGCGCGTTCTTGGAACATCCACTGCAACTTTACAGAAGCTATAGATGTATTCCATTTGAACATGCACGCTCTCCATTCGCCAAATCGGAATAGACGTTATGACCACATTATCCGATAGTCCTACTCGATAACTTAACACCGATGGACTATTTCGACATGCATGGAATGTACTTCACAAACCGAAATGCGAACTTGAAAGCAGACGTGTTCGCGTGCTTGCGGAATGCATCCATAGAGGAGCATCACGCCACGCTCGATGTCTTTGACTTTGTAATAATACAGTGGTGAGCGACCGTCGGCTGATAACACACATCTTGTAGAGAAGACTTTCATCATAACCTTCAAGTACTGTGAATGGGCCTCAGAGCCGCCACACCAAAAGAATTATTGTTACCGACTGTTTAAAGTCGGACGAAAACTTCAAACATTCTCTCGACCCTTCGCTAGTTTGAAAGCGACACGGTATTCGATAGAATCGTTTCTTATAAATCTCACTCGGACAGAAGAGAGCTGTTGCAAATTTTGTTGCGATAATCCCAGAGGACTCACGCATTTCGTTTGACCGCATAAGGACCGCTAACGAATATACGCTCGCTAAATCCGCGGTCTCGCTGTGGATGTCGATGCAGACTGCGTGCCCCGAAGAACAAAGAATCAAAGCCAACAACGACGTATGTGCAGTAATATCACTAAAAACACGACGGACTTGCCAAATTTTGAGCGTCTTCTTCAACACGTTGAAAATTCACTGTCTGATGCTTGCCACTTATTTATCGCATTCGTAACTCGACGGGACATTATAAAATTTATAAGCAAGTCCTCAGTCTGATGCACGCGATTTTTAACGCAAAATATATCGCATTCACAACACGACGGGACTTTGATAATAAATATTTCAACAAAGTCCGCAGTCTGATGTACGCGACTACTTGCATTTTATAAGCAACATCTGCAACACGACGGAATGTAACGGTTGCAAGCGCTCAAAAATTAAAGAAAGCCTCTGTCTGATTTATGTCACAAAACGAACACATTTACGAAGGGGCTTCTCTTCTACACATTCTACACGACTATTTTGGAGGAGCTAAGAACGTGCAGGCTAATCCGACTTGTGTATAATTTAGACTCCGCTCGAACACGCTCCTCTCATATAAGCGCGCGCGACCCAGACACGTTCCACTATGTGGACTGGCCGAGCGGTATACTTGCAGAGCAGCGACCGCTCCGCTGCTACGCTCCGTGGTCGAACGTGGCTGGTCGGCCTGAGATCTCGCGTCGCGGACCAGAAGTGTAGAGCTCGTGCGACTCTCGCGGGCCAGAAGTGTAACGCTTGGGTTCCCAGTACACAATTTGTTTAGAACGCATTGTAAATTGTGGAATTTCATATATTTGAAGATAATTTACTTTATTATATTTACACAATATACAGTGTGTCTCATTTTAAATGAAAAAACACCCAAATATTTCGGTTAATTTTAACCGAATCGATGCGTTCTTGTTTTCTGCATGTAGAGCTCCAAAATCTGCACCTGCGTGATAATTATTATTTTTTACAGACCGAAATCCCAGCCTACTGCGATTTAATAAAGAGGCCACAAATGACTAAATCGTATTCGGAATTTTTTTATCAACAAATCTTATAAGGAGAATTTGCTCAGGATGGCTCCAAATGGCTAAATCAGAAATTTAAGGAAAAAATGAAAATGTTGAATATCTTGAAGAATCACAAAATAACGAAAAATTCAATATTTTTGTAACATATTGGGTGCTGTGAAATAAAAAAAAACAATTGAAATGAATTGATTTGACATTTGCTATCGGCTATGGATGGATAAAGCTTACGATTCGCAAAAAAAGTTGAAATTATTAAGATAGTGTAAGATTTTCGTTCTTCTTAGCAATTTCAAGTTACACCCCAACTAATCTGTTGCAATGTGCCACGAACAGCAAACATATGCGCTTCCATTGTTTTTTTAATTCACATCACCCGTTATGTTGCAAAAATATTGACGTTTTCTTTATTTTATGATTCTTCCTCAACAAATTCGACATTTATATTTTTTCTGAATATTGGAATTTAGCCATTTGGAACGATCCTGAGGAACTTTTCTTTATAAAATTTTTCGATAAAGAAATGCCTCATACGATTTCGTTATTTTTGGCATCTTTATTAAAACGCAGTAGGCTGGGATTTCGATCTATAAACAAAGTTGAGTATTACCCAGGTGCAGATTTTGGAGCTCTACATGCAGAAAAAAAGAACGCATTGATTAGGTTAAAATTAACCGAAATATTTGTGTGGTTCCAGTTAAAATGAGACACACGGCATTTAATTTTTTTTAAATATCGACGATTATTACTCATTGACTGACTATTTCAACAGTACAACGTCGTAATGCTTGTTTCCAAATAAAATAACGAAAAATAGAAAAATTTAAAAAAATTCTATGAATATTTTTAATTATACAGCGTTAGTACAAGTCCCGGGACGGTCAGTTGTCTCCGTTATTTTTTAAGATTTTACTTTGAGACTTGGTGTCCCGGCACAATTTAATATGGAAAATTCAAAACTGTTTTTAAAAATTTTCCTGGACTTCCGGTTAAATCGGAATTGACCCTAACAATCGTATGTTTCAATGCAATCAATTTTTTCTCAAGGGATTCGGAATCTACGAATTTTTTTAAAGTAGAGAACATGTATCATACTTGACAAGAAGTCAAGTCACGGCCACCCTGAATTTTTAGAAACATCGAAGAAGTTTGTCAACAAGCAATATTTTTCAAAACCGCAAGTACACGTCAACCTAAATTTTTTAATATAAATTTACCTGCCCAATTACATTTCCTTTTATTTGTTTTTGCTTTTTTAAAATTTATTAATTGTTCACAATCAGCCAAAATAGGAAAAACTATTTTTAGTCCCGGAAAAAAATGCAAGGCACTCTTGTTCTAGCTTATTCGCTTGCTCGCTCGTCGTATCTATCGCTCTTCAATGTATCAGTCGCATAATTTGAGAACGGATTGAAATATAGAGGTGAAACTGGGTTTACACTTTACAGCTATTTTTCCCGAAAATTAAGGTGGGGATTGCTTCAGGGCCTTATCGGACCAGGGGGTGGGAGTTGGGGATCAAAAACTGAAAAATTATTAATTGTATTAATTGGAGAATTAGTGGAGGTATCTTCCTGAAACTCGGTATGCACGTTCGACCCTCAAGTCGAGCCTCAAGGGAGCCGTTTTTCGAGAACGGTGTCCTGAATTCATGTTCATAACTGAGGAAAGACTTGGGTGGTAATTTCACTTTTTTTAAATGAAATTTTACCATTGGTTTTATGGTGATTCCTTGAAGCATGTTATCGGTTTTTACAATTTTGCTGGTAAATTGTGAGCATTTTCAAAAAAATTTAACAGCCAAAAAAGCTTTAAAATTGAACGAAGAATAACACCGCATAGACAAATTACCAACATTTAAAAACATAAAAATGATCAAGAACAAATAATATTGGGACTCTGGTCGGAAGTAAAGCATTACAGGGAATGCATTACTGTAATGAAATTACTTTAGCTGGTAATGAGTAATTGTAATGCATTACTTTTTTACCCTTATTTGACAAACGCAAAAATAAAACTTACGGCAAGGAAAGGTCAGATAAATTTAATTTTGTGAAATGAAATAACCACCACAGGAAATGTATGTTTGCCTATCGCCTCCCAAGCAAACATTGATGCAGTCCGAGGAAGCTTTCCTGCTTTATTTTTTATGTAGTGATATTCACTGCAATTACTTCGGATTAAATATTTCTAGAATTGAAATAATTTCCTACGAATATTATACCAGGTGGTCATTTTATCTTGAGACTGGCAAGACTGGCAATGGGAAAGGAAGCATTTTAGAAAAAAATGTTTTGTATAAAAATTTTATTACTTCGAGGGGGAAAATAGATGACATAATCGCCATTTTGAGTC
Source organism: Pycnomerus fuliginosus (assembly GCA_963924575.1). NCBI lineage: Eukaryota > Metazoa > Arthropoda > Insecta > Coleoptera > Zopheridae > Pycnomerus > Pycnomerus fuliginosus. The sequence goes on from CAWUQC010000004.1 coordinate 10,669, forward strand.
AAGGCGATTTTCTGGAATGACGCATAACTGATCTCCAAATCTGTTACTGACAATTAAAAATTTACGAAATGTCACATTAAAAGTAATGTTTCAAGTAATGCATTACATTTATTGAGTAATTGTAATGGTAATGCATTACTTTTTTAAAAAAGTAATAAGTAATTGTAATGCATTTCAATTTTGACGGAGTTATGTGTAATGGTAATGAATTACTTTTAAAAAGTAATGCTTTTTTGGATAATGTCTGAAGTACCATGAGGAGTTGCCTCTTGGTCTGCAACAATACTGTACAAAATTTCAGAATCCTGCGATACACCATTCGGAAGATATTAAATAAAAACGATTAAAAATGAAGAATTTTGGCGGCTTATAACCTCAAGAGGAATAACAATTTACCTAAATATTTTTGAACCAAACCTCATGATTTTAACAGTAGATTATGTGGTATGAACGATGTGGTGTCGCTCAGACTCACCCTGTATATTTCATTTATTTTTTCTGAAACACTATTGAACTGGAAAGGGCATATTATTGTTATTGAGGTCGATAGCTGTTGCATTGTTAGATCAAAAACCTTAACGACATTTTAATTTTCAAAAAATTTCATTTTAGTGGTGAAAAATATTAATTTATAGCTAATGCAACATGTTTAAATTCTGTATAAAACTAGAAGATTTTACCGTCTCCGAGACTGCCAATATTTTTTATTGTTTTAATAAATTGATTGATTTTATTCTTCTTTTTTCCCAGGTTCGTCGACCATCACATTAATATTCCCTGATCATCGAGGGACTAGCAAAAACTACGGAGTTTTTAGTGAAATTGACGATCTCGCACTCCATTGTTAATCTGAAGAAATAATTGTAAATTATATTAGGTACATTGTGTTTATAATTATAAATGTAGTAGATAATTAATTTTGCCAGTAAATATTCTTACTCTAGATAACCTGTACATGAGTTTCGATTAAATAAATTATTAATTTATGTACAAGTTCGAGTATTCACTTAAAATTTCGAATGTTTTAGTCGTTTATTCGAACTGAAAGTCAAATACATGAAAGTGAAGTTTTATGTACTCTGTTATAAATTTGTAATACCTAATGAAATGTTCCTCACGTCAAAAAAATCTATTGTTTTCAACATTCGTTCTAACTTAAGTCAAGCGATAGGTTAATTGTAAATTACATGACCTTATGCCTTGGCGAAACCCGAAAAAAAATTCATTATAAATAAATGCCATGCCACGTTCCTCCCACAATTGGAACGCCCGAGCTTGGCGAAACCGGGAAAAAAATTCATTAAAATTAAATGCGATGCCACGTTCCTTCCGGAAGTGTAGCGTCCGAGCTTGGCGAAACCGGGAAAAAAATTCATTAAAAATAAATGCAATGCCACGTTCCTTCCGGAAGTGTAGCGTCCGAGCTTGGCGAAACCGGGAAAAAAATTCATTAAAAATAAATGCGATGCCACGTTCCTTCCGGAAGTGTAGCGCCCGAGCTTGGCGAAACCGGGAAAAAAATTGATTAAAAATAAATGTGATGTCACGTTGCTTCCGGAAGTGTAGCGCCCGAGCTTGGCGAAACCGGGAAAAAAATTGATTAAAAATAAATGTGATGTCACGTTGCTTCCGGAAGTGTAGCGCCGGAGCTAACCCGAAAGAAAAATTAAAAATAAATATGATCCCACGTTCCTTCCGGAAGTGTAGCGCCGGAGCTACTTTGAAATTGTTGTCAGTCTGCGTTAAAATAAAATAAAAATACCCAATAGTCCTGTATTTCGAAGTAATATGATCCAATGTTCCTTCCGGAAGTGTAGCGCCGGAATTATAAATGTAATAAATGGCTACTGAACTGTGAAAAATGGTGAACAGTAAGTCTATTTAGAAGTGTAGCGCTCACATACGAATTAAAAAAAAGACCTATATTCCTGTATTTCCAAGTACTCTGGCGGCATATTAGGGGTCTCGTCTAACCGACAAGACGAATCCCCAAGCCCAGGGCTGAGTCTCAACAGATCGCAGCGTGGAAACTGCTCTACCGGACACAACACCCTGCCAGGTACGTAAGTCGTCTACAGACAATTCCAAGTTCCGACATCGAACTAAACACCCATGATCGACCGTCGAGAGACCTGATCGGACTTGGCAAGGATCGATCCCGCCGCCGATCGTTGGTCCCGCGGTAAACAGGGCTCGTGCGACGGTCGACGCGAACGTCGATCGCCTAATAAAGTCACATTGTTTTGAGCCTTTCGACTCACGGAACTCCTAAAGGCATCATTGCCACCTTTGGCTAGAAAGGATACGGCCTTAGAGGCGTTCAGGCATAATCCCACGGATGGTAGCTTCGCACCACCGCCCGCTCGAGCGAGTGCGTGTACCAAATGTCCGAACCTGCGGTTCCTCTCGTACTGAGCAGGATTACTATCGCAACGACCAGTCATCAGTAGGGTAAAACTAACCTGTCTCACGACGGTCTAAACCCAGCTCACGTTCCCTATTAGCGGGTGAAGAACACAAGCGCGTGGGTCAATATTTTTAGCGTGGATCAATATTTTCTGTAGGAGACGAGAAATGTGGATACAATTGTATTCTTGCTGTATACACAGGCGCGTGGATCAGTATAGCCGGGTGGGTTAAAACTTTTTGTAGATGGTATCGATGAAAGTAATAAGGCGTTTTCAATGAAACATGAATTTATTGTAGTAAGAATTTAATAAGCTTGAAATGAAACGTGAATTTATTATAAAGTGGAAACATGAATGTATTGAATATGTACAAATTAATAATAGACAATATGATAATTAAAAAAATATTTACAAAGTACTTAGAACATATTTACAATGAAACGTGAATTTATGTTAAACTGGAAAGATGAATGCATTGAGTATTTACAAACGAATTATAGAGAATACGATAATGTAGACAATATTTACAAAGTATTTAAAACATATTTACAAAATATATACAAAGTCCTGTCGATCCTCCTGCAAAACGTATGGCGTCAGTCCTGTCGATCGTATTGGAAATAGTGAGGAGTCACTACTCCTGTCGGAAAACCTGGAAAAAGGAAAAAAGTAAACGAAATGAATGGCAAAATGTTAGTACATCCATGTAGTGGGTGTAAAACTGAAAAAAAAAGCTGAAAAAGAAGGTAAAAAAAATGCTGAAAGAAAAGCTGGAAAGAAATGCTGGAAAAAAATGCTGAAAAAAAAAACTGAAAAAAAATGCTGAAAGAAATGTGAAAGAGAAAGTGGAAAAAAAGCAGAAAAACGAAGAAAATAGATTTGAGAGAATATGCCGTTTCCAAAACATTTTCAGTCAGAAGAGTCGTCGGAAGCATACAGTAAGTCGGGCCTCACTGCTGTTGTAAAAAAGTGTCCAGTTGTTCCAGCCGTGGCGGCTGTGGACACTCTTCTCCTCAACTGACTTTCCGTATGGAACGGTATCTCTTGTTCGTGGTCGGGAAAAGGCGGCAAGATGGGTACTGGAGTGGCCCGACATTCTTCTTCTTGGCGAAGTAAAATGTTTACCCAGTCGTCGTTGTCGGCAGTCAGTAACAGTTCTTCCGTCGCATCTGGCGGCACAGCGACGGTAGGTCGCGGAAGCGGCGGCGCCGGTACCGTGACAGCAGAGGTGGAATCTTCGAGTACGTTGCGGTAAACGACGTTCCTCGTAAATTTCCTGCCTCCCCTGTATCGAAACTTCCCCTGCTGCGGACCGTCCTTGACGAAAATTTTCAGATTTTCCGATGTACCCACTCTGCTCATCGCAACGTAGAGCTGACCATGGCTGAAGCACGGACCGTCGAGGTATATACCAACTTTGGAAAACGTCTGTCCCTGAGCCTTATTGATAGTCATGGCGTACGCCGGCTTGATGGGAAACTGTTTCCTCACCATCGGTTTCGGAAGGCCCGTTCCTTCAACAGCCGTCGTTTTGACTTTAGGAATGCAGATGGTCTTTCCTTTTTCCCGGCCAGACACGATTTTCACCGTGATGACGTTTTCCAAAAGCTCGGTAACTCGCAGCCTGGTTCCGTTACACAAGCCCGACTCCACGTCTATGTTTCGGAGCAGCATTACGACGGCGCCGTGTTTCAGAGTCAGCTCGTACGGTGGCAGGTAGGCCGTGGTGATGCTGTTCAGCAGATCGTCGGGCACGTGCAAATCGTCTTCCGGATCGGCCAGATAGGTATCTTGAGCAAAGTACGTTTTGGCCGGCCCCGTAATTCGATTCAACATTATGCTGTTGACCTCGTTTACGGAAACGTTCCTGGGACAAAGTACTGCTCTCGTCGCCAACACATCCGATCCTCCTCGTAAGGTTTCCGCATCGAAGACGTGATCTATCAGACCGTCGAGATCGTCGGATAGAAATTGTCCGGGAATTTCTATCAGGTCCTTCGGCGCTCCGTAGCACGTTTCGGGCATGTTAACTATCGGCACTTTACCGTCCCCGATCTTGATGAGGAATTCCGGAAACGACGCAGCAGCACCAGCAGCAGCAGCAATTGGGACGACGGCGCCACCGGCATTCCGATGTCGCATATTTTGGCGAAGACGTAGCTTCACCACCGACGACCAAAACGGTAAAGCCCGAAGACTTTCGCTTATGATCTCACCGGCGTGAGCTCCCGGCATGACGGGCAACAACTGCCGGAAATCGCCACCGAAAACTACGATCTTTCCTCCCATCGGTTCGTCATTGTTCATCAATTTGCGCAGATATTTGTCTACCGCCAACACAGCTTTCCTCGGAGCCATCGGTGCCTCGTCCCAAATTATCATCGCCACGTTCTTGATGCGATCCGCTTCTGGTGAATTTTCCGGATGACCGGCAACCGTATTCTCCTTCAAATGCAACGGTAGACGGAAAGTGTTGTGAACAGTGCGTCCCCGATTGAGTAATGTAGCCGCCATTCCCGTCCACGCTACAGCCAGGTAATCCTTCCGTAAGTCGTTCACGATCACATCTTGGATGGCGTTATACAAGAAAGTCTTTCCCGTGCCGCCCGGACCGTCGACATAGAAAACGTTACTTGGCGGCGGCGCACGTCCGCTCGTGATGTAGACGTTGAGGGCGTTCATTATGGTATCGTAGGATGTCCTTTGGTCCGTATTCAAGTCGACGACGGGATGAGCAGCAGCAGCAGCACCAGCAGCAGGCGGTCCGTCGTTCCTGTCAGAAGAAATGGTGTCGATCAGCTGGGCGAACGTGACGGGAACTTGACCCAAGAGAACGGGATCCGTTAACGTGAGGTGAGGTAATCCGAGCCTGGCTAAATCCGGCGGAGGTTGCAAATTCGACCGGTTCAAATAGGTTAGAATGTGGTAGAGGGCCTTCTGTTCGGATACATCGAGGGGCTCGCCGCGATGTCTCCTTTGAAAATCCTGCACCATATATTCTTTGAATCGATCGTACATCCTCCTCACGTTACGGATGTCCCCGTCTTCGGTGATCATGCTGACACAAGTCAGCGCGAACAGCTCCCTTATCTGGAAGGGCGACTTCGTCCCCACCACCTCTTCCAATGCCGACTCGTACGTGTTCGGATCCGCCAACAAATGGAGAGAGCGACAGGCCGCCTCGAACGTGTCATGTAATTGTCCGTTGACGTTCCTCAGTTGTTGGAAAGAGGCGGCACCTCTCGTCACCTTGAGCAACAGCCTAAGGTAGAACTTTTCGCCTTCTCTCATCGGCGCTTCGGCCAATACACCGACCGTCTTGCTGATTTGCCTCCTGGGCTGCCACGTAGAATCGGCATTCTGCCAGGTGTAATGTTCGGGAATTTCGGCGTACTTGTAGACTCGCGCATCCCGATTACGTCCGTTCAAATCGAACCACGCCATCAACTTGGAGGACTTCCCGGCTTGGAGCAATATCGCGTCGTCGTCTTGGTTCTCCTCGAACATTACTTCCTGCTGATCAGGTAAATGAACCGGCAAAACCACGACGGCGTGCGACCTATCGCTCATCTGAAACTCGAACAGTCTCCAGATGGCCTCCGTCGAACTGACGTAACGGTAGTCCTGGTACTGGCGCACCTCGTCCCAGTCCAACGTCCCACCGTCGGCGCCGCGCTGCTGATCTTCCTGGGCCTGAACGGTGATGTAATCCGCCCCTTTCTCAACGTATTTATGCAGGTACTTGATCGTCTGGATCGAACCGCAACATTCCACGTTGATGTGGCAGTCGTACCGAGCGGATAGGTATTTGTTGTGGGGAACAATCCTGGTGTTGTCGATGGCCGTGCCCTCGTACATGATGGTCCTGCCGTCGTTGGGTCTCCTATAATCGGGTTGCCGAATGGGGTTGTTTCCCAGCAAGACGGTGTGTTCGTTCTGAGGCTTCGGATACCGTTTGCTGCACAGTCCGTCGACCATGCAGACGGCCTCGGGATGTGAAATCGGTCCGCACGGTCTGTGGATGTAATGCTGTTTGACGAGAGCGAACATCCTCGGCTCAGTCTCCTCGTCGGGTATAACGGCACTGACGGCGCAATCCACGGCCTCCTCGGAATCCAACTTGTCCTCGGGACGCAGGGTCACCAATATGTGCGCGTGCGGCAAGCCCCTCTTCTGGAACTCCACCGCGTACATATAGTTCAGGATGACACCGAATATTTGTCCGTTCGCAATTTCGTCGATCAGATCGAGAAGTTTCGAATGGAAAACTCTGCACACGAGATCGGGTCTGTGCTCGTACTTCTGCTTGTACTCCAAGTTGTCGGAAATCTCCTTCCATTTCGGATTGCACGTCATGGTGATGAAAAGATCCGGCTTCCCGTGTCTGGCGACGATGGACATCGCGTCCAGGAACTTTCGTCTCCGATCTCTGGGTCCCCCGACGAACGCAGACGGCAACACCAAAATCTTTCCGATCCTCAAGTTCTCGGTTTCCGCACGCTCCCGCAAGTATCTGTTGAGGGACGTGTAATCGGACACCCTCAACTCCTTCTGGTGTTGTTTGATCCACCATAAGTTATTCGCCTCGCTCCTCACCCAGGCATCCACGATGTACTGTTGAAACAGTTTCCCGCTATGGTGGAGGATCGAGAAGAAATCCCTGATCTGGAGTCGGTATCGATAGAACTCGAGGATCGTGACCGATCGGCGTGCGTCCCGTCCCCCTTCGGCGGGACCCCCTTCGTCGTCACCGGGATGTTGTTCCCCTACCGGGATGTGTCTCCTTGCGGTTTCGTAAGTGTGCTTGATCGTGTAGTCGTAGCCGATTTCCCCGTATGGAAACAGAAGCGGATAGACCATGGGATCCGTGAGCCTGTTCAAATTCTTCAACTCGTGGCGCTGACCCACGTCTCTCGGATACAGTTTCAGGTCGACTTGAAACGGCGGCTCGTTTCCCTCGAATACCGCCGCGATGTCGCTCCTGCTGGTCGGTAGGTTGTGGGTCCGCAGTTCCCTGTTGATGTTTTCCTTGAAACCGACGACGATATTCCTTACGGGATCGTCGTTCGGATTTCCCCTGATACGTCTCATGTCGTCCAGCACTTCCCTCATCGTCATGTACGATATAATCCACGGATTGACACGTCTGAGAAGATTCTCCAACGTGGCGATCGTAGTGGGATTTAATCGGTCTCCCACGAAAGCGGAACGACGTTCGATCGCATCCTCGGCATCAAGGAAATAGTAGTTGTTCCTGATCGGCTCACGGTTGGTCTGTGAAGGCAGCGGTTCCACGTAATGGTAAATCTGACCGCACACGTTGAAACACCAGGCACCCTGTCCTCGATTTCTGTCCTCGGGAATCTTCGCTTTAAACGAAGCCATTCCAAAGAGACTGTTCGCGGACCTGACGTTCTCCCGGTAGTTTACAGCTTGGCTGGAATCTTCCGTCAACAGTCTTCGCAGTTCCGGGGGACACGGACGGAGATCAGGCAATTGGACTTTTCCAAAATTGCAACACAGAAATCGACCCCGTTCGCGCACCATCACGCGCTCCCGTGTGAAGAATTTGGCGGAGCAATTCGCGCAGATGTCCGTCAGTTGTCCCAAAGAGTGCTGGTCCACCGCTTCGACGTTCTGGGTGCGTAAGGCTAAACGATACGTGACCCTATGCGGTATTTCCGCGTGTCTTCTACGTGGAACCATCGGAACGTGCAGATCAATCATTCCTCCCGCCACCACCAACGGAGGCGTTATCGGCACAGCGGGTAAGGGGGTAATGGGCGTCTCCGTTGAGGTAGACGACTCGTCGGCGGCGGCGGCGTCTTCCTCGTCGGCAGATTGGTCGGATTCGTGAAATTGTTCCGATTGAATGGACGCCGAAGCCAATCGGTCAATTTCATCGGTCCTACGTAATAGCACGACGGGGTCTTGATCGTCAGGAAGTGATGATGATACCGGTGTAGTTTCCGACGATAGCTGAGCCAATCGGTCAATTTCGTCGGCCCTGCGCAATAGTACGACGGGTGTAGTTTCCGACGATAGCTGAGCCAATCGGTCAATTTCGTCGGTCCTACGTAATAATACGACGGGGTCTTGATCGTCAGGAAGTGATGATGATACTGGTGTAGTTTCCGAAGATAGCTGAGCCGCCCTCCTATCGTGCGTCTTTCTTCGTTTAGCGGCCAACTTAGCATAATATCGGCTTTGACTCATGGCGAAGATGACGATGGCGTCCCTCGGAAGTAGCGTCAATATCAACACGAGCTCGCTTTAGACCAATAATAGGTAGTTCTATGTGAGTTAGTTCTATGTGAGTATTGTGGTTAAGCGAGACTCATGTGACAGTGTCCGGGCTAGCTCGTACTCAAGGTGGTGATTGGTCGGTCGTAGCGGTACACAAGAAATCGTTGCAGAGTTTTTGTTAGGCGGCACTAGTCAACACCCAACTACTAACATCCGCGAGAATTCGTGTTCGATCGCTGAGAAAATGTGGAGGTAAAAACAAACTTGAAATCGTTGCAGAGTTTTCGTTAGGCGGCACTAGTCAACACCTAATTAGTAACATCCGCTAGAATTCGCGTTCGATCGCTGAGAAAACTTGGAAGTGATTCACACAGAGCTTTCAACTGACGGCAATGATCACGTCAGCGTACACACATCTGCACTCTTCGACATCCAGACTTAACAGAGAGAACGATGGTAGTGAGCACGCGGCTTATATAGCGGGTGGTGTGCTGTGGTTGGCCGGAGCGTTAGGGGTGACTCGGCCGGGATTGGCGGAGCGGCTAGCAGGTGGAGTATAGGTTGGCGTGGGAGAAGTGATAAATAGGAGTGGTTCGAGCTCTTATACGTCATTTCCCGTCTGGCATTGTTTCGAGGGTGGATTTAGAGCGCTGGTAGCATGGCTGTTTCCTGAGGGAATTCGAGGATAGCTAAATGAAAATTGTGTATAACTCGCTTTAATTAGTACATTTTACAAATGGAATATTATTCAGAACGGACTGTTTCATCATTAGATCGCCGTAATACCGATTAGTAAATGATTTTCAAATACACCAAAAAAAAGTATTCTTTTAGACAATAATATTGAGCAATTTTGAGGTTACAATAAGAGGGAAAAAAAAAACGTGCTTATGTAGTTGAAAGGTCAAGGTCAAATGTTATTTTCATAATAGCGGCTATTCTGAGGTGACTATCTAATCAATGGAATGTCTTAACATTAGACTTCCTTAAGTAATAATGCTATTGAACAGGTTTTGGGTTTCAATAAGACGAAAAGAAAAAACGTAGCAATGTAGAAAATTGAAGAATTTGAAGCGCTGTGAATGGTCGCGCACGGGTTCCTCGTGTCACCCATCCAGACCCCTCACATTACTGTATTGCTTAACTTTTCTGATTCCACTACCGCGCATCGTTCCGCGTTCTAAGGTAAGTGCAAATTTCATTCCGATTGTTGCATGTAAGAAAGTTGAAGAATTTGAAGCGCTGTGATTGGTCGCGCACGGGTTCCTCGTGTCACCCATCCAAACCCCTCACATTACTTTATTGCTTAACTTTTCAGATTCCACTACCGCGCATCGTTCCGCGTTATAAGGTACGCGTTATAAGGTAAGTGCGCGCTCTTATACGTCATTTCCCGTCTGGCATTGTTTCGAGGGTGGATTTAGAGCGCTGGTAGCATGGCTGTTTCCTGAGGGAATTCGAGGATAGCTAAATGAAAATTATGTATAACTCGCTTTAATTAGTACATTTTACAAATGGAATATTATTCAGAACGGACTGTTTCATCATTAGATCGCCGTAATACCGATTAGTAAATGATTTTCAAATACACCAAAAAAAAGTATTCTTTTAGACAATAATATTGAGCAATGTTGAGGTTACAATAAGAGGAAAAAAAAAAACGTGCTTATGTAGTTGAAAGGTCAAGGTCAAATGTTATTTTCATAATAGCGGCTATTCAGAGGTGACTATCTAATCAATGGAATGTCTTAATATTAGACTTCCTTAAGTAATAATGCTATTGAACAGTTTTTGGGTTTCAATAAGACGAAAAGAAAAAACGTAGCAATTTGGAAAATTGAAGAATTTGAAGCGCTGTGATTGGTCGCGCACGGGTTCCTCGTGTCACCCATCCAGACCCCTCACATTACTTTATTGCTTAACTTTTCTGATTCCACTACCGCGCATCGTTCCGCGTTATAAGGTACGCGTTATAAGGTAAGTGCAATTTTTATTGCGGTCGTTGCATGTACTTATTGTGCATGCCATATAGGTAGTGATCAGTTTTTGGGTTTCAATAAGACGAAAACAAAAAACGTAGCAATTTAGAAAGTTGAAGAATTGGAAGCGCTGTGATTGGTCGCGCACGGGTTCCTCGTGTCACCCATCCAGACCCCTCACATTACTTTATTGCTTAACTTTTCTGATTCCACGCATCGTCCCGCGTTGTAAGGTAAGTGCAATTTTCATTCCGATCGTTGCATGTACTTATTGTGCATGCAATATTGCTATTGAACAGTTGTTGGGTTTCAATAAGACGGAAACAGAAAACGTAGGTATTTAGAAAGTAGAAGAATTTGAAGCGCTGTGATTGGTCACGCACGGGTTCGTCGTGTCACCCATCCAGACCCCTCACATTACTGTATTGCTTAACTGTGATTAGTCGCGCACGGGTTCCTTAAAAATGAAATTGATAGAGAAAAAAAAAATTAGGGCCCCCCAAATTAGGGCCCCCCCCCTTTAAAATTTAGGAAAAAAAAACTGTTGGCCCCCCCCCTTAAAAAAAAGTGAGGCGAAAAAAGTGCCCCCCCCCTTAAAAACTAAAATTAAGAAAAAAAAAAAGTGGGCCCCCCCTTCCCCTTGAGAAAAGAAAAAAGATAATAATTGAAAAAGAAAAATTTTGGCCCCCCCCCCCTCTTTGAAAAAAGAGCCCCCCCCCTTAAATTAGAAAAAAGAAAAGTTTGGGCAACCCCCCTTAAAAAAAAGTGGCGCCCCCCTCCCACTGAAAAATTATAATTGTTGAGGAAAAAGAAAATGTGAGGCCCCCCCCCTTGAAAAGTTTGGGCCCCCCCCTTTTAAAAGTTTGGTCCCGCCCCCCTCCCACTGAAAAATTATAAATGTTGAGGAAAAAAAAAATGTGGGCCCCCCCCCTTAAAAAGTTTGGGCCCCCCCTTAAAAATGAAATGTAAAAAAAAAAAAATTAGGGCCCCCCTTAAAAAAAAAAAAAGTGGCCCCTCCCCTTAAAAAATATAATTTTTGAAAAAAAAAAAAATGGGGGCCCCCCCTTTTAAAAGTTTGGGCCCCCCCCTTATAAAAGTTTGGGCCCCACCTTTTAAAAGTTTGGGCCCTACCCAAAAAAAAAATGGGGCGCCCCCCCCTTAAAAAAGAAAATGTAAAAAAAAAAAAGGAAATGTGGGCC
>CAWUQC010000004.1:27500-35000 GCA_963924575.1 Pycnomerus fuliginosus
CCGATTTGATTAATCGGCCGCTTTCGCGTTTCCAGATGCCGCGCAATCAGCACGTCACGGACTCGCAACAGACATTACATCCGCGGCCAGCACCCGATCGCTTCGCGCGTACATCCACCACGCTCCGACATCTCCGATTTGTTGGAACCGAAGACCGAGCAGTCTTTAATATAGACACGACCCTCAGCCAGGAGTGGTCCGGGAACAGTATCCGAGGACCGCAATGTGCGTTCGAAATGTCGATGTTCATGTGTCCTGCAGTTCACAAGTTGACGCGCAATTAGCTGCGTTCTTCATCGACCCACGAGCCAAGTGATCCACCGTTCAGGGTAATCTTTTAAGTTTTCTCGACTACTCTCCCAGTTGCGAACAACAAAGAGACATGACCAGAAATATATAAAGGTTTTGATTTTCATAATGTTATAACTGTATGCACGGAGTTGAACGGGCGCTTTCCTTTACGGGAAAGCACGCCAGTCCCCGTGCAACGTTTAGAACGTCTGCCGCATTCACGACGAGACACTACCGACACACCATCAACGATACCAAGCAGGATGTGAGGTGTTCCTCGGAGCGTCCGACCAATGCGTCGACGAGCGTCCTGAATCTTTTAGTGAGAGCTGCATCGCTATCACGACGGCCGGGCGAAAGTCATTTAAAACCCACGGAAAGGACACCGCACCGATGCGCTCTTAACGACGAACATTGCCGACGAAAAGAGTCACTCTATCGAGAACGGTTTCGCTTTCCTTCAGCGGGAGCGATCGCTACCGCCCTCGATCCCATGTGATGGGATGAGCGGATTGCGACATCACTCGCCGACTCAGGTACCCGAAAACTGTTTACTCGAATCATCGTAACCTACAGGAAGCACTCCATCGAGTACACGAAAGAACTTCCACGAGGTAACGCAACGATCGAGCCAGCGCCGCGTGACAACTTTGCGATGCTGCCTTGACTGCACCATAGATTGCCATAGTTCAAATTTAGCTTTCGACAGCCTTTGGAAGCGCCATTTAGACGTTTCCGTGGGGCGACAGTCGCGCTAAAAACGTGACCGTCGTCTCTGTACGAGAGCATATTCATTAATGAAGCGTGTGCAGCATCAACAACACATGCCACGCATCGACCGCAAACGATCGTTTCGTGTATTATGTGTGTGCGAGACACGTTAATGATCCTTCCGCAGGTTCACCTACGGAAACCTTGTTACGACTTTTACTTCCTCTAAATGATCAAGTTTGGTCATCTTCCCAGCAACATCGGCGACGCCGAAACGCCACCGCGTACCAGTCCGAAGACCTCACTAAATCATTCAATCGGTAGTAGCGACGGGCGGTGTGTACAAAGGGCAGGGACGTAATCAACGCGAGCTTATGACTCGCGCTTACTGGGAATTCCTCGTTCATGGGGAACAATTGCAAGCCCCAATCCCTAGCACGAAGGAGGTTCAGCGGGTTACCCGGGCCGCTCGGCCAGGGAGGACACGCTGATTCCTTCAGTGTAGCGCGCGTGCGGCCCAGAACATCTAAGGGCATCACAGACCTGTTATTGCTCAATCTCGTGCGGCTAAGTGCCGCCTGTCCCTCTAAGAAGAATTGTTTGTACGCCGACAGTAAAAACCGCGCACGGTCAACGAGCGAACCCGCGACCGGCGGGCCTTTGGGATGTCGAAATACGCCTATTTAGCAGGCTAGAGTCTCGTTCGTTATCGGAATTAACCAGACAAATCGCTCCACCAACTAAGAACGGCCATGCACCACCACCCACCGAATCAAGAAAGAGCTCTCAATCTGTCAATCCTTCCGGTGTCCGGGCCTGGTGAGGTTTCCCGTGTTGAGTCAAATTAAGCCGCAGGCTCCACTCCTGGTGGTGCCCTTCCGTCAATTCCTTTAAGTTTCAGCTTTGCAACCATACTTCCCCCGGAACCCAAAAGCTTTGGTTTCCCGGAAGCTGCCCGCCGAGTCATCGGAGGAACGTCGGCGGATCGCTAGCTGGCATCGTTTATGGTTAGAACTAGGGCGGTATCTGATCGCCTTCGAACCTCTAACTTTCGTTCTTGATCAATGAAAACGTTTTTGGCAAATGCTTTCGCTTATGTTCGTCTTGCGACGATCCAAGAATTTCACCTCTAACGTCGCAATACGAATGCCCCCATCCGTTCCTATTAATCATTACCTCGGGGTTCCGAAAACCAACAAAATAGAACCGAGGTCCTATTCCATTATTCCATGCACACAGTATTCAGGCGAAATTTTAGCCTGCTTTAAGCACTCTAATTTGTTCAAAGTAAACGTGCCGGCCCACCTCGACACTCAATGAAGAGCACCGCGGGGGGATTGATTTGGGCCGCCCTCGCGAGCTAAGCCCACCGGCAGGACGTCCCGCGGCACGCCAGTTAACACCGCGAACGATGAACCGGCGGCGCGAGACACAGATTCGACTACGAGCTTTTTAACCGCAACAACTTTAATATACGCTATTGGAGCTGGAATTACCGCGGCTGCTGGCACCAGACTTGCCCTCCAATTGATCCTCGTTAAAGGGTTTAGAGTGTACTCATTCCGATTACGGGGCCTCGGATGAGTCCCGTATCGTTATTTTTCGTCACTACCTCCCCGTGCCGGGAGTGGGTAATTTGCGCGCCTGCTGCCTTCCTTGGATGTGGTAGCCGTTTCTCAGGCTCCCTCTCCGGAATCGAACCCTGATTCCCCGTTACCCGTTACAACCATGGTAGGCGCAGAACCTACCATCGACAGTTGATAAGGCAGACATTTGAAAGATGCGTCGCCGGTTCGAGACCGTGCGATCAGCGTAAAGTTATTCAGAGTCACCAAGTTGTACGATGACGGAGACCGCCACCGATTGGTTTTGATCTAATAAAAGCGCTCCTTCCGTCTCCGGTCGGAGCTCTGTTTGCATGTATTAGCTCTAGAATTACCACAGTTATCCAAGTAAATGTGGGTACGATCTAAGGAACCATAACTGATTTAATGAGCCTTTCGCGGTTTCACCTTAATTTGGCTTGTACTGAGACATGCATGGCTTAATCTTTGAGACAAGCATATGACTACTGGCAGGATCAACCAGGGAGCTGCGCGTTCTTGGAACATCCACTGCAACTTTACAGAAGCTATAGATGTATTCCATTTGAACATGCACGCTCTCCATTCGCCAAATCGGAATAGACGTTATGACCACATTATCCGATAGTCCTACTCGATAACTTAACACCGATGGACTATTTCGACATGCATGGAATGTACTTCACAAACCGAAATGCGAACTTGAAAGCAGACGTGTTCGCGTGCTTGCGGAATGCATCCATAGAGGAGCATCACGCCACGCTCGATGTCTTTGACTTTGTAATAATACAGTGGTGAGCGACCGTCGGCTGATAACACACATCTTGTAGAGAAGACTTTCATCATAACCTTCAAGTACTGTGAATGGGCCTCAGAGCCGCCACACCAAAAGAATTATTGTTACCGACTGTTTAAAGTCGGACGAAAACTTCAAACATTCTCTCGACCCTTCGCTAGTTTGAAAGCGACACGGTATTCGATAGAATCGTTTCTTATAAATCTCACTCGGACAGAAGAGAGCTGTTGCAAATTTTGTTGCGATAATCCCAGAGGACTCACGCATTTCGTTTGACCGCATAAGGACCGCTAACGAATATACGCTCGCTAAATCCGCGGTCTCGCTGTGGATGTCGATGCAGACTGCGTGCCCCGAAGAACAAAGAATCAAAGCCAACAACGACGTATGTGCAGTAATATCACTAAAAACACGACGGACTTGCCAAATTTTGAGCGTCTTCTTCAACACGTTGAAAATTCACTGTCTGATGCTTGCCACTTATTTATCGCATTCGTAACTCGACGGGACATTATAAAATTTATAAGCAAGTCCTCAGTCTGATGCACGCGATTTTTAACGCAAAATATATCGCATTCACAACACGACGGGACTTTGATAATAAATATTTCAACAAAGTCCGCAGTCTGATGTACGCGACTACTTGCATTTTATAAGCAACATCTGCAACACGACGGAATGTAACGGTTGCAAGCGCTCAAAAATTAAAGAAAGCCTCTGTCTGATTTATGTCACAAAACGAACACATTTACGAAGGGGCTTCTCTTCTACACATTCTACACGACTATTTTGGAGGAGCTAAGAACGTGCAGGCTAATCCGACTTGTGTATAATTTAGACTCCGCTCGAACACGCTCCTCTCATATAAGCGCGCGCGACCCAGACACGTTCCACTATGTGGACTGGCCGAGCGGTATACTTGCAGAGCAGCGACCGCTCCGCTGCTACGCTCCGTGGTCGAACGTGGCTGGTCGGCCTGAGATCTCGCGTCGCGGACCAGAAGTGTAGAGCTCGTGCGACTCTCGCGGGCCAGAAGTGTAACGCTTGGGTTCCCAGTACACAATTTGTTTAGAACGCATTGTAAATTGTGGAATTTCATATATTTGAAGATAATTTACTTTATTATATTTACACAATATACAGTGTGTCTCATTTTAAATGAAAAAACACCCAAATATTTCGGTTAATTTTAACCGAATCGATGCGTTCTTGTTTTCTGCATGTAGAGCTCCAAAATCTGCACCTGCGTGATAATTATTATTTTTTACAGACCGAAATCCCAGCCTACTGCGATTTAATAAAGAGGCCACAAATGACTAAATCGTATTCGGAATTTTTTTATCAACAAATCTTATAAGGAGAATTTGCTCAGGATGGCTCCAAATGGCTAAATCAGAAATTTAAGGAAAAAATGAAAATGTTGAATATCTTGAAGAATCACAAAATAACGAAAAATTCAATATTTTTGTAACATATTGGGTGCTGTGAAATAAAAAAAAACAATTGAAATGAATTGATTTGACATTTGCTATCGGCTATGGATGGATAAAGCTTACGATTCGCAAAAAAAGTTGAAATTATTAAGATAGTGTAAGATTTTCGTTCTTCTTAGCAATTTCAAGTTACACCCCAACTAATCTGTTGCAATGTGCCACGAACAGCAAACATATGCGCTTCCATTGTTTTTTTAATTCACATCACCCGTTATGTTGCAAAAATATTGACGTTTTCTTTATTTTATGATTCTTCCTCAACAAATTCGACATTTATATTTTTTCTGAATATTGGAATTTAGCCATTTGGAACGATCCTGAGGAACTTTTCTTTATAAAATTTTTCGATAAAGAAATGCCTCATACGATTTCGTTATTTTTGGCATCTTTATTAAAACGCAGTAGGCTGGGATTTCGATCTATAAACAAAGTTGAGTATTACCCAGGTGCAGATTTTGGAGCTCTACATGCAGAAAAAAAGAACGCATTGATTAGGTTAAAATTAACCGAAATATTTGTGTGGTTCCAGTTAAAATGAGACACACGGCATTTAATTTTTTTTAAATATCGACGATTATTACTCATTGACTGACTATTTCAACAGTACAACGTCGTAATGCTTGTTTCCAAATAAAATAACGAAAAATAGAAAAATTTAAAAAAATTCTATGAATATTTTTAATTATACAGCGTTAGTACAAGTCCCGGGACGGTCAGTTGTCTCCGTTATTTTTTAAGATTTTACTTTGAGACTTGGTGTCCCGGCACAATTTAATATGGAAAATTCAAAACTGTTTTTAAAAATTTTCCTGGACTTCCGGTTAAATCGGAATTGACCCTAACAATCGTATGTTTCAATGCAATCAATTTTTTCTCAAGGGATTCGGAATCTACGAATTTTTTTAAAGTAGAGAACATGTATCATACTTGACAAGAAGTCAAGTCACGGCCACCCTGAATTTTTAGAAACATCGAAGAAGTTTGTCAACAAGCAATATTTTTCAAAACCGCAAGTACACGTCAACCTAAATTTTTTAATATAAATTTACCTGCCCAATTACATTTCCTTTTATTTGTTTTTGCTTTTTTAAAATTTATTAATTGTTCACAATCAGCCAAAATAGGAAAAACTATTTTTAGTCCCGGAAAAAAATGCAAGGCACTCTTGTTCTAGCTTATTCGCTTGCTCGCTCGTCGTATCTATCGCTCTTCAATGTATCAGTCGCATAATTTGAGAACGGATTGAAATATAGAGGTGAAACTGGGTTTACACTTTACAGCTATTTTTCCCGAAAATTAAGGTGGGGATTGCTTCAGGGCCTTATCGGACCAGGGGGTGGGAGTTGGGGATCAAAAACTGAAAAATTATTAATTGTATTAATTGGAGAATTAGTGGAGGTATCTTCCTGAAACTCGGTATGCACGTTCGACCCTCAAGTCGAGCCTCAAGGGAGCCGTTTTTCGAGAACGGTGTCCTGAATTCATGTTCATAACTGAGGGGAAAGACTTGGGTGGTAATTTCACTTTTTTTAAATGAAATTTTACCATTGGTTTTATGGTGATTCCTTGAAGCATGTTATCGGTTTTTACAATTTGCTGGTAAATTGTGAGCATTTCAAAAAAATTTAACAGCCAAAAAAAGCTTTAAAATTGAACGAAGAATAACACCGCATAGACAAATTACCAACATTTAAAACATAAAAATGATCAAGAACAAATAATATTGGGACTCTGGTCGGAAGTAAAGCATTACAGGAATGCATTACTGTAATGAAATTACTTTAGCTGGTAATGAGGTAATTGTAATGCATTACTTTTTTACCCTTATTTGACTAACGCAAAAATAAAACTTACGGCAAGGAAAGGTCAGATAAATTTAATTTTGTGAAATGAAATACCACCACAGGAAATGTATGTTTGCCTATCGCCCTCCCAAGCAAACATTGATGCAGTCCGAGGAAGCTTTCCTGCTTTATTTTTTATGTAGTGATATTCACTTGCAATTTCTTCGGATTAAATATTTCTAGAATTGAAATAATTTCCTACGAATATTATACCAGGTGGTCATTTTATCTTGAGACTGGCAAGACTGGCAATGGGAAAGGAAGCATTTTAGAAAAAAATGTTTTGTATAAAAATTTTTATTACTTCGAGGGGGAAAATAGATGACATAATCGCCATTTTGAGTCAAGGCGATTTTCTGGAATGACGCATAACTGATCTCCAAATCTGTTACTGACAATTAAAAATTTACGAAATGTCACATTAAAAGTAATGTTTCAAGTAATGCATTACATTTATTGAGTAATTGTAATGGTAATGCATTACTTTTTTAAAAAAGTAATAAGTAATTGTAATGCATTTCAATTTTGACGGAGTTATGTGTAATGGTAATGAATTACTTTTAAAAAGTAATGCTTTTTTGGATAATGTCTGAAGTACCATGAGGAGTTGCCTCTTGGTCTGCAACAATACTGTACAAAATTTCAGATCCTGCGATACACCATTCGGAAGATATTAAATAAAAACGATTAAAAATGAAGAATTTTGGCGGCTTATAACCTCAAGAGGAATAACAATTTACCTAAATATTTTTGAACCAAAACCTCATGATTTTAACAGTAGA
>CAWUQC010000004.1:40000-47500 GCA_963924575.1 Pycnomerus fuliginosus
GGTCCACGAAAATGAAGGCGCGGATGACGCGTACGCCATCCGTCACTCGACATCCCCGCGCCACCATCGATCCACGCTGAATCTCCCCTTTCGAACTTTCGGGTTTCTCAGGTTTACCCCTGAACGGTTTCACGTACTATTGAACTCTCTCTTCAAAGTTCTTTTCAACTTTCCCTCACGGTACTTGTTCGCTATCGGTCTCGTGGTCATATTTAGCCTTAGATGGAGTTTACCACCCTCTTAGGGCTGCACTCTCAAGCAACCCGACTCTGAGGAGAGATCCTCCCGCTATCTGCAGTGGTCACTACGGGCCTGGCACCCTCTATGGGCTGTGGCCCCGTTCAAGAAGGACTTGGACGCACCGCAAGATCTCAGGATGACGGATCCTCCCAAACACCACATTTCCCGGCGTCCGTTATCGGCCGCGGGATTCGGTGCTGGGCTTTTCCCTGTTCGCTCGCCGCTACTAAGGGAATCCTAGTTAGTTTCTTTTCCTCCGCTTAATAATATGCTTAAATTCAGCGGGTAGTCTCACCTGCTCTGAGGTCGCATGTGTCAAAAAATTAAGGTCCTTTTATAGCAGACGTTAATGGCACGCACCCCGGGCCTCCTACTTTCAAGTGGGGCGAACAGACGTCGTCGCGAGGCAACGTATGTCAAACACGTCTCGGACACGACGATCGCTTTCCACATAGAAAGAGTGGCCGTCCTTTAATGGACGTGCTACGTCGCTAGACCGCCGATTTGATTAATCGGCCGCTTTCGCGTTTCCAGATGCCGCGCAATCAGCACGTCACGGACTCGCAACAGACATTACATCCGCGGCCAGCACCCGATCGCTTCGCGCGTACATCCACCACGCTCCGACATCTCCGATTTGTTGGAACCGAAGACCGAGCAGTCTTTAATATAGACACGACCCTCAGCCAGGAGTGGTCCGGGAACAGTATCCGAGGACCGCAATGTGCGTTCGAAATGTCGATGTTCATGTGTCCTGCAGTTCACAAGTTGACGCGCAATTAGCTGCGTTCTTCATCGACCCACGAGCCAAGTGATCCACCGTTCAGGGTAATCTTTTAAGTTTTCTCGACTACTCTCCCAGTTGCGAACAACAAAGAGACATGACCAGAAATATATAAAGGTTTTGATTTTCATAATGTTATAACTGTATGCACGGAGTTGAACGGGCGCTTTCCTTTACGGGAAAGCACGCCAGTCCCCGTGCAACGTTTAGAACGTCTGCCGCATTCACGACGAGACACTACCGACACACCATCAACGATACCAAGCAGGATGTGAGGTGTTCCTCGGAGCGTCCGACCAATGCGTCGACGAGCGTCCTGAATCTTTTAGTGAGAGCTGCATCGCTATCACGACGGCCGGGCGAAAGTCATTTAAAACCCACGGAAAGGACACCGCACCGATGCGCTCTTAACGACGAACATTGCCGACGAAAAGAGTCACTCTATCGAGAACGGTTTCGCTTTCCTTCAGCGGGAGCGATCGCTACCGCCCTCGATCCCATGTGATGGGATGAGCGGATTGCGACATCACTCGCCGACTCAGGTACCCGAAAACTGTTTACTCGAATCATCGTAACCTACAGGAAGCACTCCATCGAGTACACGAAAGAACTTCCACGAGGTAACGCAACGATCGAGCCAGCGCCGCGTGACAACTTTGCGATGCTGCCTTGACTGCACCATAGATTGCCATAGTTCAAATTTAGCTTTCGACAGCCTTTGGAAGCGCCATTTAGACGTTTCCGTGGGGCGACAGTCGCGCTAAAAACGTGACCGTCGTCTCTGTACGAGAGCATATTCATTAATGAAGCGTGTGCAGCATCAACAACACATGCCACGCATCGACCGCAAACGATCGTTTCGTGTATTATGTGTGTGCGAGACACGTTAATGATCCTTCCGCAGGTTCACCTACGGAAACCTTGTTACGACTTTTACTTCCTCTAAATGATCAAGTTTGGTCATCTTCCCAGCAACATCGGCGACGCCGAAACGCCACCGCGTACCAGTCCGAAGACCTCACTAAATCATTCAATCGGTAGTAGCGACGGGCGGTGTGTACAAAGGGCAGGGACGTAATCAACGCGAGCTTATGACTCGCGCTTACTGGGAATTCCTCGTTCATGGGGAACAATTGCAAGCCCCAATCCCTAGCACGAAGGAGGTTCAGCGGGTTACCCGGGCCGCTCGGCCAGGGAGGACACGCTGATTCCTTCAGTGTAGCGCGCGTGCGGCCCAGAACATCTAAGGGCATCACAGACCTGTTATTGCTCAATCTCGTGCGGCTAAGTGCCGCCTGTCCCTCTAAGAAGAATTGTTTGTACGCCGACAGTAAAAACCGCGCACGGTCAACGAGCGAACCCGCGACCGGCGGGCCTTTGGGATGTCGAAATACGCCTATTTAGCAGGCTAGAGTCTCGTTCGTTATCGGAATTAACCAGACAAATCGCTCCACCAACTAAGAACGGCCATGCACCACCACCCACCGAATCAAGAAAGAGCTCTCAATCTGTCAATCCTTCCGGTGTCCGGGCCTGGTGAGGTTTCCCGTGTTGAGTCAAATTAAGCCGCAGGCTCCACTCCTGGTGGTGCCCTTCCGTCAATTCCTTTAAGTTTCAGCTTTGCAACCATACTTCCCCCGGAACCCAAAAGCTTTGGTTTCCCGGAAGCTGCCCGCCGAGTCATCGGAGGAACGTCGGCGGATCGCTAGCTGGCATCGTTTATGGTTAGAACTAGGGCGGTATCTGATCGCCTTCGAACCTCTAACTTTCGTTCTTGATCAATGAAAACGTTTTTGGCAAATGCTTTCGCTTATGTTCGTCTTGCGACGATCCAAGAATTTCACCTCTAACGTCGCAATACGAATGCCCCCATCCGTTCCTATTAATCATTACCTCGGGGTTCCGAAAACCAACAAAATAGAACCGAGGTCCTATTCCATTATTCCATGCACACAGTATTCAGGCGAAATTTTAGCCTGCTTTAAGCACTCTAATTTGTTCAAAGTAAACGTGCCGGCCCACCTCGACACTCAATGAAGAGCACCGCGGGGGGATTGATTTGGGCCGCCCTCGCGAGCTAAGCCCACCGGCAGGACGTCCCGCGGCACGCCAGTTAACACCGCGAACGATGAACCGGCGGCGCGAGACACAGATTCGACTACGAGCTTTTTAACCGCAACAACTTTAATATACGCTATTGGAGCTGGAATTACCGCGGCTGCTGGCACCAGACTTGCCCTCCAATTGATCCTCGTTAAAGGGTTTAGAGTGTACTCATTCCGATTACGGGGCCTCGGATGAGTCCCGTATCGTTATTTTTCGTCACTACCTCCCCGTGCCGGGAGTGGGTAATTTGCGCGCCTGCTGCCTTCCTTGGATGTGGTAGCCGTTTCTCAGGCTCCCTCTCCGGAATCGAACCCTGATTCCCCGTTACCCGTTACAACCATGGTAGGCGCAGAACCTACCATCGACAGTTGATAAGGCAGACATTTGAAAGATGCGTCGCCGGTTCGAGACCGTGCGATCAGCGTAAAGTTATTCAGAGTCACCAAGTTGTACGATGACGGAGACCGCCACCGATTGGTTTTGATCTAATAAAAGCGCTCCTTCCGTCTCCGGTCGGAGCTCTGTTTGCATGTATTAGCTCTAGAATTACCACAGTTATCCAAGTAAATGTGGGTACGATCTAAGGAACCATAACTGATTTAATGAGCCTTTCGCGGTTTCACCTTAATTTGGCTTGTACTGAGACATGCATGGCTTAATCTTTGAGACAAGCATATGACTACTGGCAGGATCAACCAGGGAGCTGCGCGTTCTTGGAACATCCACTGCAACTTTACAGAAGCTATAGATGTATTCCATTTGAACATGCACGCTCTCCATTCGCCAAATCGGAATAGACGTTATGACCACATTATCCGATAGTCCTACTCGATAACTTAACACCGATGGACTATTTCGACATGCATGGAATGTACTTCACAAACCGAAATGCGAACTTGAAAGCAGACGTGTTCGCGTGCTTGCGGAATGCATCCATAGAGGAGCATCACGCCACGCTCGATGTCTTTGACTTTGTAATAATACAGTGGTGAGCGACCGTCGGCTGATAACACACATCTTGTAGAGAAGACTTTCATCATAACCTTCAAGTACTGTGAATGGGCCTCAGAGCCGCCACACCAAAAGAATTATTGTTACCGACTGTTTAAAGTCGGACGAAAACTTCAAACATTCTCTCGACCCTTCGCTAGTTTGAAAGCGACACGGTATTCGATAGAATCGTTTCTTATAAATCTCACTCGGACAGAAGAGAGCTGTTGCAAATTTTGTTGCGATAATCCCAGAGGACTCACGCATTTCGTTTGACCGCATAAGGACCGCTAACGAATATACGCTCGCTAAATCCGCGGTCTCGCTGTGGATGTCGATGCAGACTGCGTGCCCCGAAGAACAAAGAATCAAAGCCAACAACGACGTATGTGCAGTAATATCACTAAAAACACGACGGACTTGCCAAATTTTGAGCGTCTTCTTCAACACGTTGAAAATTCACTGTCTGATGCTTGCCACTTATTTATCGCATTCGTAACTCGACGGGACATTATAAAATTTATAAGCAAGTCCTCAGTCTGATGCACGCGATTTTTAACGCAAAATATATCGCATTCACAACACGACGGGACTTTGATAATAAATATTTCAACAAAGTCCGCAGTCTGATGTACGCGACTACTTGCATTTTATAAGCAACATCTGCAACACGACGGAATGTAACGGTTGCAAGCGCTCAAAAATTAAAGAAAGCCTCTGTCTGATTTATGTCACAAAACGAACACATTTACGAAGGGGCTTCTCTTCTACACATTCTACACGACTATTTTGGAGGAGCTAAGAACGTGCAGGCTAATCCGACTTGTGTATAATTTAGACTCCGCTCGAACACGCTCCTCTCATATAAGCGCGCGCGACCCAGACACGTTCCACTATGTGGACTGGCCGAGCGGTATACTTGCAGAGCAGCGACCGCTCCGCTGCTACGCTCCGTGGTCGAACGTGGCTGGTCGGCCTGAGATCTCGCGTCGCGGACCAGAAGTGTAGAGCTCGTGCGACTCTCGCGGGCCAGAAGTGTAACGCTTGGGTTCCCAGTACACAATTTGTTTAGAACGCATTGTAAATTGTGGAATTTCATATATTTGAAGATAATTTACTTTATTATATTTACACAATATACAGTGTGTCTCATTTTAAATGAAAAAACACCCAAATATTTCGGTTAATTTTAACCGAATCGATGCGTTCTTGTTTTCTGCATGTAGAGCTCCAAAATCTGCACCTGCGTGATAATTATTATTTTTTACAGACCGAAATCCCAGCCTACTGCGATTTAATAAAGAGGCCACAAATGACTAAATCGTATTCGGAATTTTTTTATCAACAAATCTTATAAGGAGAATTTGCTCAGGATGGCTCCAAATGGCTAAATCAGAAATTTAAGGAAAAAATGAAAATGTTGAATATCTTGAAGAATCACAAAATAACGAAAAATTCAATATTTTTGTAACATATTGGGTGCTGTGAAATAAAAAAAAACAATTGAAATGAATTGATTTGACATTTGCTATCGGCTATGGATGGATAAAGCTTACGATTCGCAAAAAAAGTTGAAATTATTAAGATAGTGTAAGATTTTCGTTCTTCTTAGCAATTTCAAGTTACACCCCAACTAATCTGTTGCAATGTGCCACGAACAGCAAACATATGCGCTTCCATTGTTTTTTTAATTCACATCACCCGTTATGTTGCAAAAATATTGACGTTTTCTTTATTTTATGATTCTTCCTCAACAAATTCGACATTTATATTTTTTCTGAATATTGGAATTTAGCCATTTGGAACGATCCTGAGGAACTTTTCTTTATAAAATTTTTCGATAAAGAAATGCCTCATACGATTTCGTTATTTTTGGCATCTTTATTAAAACGCAGTAGGCTGGGATTTCGATCTATAAACAAAGTTGAGTATTACCCAGGTGCAGATTTTGGAGCTCTACATGCAGAAAAAAAGAACGCATTGATTAGGTTAAAATTAACCGAAATATTTGTGTGGTTCCAGTTAAAATGAGACACACGGCATTTAATTTTTTTTAAATATCGACGATTATTACTCATTGACTGACTATTTCAACAGTACAACGTCGTAATGCTTGTTTCCAAATAAAATAACGAAAAATAGAAAAATTTAAAAAAATTCTATGAATATTTTTAATTATACAGCGTTAGTACAAGTCCCGGGACGGTCAGTTGTCTCCGTTATTTTTTAAGATTTTACTTTGAGACTTGGTGTCCCGGCACAATTTAATATGGAAAATTCAAAACTGTTTTTAAAAATTTTCCTGGACTTCCGGTTAAATCGGAATTGACCCTAACAATCGTATGTTTCAATGCAATCAATTTTTTCTCAAGGGATTCGGAATCTACGAATTTTTTTAAAGTAGAGAACATGTATCATACTTGACAAGAAGTCAAGTCACGGCCACCCTGAATTTTTAGAAACATCGAAGAAGTTTGTCAACAAGCAATATTTTTCAAAACCGCAAGTACACGTCAACCTAAATTTTTTAATATAAATTTACCTGCCCAATTACATTTCCTTTTATTTGTTTTTGCTTTTTTAAAATTTATTAATTGTTCACAATCAGCCAAAATAGGAAAAACTATTTTTAGTCCCGGAAAAAAATGCAAGGCACTCTTGTTCTAGCTTATTCGCTTGCTCGCTCGTCGTATCTATCGCTCTTCAATGTATCAGTCGCATAATTTGAGAACGGATTGAAATATAGAGGTGAAACTGGGTTTACACTTTACAGCTATTTTTCCCGAAAATTAAGGTGGGGATTGCTTCAGGGCCTTATCGGACCAGGGGGTGGGAGTTGGGGATCAAAAACTGAAAAATTATTAATTGTATTAATTGGAGAATTAGTGGAGGTATCTTCCTGAAACTCGGTATGCACGTTCGACCCTCAAGTCGAGCCTCAAGGGAGCCGTTTTTCGAGAACGGTGTCCTGAATTCATGTTCATAACTGAGGAAAGACTTGGGTGGTAATTTCACTTTTTTTAAATGAAATTTTACCATTGGTTTTATGGTGATTCCTTGAAGCATGTTATCGGTTTTTACAATTTTGCTGGTAAATTGTGAGCATTTTCAAAAAAATTTAACAGCCAAAAAAGCTTTAAAATTGAACGAAGAATAACACCGCATAGACAAATTACCAACATTTAAAAACATAAAAATGATCAAGAACAAATAATATTGGGACTCTGGTCGGAAGTAAAGCATTACAGGGAATGCATTACTGTAATGAAATTACTTTAGCTGGTAATGAGTAATTGTAATGCATTACTTTTTTACCCTTATTTGACAAACGCAAAAATAAAACTTACGGCAAGGAAAGGTCAGATAAATTTAATTTTGTG
>CAWUQC010000004.1:52500-65000 GCA_963924575.1 Pycnomerus fuliginosus
GCGTGATCGATCCAGTTGAGGCTGCGGTCAATGATGACTCCCAAGTACCGCATGGAAAACTGCGGCACTACCAGTTGATCCCCCAGTTCCAGTCTTGGCTCCCGCAGTAGTCTCGATGCCCCTGAAAAAATAGCAGAAGTTTTGTCGGGGGCATATTGCAGCTTGTGAGCCGAAGCCCAGCGACAACACGCCACCCAAGCCCTCCTCCACATTTCCTCGATCTTCTTGACTGATGGTCCTGTTATGACCACCAGCTGATCGTCCGCAAACGCCTGCACCTCCATGGTTACGCCATCCTCGACCTCGGTGGAGTCCATCACCTGAAACCAATCTTCCATGATTAACAGCCACAACACAGGGCCCAGGCATGAGCCCTGTGGGCAACCCCGCTGGGTTGCCACCGTTGTCCCCTCCGATGTCACCGTCCTGTCCCGCAAAAAGTCCGACACCGCTCTGCCCAGGTCCCCCGGGCAGCCACTGTTCGCCAGCAGCCGCCGCAGGGAAGGATACCAGGCAGAGTTGAAAGCATTCTTGATGTCCAGGGCCACAGTCAAGACATGCTTCCTCGCCACTTTTGCCGCCCTGATCTTGTCAACCGCCGACTGGATCGCCTCGACCGCCCCCCTGCCCCTCCTGAAACCAAATTGCCTCTCGGCCAGCAAGCCAGACCGTTCCAAATGATTGGAAAGTCTAGCAGCCAAGATCTTATCGTACACCTTACCAATCGTCGGCAACAGACAAATTGGCCGAACTCCTACTCCTCCCGGTTTCGGTATCCACGTTACCTCGGCCCCCTTCCACACGCGAGGGAATATCCCTTCCCTCAAGCATGAGTTGAGAACCTCCAGTAACTCCTGCCCAGAACCCAGAAGGTACCTGAGTCCCGCCTGCGGAAACCCATCCAAACCGGGGGCCTTCCTGGGAGGCCTCCCGCGGATTGTTACCTGCAACTCTTCCATTGTTATCGCCAGGTCATGCTCACCTGACCACGAGAGCGGTGATTGCCTGGCTATCTTGTTCTCCTCCGTATCATCGTCCTCTTCGTCCTTCGGGAAGTATTTCTCGATGAGTGCCGCAGCTGTCTCCGCCCTGTCCTTGGTCCAGCTCCCGTCCGGCCGCTGAATGGTCTCCCAAGGCCTGGTACCTCTCTCGTTTGCCGCCACCAACCTGAAAGCAAGGCCCCACGGGTCCCGTGGGTCACCAGCCTGCAGCTCTTCGCGCAGGTGCCGCCTCTTGGCTTCGGCTATGGCCTGCTTGTACTGCAGCCTCGCCATACCGAAGATCTCCATCAGGTCCCTCCTGCGGTCAGGGTCTCTCTCCTGCTGGGCCGCTTTCCGCTTTCTCCTGACCTCCGCCCTATGCGCACGCAATTCCGAGTCCCACCATGGGTTGCGCCTCTCCCTACGCCTTCTACACCTAGGTATACTTACCCTGCAGGCTTCAACCGCTGCTTCTTGAAACCATTCCGCAGCGGTCTCGGGGTTCTGCCCGTCTTCCTTTGTGGCTTCCAAGATCCTGCTCAACTCTCGCTCAAACTTCCCCCAGTCTGCCCTAGAAATCGCAAAGCAATTAATACGTCCCTCCCTCGTTACCTGATCATCGAGATACGCCTCAAAGACTATCGCCCTGTGATCACTCAGCGTTTCCTCCTCCTGAACGGACCAGTCCCGGATGTGGACCCCCCTGGAGAGGGTCACGTCGATCCAGCCACGTCCGTTAACCGTCTCAAATGTAGGGAGTGAGGCAGGGTTGTTCTCCACTGCCATTCCCGCCGCCCCCACCAAGTCCATCACCTCTTCCCCTCTCCTGTCCGTCGCTTCTCCCCCCCAGACTTCGGACTTCGCATTGAAGTCCCCTGCAACAATAATGGCTCCCCAATTTTCGTTTGCAATTTCCTCAATGTTGCCCAAAACAACCTCCAACCTACCAGTCGGCTCAACATAGGCCCCGACTAGGACCATTCCTCTCCCTCCTACCCCCTCTAGGCGCACGGCCACAAGGTTGCTACCGGTGTACCTCCTCAGTACCACGGGCTTCAGTCCGGATCTCACCCAAATGATGACTTTTGCCCCCTTCTCGCTGCCGCATCTCTCCCATCCCGTCCATCTCGCATCCGCATGGTATGGCTCCTGGAAAAACACCACATCGCTGCCCGCCTCCTCCGCACACACCCGCGCCGCCTCAGTCGCCTCTTTTCCCCGCCCTACGTTTAACTGATAAATGTTTAACTTAGGGACAGTGGGAATCTCGTTAATCCATTCATGCGCGTCACTAATTAGATGACGAGGCATTTGGCTACCATAAGAGAGTCATAGTTACTCCCGCCGTTTACCCGCGCTTGCTTGAATTTCTTCACGTTGACATTCAGAGCACTGGGCAGAAATCACATTGCGTCAACACCCGCTGGGGCCATCGCAATGCTTTGTTTTAATTAGACAGTCGGATTCCCCCGGTCCGTGCCAGTTCTGAGCTGACCGTTGAATGGCGGCCGAAGAGGACATCCGGACACCCTTGCGGGCGCACCCGGAGCCTCGCAGCAAGACGGTTCCGCGGGTGGCCAAGGCTCGGGACCGGGCTCGGATCAGACGCCGCCGCCGAAGCGACAACGCATCACCTCGCCCAGGCCCGGCACGTCAGCCGCGACCCGCTTCCCCGACAAGCCCGACACGCCCCGATCCTCAGAGCCAATCCTTATCCCGAAGTTACGGATCCAATTTGCCGACTTCCCTTACCTACATTATTCTATCGACTAGAGGCTCTTCACCTTGGAGACCTGCTGCGGATATGGGTACGAACCGGCGCGACGCCTCCACGTGGCCCTCTCCCGGATTTTCAAGGTCCGAGGGGAAGATCCGGACACCGCCGCAACTGCGGTGCTCTTCGCGTTCCAAACCATATCTCCCTGCTAGAGGATTCCATGGAACTCGAACGCTTATGCAGAAAAGAAAACTCTTCCCGGATCTCCCGACGGCGTCTCCGGGTCCTTTTGGGTTACCCCGACGAACTCTCTTGCGAGGGCCCGACTTATAAACGGTTCCGCTGCCGGGTTCCGGAATAGGAACCGGATTCCCTTTCGCCCGACGGGTGTGTGCACATGTCTTTCTATACAAAGATTTGTACGACGACAAACATACACCACATCAACATCGGCTTTCGCCTAGGGCTTAGGATCGACTGACTCGTGTGCAACGGCTGTTCACACGAAACCCTTCTCCACGTCAGTCCTCCAGGGCCTCGCTGGAGTATTTGCTACTACCACCAAGATCTGCACCGACGGCGGCTCCAGACGGCCTCGCGGCCAGCCCTTCTGCGCACACCGCCGCGACCCTCCTACTCGTCAGGGCTTCATGACAGACTTGCGTCCACCACACATGCCACTGACGGCCGAGTATAAGCACGACGCTTCAGCGCCATCCATTTTCAGGGCTAGTAACTTCGGCAGGTGAGTTGTTACACACTCCTTGGCGGATTCCGACTTCCATGGCCACCGTCCTGATGTCTTAAGTTACCAACGCCTTTCATGGTGTCCCATAAGCGTCGATTTAGGCGCTTTAACTCGGCGTTTGGTTCATCCCACAGCGCCAGTTCTGCTTACCAAAAATGGCCCACTTGGCACTCTGATTCGAGTCTCGCGGCTTCAAGTTCGAGCAAGCCGGAGATCTCACCCATTTAAAGTTTGAGAATAGGTTGAGGCCGTTTCGACCCCAATGCCTCTAATCATTCGCTTTACCGGATGAAACTCGTGCTCTATGAGCGCCAGCTATCCTGAGGGAAACTTCGGAGGGAACCAGCTACTAGATGGTTCGATTAGTCTTTCGCCCCTATACCCAGTTCCGACGATCGATTTGCACGTCAGAATCGCTACGGACCTCCATCAGGGTTTCCCCTGACTTCGTCCTGACCAGGCATAGTTCACCATCTTTCGGGTCCCAGCGTGTACGCTCTTGGTGCGCCTCTTCTCGCAATGAGAATGAGACGCCCCGGGAGTGCGGGGCAGCAACCGAAATGGCTACCCATCCTCCCAAGGTCCGCACAAGGCGGACCTTCACTTTCATTTCGCCTTTAGGTTTAGTGATGTCCTAATGACTCGCGCACATGCTAGACTCCTTGGTCCGTGTTTCAAGACGGGTCCTGAAAGTACCCAAAGCTATAGCGTCGCTGATCGGCGTTTCAACGGAGTCTGTCCTAGAGATACGCAGCCAACAACCTCTCGGGGTCGGGATCGGCACCAGGTCCGATCACCAACCGCACGAGGGAGCTTGCCACGCTTAGGACGCTAACTGAATAGCGGCCCCGCGCCACATGAATACCGTCGAGCGAGTCGGTCGGGAAACACCATGGGTTCGTCCGAAACAGCAAGCCGTCCGGACGGTCTCCACCACGGGCCTTAGACCGACACCCAACGGATCGCGACGTCCTACTAGAGGAGAAGTGCACGCGTTCGACGGCGGTCCACGAAAATGAAGGCGCGGATGACGCGTACGCCATCCGTCACTCGACATCCCCGCGCCACCATCGATCCACGCTGAATCTCCCCTTTCGAACTTTCGGGTTTCTCAGGTTTACCCCTGAACGGTTTCACGTACTATTGAACTCTCTCTTCAAAGTTCTTTTCAACTTTCCCTCACGGTACTTGTTCGCTATCGGTCTCGTGGTCATATTTAGCCTTAGATGGAGTTTACCACCCTCTTAGGGCTGCACTCTCAAGCAACCCGACTCTGAGGAGAGATCCTCCCGCTATCTGCAGTGGTCACTACGGGCCTGGCACCCTCTATGGGCTGTGGCCCCGTTCAAGAAGGACTTGGACGCACCGCAAGATCTCAGGATGACGGATCCTCCCAAACACCACATTTCCCGGCGTCCGTTATCGGCCGCGGGATTCGGTGCTGGGCTTTTCCCTGTTCGCTCGCCGCTACTAAGGGAATCCTAGTTAGTTTCTTTTCCTCCGCTTAATAATATGCTTAAATTCAGCGGGTAGTCTCACCTGCTCTGAGGTCGCATGTGTCAAAAAATTAAGGTCCTTTTATAGCAGACGTTAATGGCACGCACCCCGGGCCTCCTACTTTCAAGTGGGGCGAACAGACGTCGTCGCGAGGCAACGTATGTCAAACACGTCTCGGACACGACGATCGCTTTCCACATAGAAAGAGTGGCCGTCCTTTAATGGACGTGCTACGTCGCTAGACCGCCGATTTGATTAATCGGCCGCTTTCGCGTTTCCAGATGCCGCGCAATCAGCACGTCACGGACTCGCAACAGACATTACATCCGCGGCCAGCACCCGATCGCTTCGCGCGTACATCCACCACGCTCCGACATCTCCGATTTGTTGGAACCGAAGACCGAGCAGTCTTTAATATAGACACGACCCTCAGCCAGGAGTGGTCCGGGAACAGTATCCGAGGACCGCAATGTGCGTTCGAAATGTCGATGTTCATGTGTCCTGCAGTTCACAAGTTGACGCGCAATTAGCTGCGTTCTTCATCGACCCACGAGCCAAGTGATCCACCGTTCAGGGTAATCTTTTAAGTTTTCTCGACTACTCTCCCAGTTGCGAACAACAAAGAGACATGACCAGAAATATATAAAGGTTTTGATTTTCATAATGTTATAACTGTATGCACGGAGTTGAACGGGCGCTTTCCTTTACGGGAAAGCACGCCAGTCCCCGTGCAACGTTTAGAACGTCTGCCGCATTCACGACGAGACACTACCGACACACCATCAACGATACCAAGCAGGATGTGAGGTGTTCCTCGGAGCGTCCGACCAATGCGTCGACGAGCGTCCTGAATCTTTTAGTGAGAGCTGCATCGCTATCACGACGGCCGGGCGAAAGTCATTTAAAACCCACGGAAAGGACACCGCACCGATGCGCTCTTAACGACGAACATTGCCGACGAAAAGAGTCACTCTATCGAGAACGGTTTCGCTTTCCTTCAGCGGGA
Source organism: Pycnomerus fuliginosus (assembly GCA_963924575.1). NCBI lineage: Eukaryota > Metazoa > Arthropoda > Insecta > Coleoptera > Zopheridae > Pycnomerus > Pycnomerus fuliginosus. The sequence continues at coordinate 58,449 of CAWUQC010000004.1, forward strand.
GCGATCGCTACCGCCCTCGATCCCATGTGATGGGATGAGCGGATTGCGACATCACTCGCCGACTCAGGTACCCGAAAACTGTTTACTCGAATCATCGTAACCTACAGGAAGCACTCCATCGAGTACACGAAAGAACTTCCACGAGGTAACGCAACGATCGAGCCAGCGCCGCGTGACAACTTTGCGATGCTGCCTTGACTGCACCATAGATTGCCATAGTTCAAATTTAGCTTTCGACAGCCTTTGGAAGCGCCATTTAGACGTTTCCGTGGGGCGACAGTCGCGCTAAAAACGTGACCGTCGTCTCTGTACGAGAGCATATTCATTAATGAAGCGTGTGCAGCATCAACAACACATGCCACGCATCGACCGCAAACGATCGTTTCGTGTATTATGTGTGTGCGAGACACGTTAATGATCCTTCCGCAGGTTCACCTACGGAAACCTTGTTACGACTTTTACTTCCTCTAAATGATCAAGTTTGGTCATCTTCCCAGCAACATCGGCGACGCCGAAACGCCACCGCGTACCAGTCCGAAGACCTCACTAAATCATTCAATCGGTAGTAGCGACGGGCGGTGTGTACAAAGGGCAGGGACGTAATCAACGCGAGCTTATGACTCGCGCTTACTGGGAATTCCTCGTTCATGGGGAACAATTGCAAGCCCCAATCCCTAGCACGAAGGAGGTTCAGCGGGTTACCCGGGCCGCTCGGCCAGGGAGGACACGCTGATTCCTTCAGTGTAGCGCGCGTGCGGCCCAGAACATCTAAGGGCATCACAGACCTGTTATTGCTCAATCTCGTGCGGCTAAGTGCCGCCTGTCCCTCTAAGAAGAATTGTTTGTACGCCGACAGTAAAAACCGCGCACGGTCAACGAGCGAACCCGCGACCGGCGGGCCTTTGGGATGTCGAAATACGCCTATTTAGCAGGCTAGAGTCTCGTTCGTTATCGGAATTAACCAGACAAATCGCTCCACCAACTAAGAACGGCCATGCACCACCACCCACCGAATCAAGAAAGAGCTCTCAATCTGTCAATCCTTCCGGTGTCCGGGCCTGGTGAGGTTTCCCGTGTTGAGTCAAATTAAGCCGCAGGCTCCACTCCTGGTGGTGCCCTTCCGTCAATTCCTTTAAGTTTCAGCTTTGCAACCATACTTCCCCCGGAACCCAAAAGCTTTGGTTTCCCGGAAGCTGCCCGCCGAGTCATCGGAGGAACGTCGGCGGATCGCTAGCTGGCATCGTTTATGGTTAGAACTAGGGCGGTATCTGATCGCCTTCGAACCTCTAACTTTCGTTCTTGATCAATGAAAACGTTTTTGGCAAATGCTTTCGCTTATGTTCGTCTTGCGACGATCCAAGAATTTCACCTCTAACGTCGCAATACGAATGCCCCCATCCGTTCCTATTAATCATTACCTCGGGGTTCCGAAAACCAACAAAATAGAACCGAGGTCCTATTCCATTATTCCATGCACACAGTATTCAGGCGAAATTTTAGCCTGCTTTAAGCACTCTAATTTGTTCAAAGTAAACGTGCCGGCCCACCTCGACACTCAATGAAGAGCACCGCGGGGGGATTGATTTGGGCCGCCCTCGCGAGCTAAGCCCACCGGCAGGACGTCCCGCGGCACGCCAGTTAACACCGCGAACGATGAACCGGCGGCGCGAGACACAGATTCGACTACGAGCTTTTTAACCGCAACAACTTTAATATACGCTATTGGAGCTGGAATTACCGCGGCTGCTGGCACCAGACTTGCCCTCCAATTGATCCTCGTTAAAGGGTTTAGAGTGTACTCATTCCGATTACGGGGCCTCGGATGAGTCCCGTATCGTTATTTTTCGTCACTACCTCCCCGTGCCGGGAGTGGGTAATTTGCGCGCCTGCTGCCTTCCTTGGATGTGGTAGCCGTTTCTCAGGCTCCCTCTCCGGAATCGAACCCTGATTCCCCGTTACCCGTTACAACCATGGTAGGCGCAGAACCTACCATCGACAGTTGATAAGGCAGACATTTGAAAGATGCGTCGCCGGTTCGAGACCGTGCGATCAGCGTAAAGTTATTCAGAGTCACCAAGTTGTACGATGACGGAGACCGCCACCGATTGGTTTTGATCTAATAAAAGCGCTCCTTCCGTCTCCGGTCGGAGCTCTGTTTGCATGTATTAGCTCTAGAATTACCACAGTTATCCAAGTAAATGTGGGTACGATCTAAGGAACCATAACTGATTTAATGAGCCTTTCGCGGTTTCACCTTAATTTGGCTTGTACTGAGACATGCATGGCTTAATCTTTGAGACAAGCATATGACTACTGGCAGGATCAACCAGGGAGCTGCGCGTTCTTGGAACATCCACTGCAACTTTACAGAAGCTATAGATGTATTCCATTTGAACATGCACGCTCTCCATTCGCCAAATCGGAATAGACGTTATGACCACATTATCCGATAGTCCTACTCGATAACTTAACACCGATGGACTATTTCGACATGCATGGAATGTACTTCACAAACCGAAATGCGAACTTGAAAGCAGACGTGTTCGCGTGCTTGCGGAATGCATCCATAGAGGAGCATCACGCCACGCTCGATGTCTTTGACTTTGTAATAATACAGTGGTGAGCGACCGTCGGCTGATAACACACATCTTGTAGAGAAGACTTTCATCATAACCTTCAAGTACTGTGAATGGGCCTCAGAGCCGCCACACCAAAAGAATTATTGTTACCGACTGTTTAAAGTCGGACGAAAACTTCAAACATTCTCTCGACCCTTCGCTAGTTTGAAAGCGACACGGTATTCGATAGAATCGTTTCTTATAAATCTCACTCGGACAGAAGAGAGCTGTTGCAAATTTTGTTGCGATAATCCCAGAGGACTCACGCATTTCGTTTGACCGCATAAGGACCGCTAACGAATATACGCTCGCTAAATCCGCGGTCTCGCTGTGGATGTCGATGCAGACTGCGTGCCCCGAAGAACAAAGAATCAAAGCCAACAACGACGTATGTGCAGTAATATCACTAAAAACACGACGGACTTGCCAAATTTTGAGCGTCTTCTTCAACACGTTGAAAATTCACTGTCTGATGCTTGCCACTTATTTATCGCATTCGTAACTCGACGGGACATTATAAAATTTATAAGCAAGTCCTCAGTCTGATGCACGCGATTTTTAACGCAAAATATATCGCATTCACAACACGACGGGACTTTGATAATAAATATTTCAACAAAGTCCGCAGTCTGATGTACGCGACTACTTGCATTTTATAAGCAACATCTGCAACACGACGGAATGTAACGGTTGCAAGCGCTCAAAAATTAAAGAAAGCCTCTGTCTGATTTATGTCACAAAACGAACACATTTACGAAGGGGCTTCTCTTCTACACATTCTACACGACTATTTTGGAGGAGCTAAGAACGTGCAGGCTAATCCGACTTGTGTATAATTTAGACTCCGCTCGAACACGCTCCTCTCATATAAGCGCGCGCGACCCAGACACGTTCCACTATGTGGACTGGCCGAGCGGTATACTTGCAGAGCAGCGACCGCTCCGCTGCTACGCTCCGTGGTCGAACGTGGCTGGTCGGCCTGAGATCTCGCGTCGCGGACCAGAAGTGTAGAGCTCGTGCGACTCTCGCGGGCCAGAAGTGTAACGCTTGGGTTCCCAGTACACAATTTGTTTAGAACGCATTGTAAATTGTGGAATTTCATATATTTGAAGATAATTTACTTTATTATATTTACACAATATACAGTGTGTCTCATTTTAAATGAAAAAACACCCAAATATTTCGGTTAATTTTAACCGAATCGATGCGTTCTTGTTTTCTGCATGTAGAGCTCCAAAATCTGCACCTGCGTGATAATTATTATTTTTTACAGACCGAAATCCCAGCCTACTGCGATTTAATAAAGAGGCCACAAATGACTAAATCGTATTCGGAATTTTTTTATCAACAAATCTTATAAGGAGAATTTGCTCAGGATGGCTCCAAATGGCTAAATCAGAAATTTAAGGAAAAAATGAAAATGTTGAATATCTTGAAGAATCACAAAATAACGAAAAATTCAATATTTTTGTAACATATTGGGTGCTGTGAAATAAAAAAAAACAATTGAAATGAATTGATTTGACATTTGCTATCGGCTATGGATGGATAAAGCTTACGATTCGCAAAAAAAGTTGAAATTATTAAGATAGTGTAAGATTTTCGTTCTTCTTAGCAATTTCAAGTTACACCCCAACTAATCTGTTGCAATGTGCCACGAACAGCAAACATATGCGCTTCCATTGTTTTTTTAATTCACATCACCCGTTATGTTGCAAAAATATTGACGTTTTCTTTATTTTATGATTCTTCCTCAACAAATTCGACATTTATATTTTTTCTGAATATTGGAATTTAGCCATTTGGAACGATCCTGAGGAACTTTTCTTTATAAAATTTTTCGATAAAGAAATGCCTCATACGATTTCGTTATTTTTGGCATCTTTATTAAAACGCAGTAGGCTGGGATTTCGATCTATAAACAAAGTTGAGTATTACCCAGGTGCAGATTTTGGAGCTCTACATGCAGAAAAAAAGAACGCATTGATTAGGTTAAAATTAACCGAAATATTTGTGTGGTTCCAGTTAAAATGAGACACACGGCATTTAATTTTTTTTAAATATCGACGATTATTACTCATTGACTGACTATTTCAACAGTACAACGTCGTAATGCTTGTTTCCAAATAAAATAACGAAAAATAGAAAAATTTAAAAAAATTCTATGAATATTTTTAATTATACAGCGTTAGTACAAGTCCCGGGACGGTCAGTTGTCTCCGTTATTTTTTAAGATTTTACTTTGAGACTTGGTGTCCCGGCACAATTTAATATGGAAAATTCAAAACTGTTTTTAAAAATTTTCCTGGACTTCCGGTTAAATCGGAATTGACCCTAACAATCGTATGTTTCAATGCAATCAATTTTTTCTCAAGGGATTCGGAATCTACGAATTTTTTTAAAGTAGAGAACATGTATCATACTTGACAAGAAGTCAAGTCACGGCCACCCTGAATTTTTAGAAACATCGAAGAAGTTTGTCAACAAGCAATATTTTTCAAAACCGCAAGTACACGTCAACCTAAATTTTTTAATATAAATTTACCTGCCCAATTACATTTCCTTTTATTTGTTTTTGCTTTTTTAAAATTTATTAATTGTTCACAATCAGCCAAAATAGGAAAAACTATTTTTAGTCCCGGAAAAAAATGCAAGGCACTCTTGTTCTAGCTTATTCGCTTGCTCGCTCGTCGTATCTATCGCTCTTCAATGTATCAGTCGCATAATTTGAGAACGGATTGAAATATAGAGGTGAAACTGGGTTTACACTTTACAGCTATTTTTCCCGAAAATTAAGGTGGGGATTGCTTCAGGGCCTTATCGGACCAGGGGGTGGGAGTTGGGGATCAAAAACTGAAAAATTATTAATTGTATTAATTGGAGAATTAGTGGAGGTATCTTCCTGAAACTCGGTATGCACGTTCGACCCTCAAGTCGAGCCTCAAGGGAGCCGTTTTTCGAGAACGGTGTCCTGAATTCATGTTCATAACTGAGGAAAGACTTGGGTGGTAATTTCACTTTTTTTAAATGAAATTTTACCATTGGTTTTATGGTGATTCCTTGAAGCATGTTATCGGTTTTTACAATTTTGCTGGTAAATTGTGAGCATTTTCAAAAAAATTTAACAGCCAAAAAAGCTTTAAAATTGAACGAAGAATAACACCGCATAGACAAATTACCAACATTTAAAAACATAAAAATGATCAAGAACAAATAATATTGGGACTCTGGTCGGAAGTAAAGCATTACAGGGAATGCATTACTGTAATGAAATTACTTTAGCTGGTAATGAGTAATTGTAATGCATTACTTTTTTACCCTTATTTGACAAACGCAAAAATAAAACTTACGGCAAGGAAAGGTCAGATAAATTTAATTTTGTGAAATGAAATAACCACCACAGGAAATGTATGTTTGCCTATCGCCTCCCAAGCAAACATTGATGCAGTCCGAGGAAGCTTTCCTGCTTTATTTTTTATGTAGTGATATTCACTGCAATTACTTCGGATTAAATATTTCTAGAATTGAAATAATTTCCTACGAATATTATACCAGGTGGTCATTTTATCTTGAGACTGGCAAGACTGGCAATGGGAAAGGAAGCATTTTAGAAAAAAATGTTTTGTATAAAAATTTTATTACTTCGAGGGGGAAAATAGATGACATAATCGCCATTTTGAGTCAAGGCGATTTTCTGGAATGACGCATAACTGATCTCCAAATCTGTTACTGACAATTAAAAATTTACGAAATGTCACATTAAAAGTAATGTTTCAAGTAATGCATTACATTTATTGAGTAATTGTAATGGTAATGCATTACTTTTTTAAAAAAGTAATAAGTAATTGTAATGCATTTCAATTTTGACGGAGTTATGTGTAATGGTAATGAATTACTTTTAAAAAGTAATGCTTTTTTGGATAATGTCTGAAGT
>CAWUQC010000004.1:70000-80000 GCA_963924575.1 Pycnomerus fuliginosus
AGACGGCCTCGCGGCCAGCCCTTCTGCGCACACCGCCGCGACCCTCCTACTCGTCAGGGCTTCATGACAGACTTGCGTCCACCACACATGCCACTGACGGCCGAGTATAAGCACGACGCTTCAGCGCCATCCATTTTCAGGGCTAGTAACTTCGGCAGGTGAGTTGTTACACACTCCTTGGCGGATTCCGACTTCCATGGCCACCGTCCTGATGTCTTAAGTTACCAACGCCTTTCATGGTGTCCCATAAGCGTCGATTTAGGCGCTTTAACTCGGCGTTTGGTTCATCCCACAGCGCCAGTTCTGCTTACCAAAAATGGCCCACTTGGCACTCTGATTCGAGTCTCGCGGCTTCAAGTTCGAGCAAGCCGGAGATCTCACCCATTTAAAGTTTGAGAATAGGTTGAGGCCGTTTCGACCCCAATGCCTCTAATCATTCGCTTTACCGGATGAAACTCGTGCTCTATGAGCGCCAGCTATCCTGAGGGAAACTTCGGAGGGAACCAGCTACTAGATGGTTCGATTAGTCTTTCGCCCCTATACCCAGTTCCGACGATCGATTTGCACGTCAGAATCGCTACGGACCTCCATCAGGGTTTCCCCTGACTTCGTCCTGACCAGGCATAGTTCACCATCTTTCGGGTCCCAGCGTGTACGCTCTTGGTGCGCCTCTTCTCGCAATGAGAATGAGACGCCCCGGGAGTGCGGGGCAGCAACCGAAATGGCTACCCATCCTCCCAAGGTCCGCACAAGGCGGACCTTCACTTTCATTTCGCCTTTAGGTTTAGTGATGTCCTAATGACTCGCGCACATGCTAGACTCCTTGGTCCGTGTTTCAAGACGGGTCCTGAAAGTACCCAAAGCTATAGCGTCGCTGATCGGCGTTTCAACGGAGTCTGTCCTAGAGATACGCAGCCAACAACCTCTCGGGGTCGGGATCGGCACCAGGTCCGATCACCAACCGCACGAGGGAGCTTGCCACGCTTAGGACGCTAACTGAATAGCGGCCCCGCGCCACATGAATACCGTCGAGCGAGTCGGTCGGGAAACACCATGGGTTCGTCCGAAACAGCAAGCCGTCCGGACGGTCTCCACCACGGGCCTTAGACCGACACCCAACGGATCGCGACGTCCTACTAGAGGAGAAGTGCACGCGTTCGACGGCGGTCCACGAAAATGAAGGCGCGGATGACGCGTACGCCATCCGTCACTCGACATCCCCGCGCCACCATCGATCCACGCTGAATCTCCCCTTTCGAACTTTCGGGTTTCTCAGGTTTACCCCTGAACGGTTTCACGTACTATTGAACTCTCTCTTCAAAGTTCTTTTCAACTTTCCCTCACGGTACTTGTTCGCTATCGGTCTCGTGGTCATATTTAGCCTTAGATGGAGTTTACCACCCTCTTAGGGCTGCACTCTCAAGCAACCCGACTCTGAGGAGAGATCCTCCCGCTATCTGCAGTGGTCACTACGGGCCTGGCACCCTCTATGGGCTGTGGCCCCGTTCAAGAAGGACTTGGACGCACCGCAAGATCTCAGGATGACGGATCCTCCCAAACACCACATTTCCCGGCGTCCGTTATCGGCCGCGGGATTCGGTGCTGGGCTTTTCCCTGTTCGCTCGCCGCTACTAAGGGAATCCTAGTTAGTTTCTTTTCCTCCGCTTAATAATATGCTTAAATTCAGCGGGTAGTCTCACCTGCTCTGAGGTCGCATGTGTCAAAAAATTAAGGTCCTTTTATAGCAGACGTTAATGGCACGCACCCCGGGCCTCCTACTTTCAAGTGGGGCGAACAGACGTCGTCGCGAGGCAACGTATGTCAAACACGTCTCGGACACGACGATCGCTTTCCACATAGAAAGAGTGGCCGTCCTTTAATGGACGTGCTACGTCGCTAGACCGCCGATTTGATTAATCGGCCGCTTTCGCGTTTCCAGATGCCGCGCAATCAGCACGTCACGGACTCGCAACAGACATTACATCCGCGGCCAGCACCCGATCGCTTCGCGCGTACATCCACCACGCTCCGACATCTCCGATTTGTTGGAACCGAAGACCGAGCAGTCTTTAATATAGACACGACCCTCAGCCAGGAGTGGTCCGGGAACAGTATCCGAGGACCGCAATGTGCGTTCGAAATGTCGATGTTCATGTGTCCTGCAGTTCACAAGTTGACGCGCAATTAGCTGCGTTCTTCATCGACCCACGAGCCAAGTGATCCACCGTTCAGGGTAATCTTTTAAGTTTTCTCGACTACTCTCCCAGTTGCGAACAACAAAGAGACATGACCAGAAATATATAAAGGTTTTGATTTTCATAATGTTATAACTGTATGCACGGAGTTGAACGGGCGCTTTCCTTTACGGGAAAGCACGCCAGTCCCCGTGCAACGTTTAGAACGTCTGCCGCATTCACGACGAGACACTACCGACACACCATCAACGATACCAAGCAGGATGTGAGGTGTTCCTCGGAGCGTCCGACCAATGCGTCGACGAGCGTCCTGAATCTTTTAGTGAGAGCTGCATCGCTATCACGACGGCCGGGCGAAAGTCATTTAAAACCCACGGAAAGGACACCGCACCGATGCGCTCTTAACGACGAACATTGCCGACGAAAAGAGTCACTCTATCGAGAACGGTTTCGCTTTCCTTCAGCGGGAGCGATCGCTACCGCCCTCGATCCCATGTGATGGGATGAGCGGATTGCGACATCACTCGCCGACTCAGGTACCCGAAAACTGTTTACTCGAATCATCGTAACCTACAGGAAGCACTCCATCGAGTACACGAAAGAACTTCCACGAGGTAACGCAACGATCGAGCCAGCGCCGCGTGACAACTTTGCGATGCTGCCTTGACTGCACCATAGATTGCCATAGTTCAAATTTAGCTTTCGACAGCCTTTGGAAGCGCCATTTAGACGTTTCCGTGGGGCGACAGTCGCGCTAAAAACGTGACCGTCGTCTCTGTACGAGAGCATATTCATTAATGAAGCGTGTGCAGCATCAACAACACATGCCACGCATCGACCGCAAACGATCGTTTCGTGTATTATGTGTGTGCGAGACACGTTAATGATCCTTCCGCAGGTTCACCTACGGAAACCTTGTTACGACTTTTACTTCCTCTAAATGATCAAGTTTGGTCATCTTCCCAGCAACATCGGCGACGCCGAAACGCCACCGCGTACCAGTCCGAAGACCTCACTAAATCATTCAATCGGTAGTAGCGACGGGCGGTGTGTACAAAGGGCAGGGACGTAATCAACGCGAGCTTATGACTCGCGCTTACTGGGAATTCCTCGTTCATGGGGAACAATTGCAAGCCCCAATCCCTAGCACGAAGGAGGTTCAGCGGGTTACCCGGGCCGCTCGGCCAGGGAGGACACGCTGATTCCTTCAGTGTAGCGCGCGTGCGGCCCAGAACATCTAAGGGCATCACAGACCTGTTATTGCTCAATCTCGTGCGGCTAAGTGCCGCCTGTCCCTCTAAGAAGAATTGTTTGTACGCCGACAGTAAAAACCGCGCACGGTCAACGAGCGAACCCGCGACCGGCGGGCCTTTGGGATGTCGAAATACGCCTATTTAGCAGGCTAGAGTCTCGTTCGTTATCGGAATTAACCAGACAAATCGCTCCACCAACTAAGAACGGCCATGCACCACCACCCACCGAATCAAGAAAGAGCTCTCAATCTGTCAATCCTTCCGGTGTCCGGGCCTCGGTGAGGTTTCCCGTGTTGAGTCAAATTAAGCCGCAGGCTCCACTCCTGGTGGTGCCCTTCCGTCAATTCCTTTAAGTTTCAGCTTTGCAACCATACTTCCCCCGGAACCCAAAAGCTTTGGTTTCCCGGAAGCTGCCCGCCGAGTCATCGGAGGAACGTCGGCGGATCGCTAGCTGGCATCGTTTATGGTTAGAACTAGGGCGGTATCTGATCGCCTTCGAACCTCTAACTTTCGTTCTTGATCAATGAAAACGTTTTTGGCAAATGCTTTCGCTTATGTTCGTCTTGCGACGATCCAAGAATTTCACCTCTAACGTCGCAATACGAATGCCCCCATCCGTTCCTATTAATCATTACCTCGGGGTTCCGAAAACCAACAAAATAGAACCGAGGTCCTATTCCATTATTCCATGCACACAGTATTCAGGCGAAATTTTAGCCTGCTTTAAGCACTCTAATTTGTTCAAAGTAAACGTGCCGGCCCACCTCGACACTCAATGAAGAGCACCGCGGGGGGATTGATTTGGGCCGCCCTCGCGAGCTAAGCCCACCGGCAGGACGTCCCGCGGCACGCCAGTTAACACCGCGAACGATGAACCGGCGGCGCGAGACACAGATTCGACTACGAGCTTTTTAACCGCAACAACTTTAATATACGCTATTGGAGCTGGAATTACCGCGGCTGCTGGCACCAGACTTGCCCTCCAATTGATCCTCGTTAAAGGGTTTAGAGTGTACTCATTCCGATTACGGGGCCTCGGATGAGTCCCGTATCGTTATTTTTCGTCACTACCTCCCCGTGCCGGGAGTGGGTAATTTGCGCGCCTGCTGCCTTCCTTGGATGTGGTAGCCGTTTCTCAGGCTCCCTCTCCGGAATCGAACCCTGATTCCCCGTTACCCGTTACAACCATGGTAGGCGCAGAACCTACCATCGACAGTTGATAAGGCAGACATTTGAAAGATGCGTCGCCGGTTCGAGACCGTGCGATCAGCGTAAAGTTATTCAGAGTCACCAAGTTGTACGATGACGGAGACCGCCACCGATTGGTTTTGATCTAATAAAAGCGCTCCTTCCGTCTCCGGTCGGAGCTCTGTTTGCATGTATTAGCTCTAGAATTACCACAGTTATCCAAGTAAATGTGGGTACGATCTAAGGAACCATAACTGATTTAATGAGCCTTTCGCGGTTTCACCTTAATTTGGCTTGTACTGAGACATGCATGGCTTAATCTTTGAGACAAGCATATGACTACTGGCAGGATCAACCAGGGAGCTGCGCGTTCTTGGAACATCCACTGCAACTTTACAGAAGCTATAGATGTATTCCATTTGAACATGCACGCTCTCCATTCGCCAAATCGGAATAGACGTTATGACCACATTATCCGATAGTCCTACTCGATAACTTAACACCGATGGACTATTTCGACATGCATGGAATGTACTTCACAAACCGAAATGCGAACTTGAAAGCAGACGTGTTCGCGTGCTTGCGGAATGCATCCATAGAGGAGCATCACGCCACGCTCGATGTCTTTGACTTTGTAATAATACAGTGGTGAGCGACCGTCGGCTGATAACACACATCTTGTAGAGAAGACTTTCATCATAACCTTCAAGTACTGTGAATGGGCCTCAGAGCCGCCACACCAAAAGAATTATTGTTACCGACTGTTTAAAGTCGGACGAAAACTTCAAACATTCTCTCGACCCTTCGCTAGTTTGAAAGCGACACGGTATTCGATAGAATCGTTTCTTATAAATCTCACTCGGACAGAAGAGAGCTGTTGCAAATTTTGTTGCGATAATCCCAGAGGACTCACGCATTTCGTTTGACCGCATAAGGACCGCTAACGAATATACGCTCGCTAAATCCGCGGTCTCGCTGTGGATGTCGATGCAGACTGCGTGCCCCGAAGAACAAAGAATCAAAGCCAACAACGACGTATGTGCAGTAATATCACTAAAAACACGACGGACTTGCCAAATTTTGAGCGTCTTCTTCAACACGTTGAAAATTCACTGTCTGATGCTTGCCACTTATTTATCGCATTCGTAACTCGACGGGACATTATAAAATTTATAAGCAAGTCCTCAGTCTGATGCACGCGATTTTTAACGCAAAATATATCGCATTCACAACACGACGGGACTTTGATAATAAATATTTCAACAAAGTCCGCAGTCTGATGTACGCGACTACTTGCATTTTATAAGCAACATCTGCAACACGACGGAATGTAACGGTTGCAAGCGCTCAAAAATTAAAGAAAGCCTCTGTCTGATTTATGTCACAAAACGAACACATTTACGAAGGGGCTTCTCTTCTACACATTCTACACGACTATTTTGGAGGAGCTAAGAACGTGCAGGCTAATCCGACTTGTGTATAATTTAGACTCCGCTCGAACACGCTCCTCTCATATAAGCGCGCGCGACCCAGACACGTTCCACTATGTGGACTGGCCGAGCGGTATACTTGCAGAGCAGCGACCGCTCCGCTGCTACGCTCCGTGGTCGAACGTGGCTGGTCGGCCTGAGATCTCGCGTCGCGGACCAGAAGTGTAGAGCTCGTGCGACTCTCGCGGGCCAGAAGTGTAACGCTTGGGTTCCCAGTACACAATTTGTTTAGAACGCATTGTAAATTGTGGAATTTCATATATTTGAAGATAATTTACTTTATTATATTTACACAATATACAGTGTGTCTCATTTTAAATGAAAAAACACCCAAATATTTCGGTTAATTTTAACCGAATCGATGCGTTCTTGTTTTCTGCATGTAGAGCTCCAAAATCTGCACCTGCGTGATAATTATTATTTTTTACAGACCGAAATCCCAGCCTACTGCGATTTAATAAAGAGGCCACAAATGACTAAATCGTATTCGGAATTTTTTTATCAACAAATCTTATAAGGAGAATTTGCTCAGGATGGCTCCAAATGGCTAAATCAGAAATTTAAGGAAAAAATGAAAATGTTGAATATCTTGAAGAATCACAAAATAACGAAAAATTCAATATTTTTGTAACATATTGGGTGCTGTGAAATAAAAAAAAACAATTGAAATGAATTGATTTGACATTTGCTATCGGCTATGGATGGATAAAGCTTACGATTCGCAAAAAAAGTTGAAATTATTAAGATAGTGTAAGATTTTCGTTCTTCTTAGCAATTTCAAGTTACACCCCAACTAATCTGTTGCAATGTGCCACGAACAGCAAACATATGCGCTTCCATTGTTTTTTTAATTCACATCACCCGTTATGTTGCAAAAATATTGACGTTTTCTTTATTTTATGATTCTTCCTCAACAAATTCGACATTTATATTTTTTCTGAATATTGGAATTTAGCCATTTGGAACGATCCTGAGGAACTTTTCTTTATAAAATTTTTCGATAAAGAAATGCCTCATACGATTTCGTTATTTTTGGCATCTTTATTAAAACGCAGTAGGCTGGGATTTCGATCTATAAACAAAGTTGAGTATTACCCAGGTGCAGATTTTGGAGCTCTACATGCAGAAAAAAAGAACGCATTGATTAGGTTAAAATTAACCGAAATATTTGTGTGGTTCCAGTTAAAATGAGACACACGGCATTTAATTTTTTTTAAATATCGACGATTATTACTCATTGACTGACTATTTCAACAGTACAACGTCGTAATGCTTGTTTCCAAATAAAATAACGAAAAATAGAAAAATTTAAAAAAATTCTATGAATATTTTTAATTATACAGCGTTAGTACAAGTCCCGGGACGGTCAGTTGTCTCCGTTATTTTTTAAGATTTTACTTTGAGACTTGGTGTCCCGGCACAATTTAATATGGAAAATTCAAAACTGTTTTTAAAAATTTTCCTGGACTTCCGGTTAAATCGGAATTGACCCTAACAATCGTATGTTTCAATGCAATCAATTTTTTCTCAAGGGATTCGGAATCTACGAATTTTTTTAAAGTAGAGAACATGTATCATACTTGACAAGAAGTCAAGTCACGGCCACCCTGAATTTTTAGAAACATCGAAGAAGTTTGTCAACAAGCAATATTTTTCAAAACCGCAAGTACACGTCAACCTAAATTTTTTAATATAAATTTACCTGCCCAATTACATTTCCTTTTATTTGTTTTTGCTTTTTTAAAATTTATTAATTGTTCACAATCAGCCAAAATAGGAAAAACTATTTTTAGTCCCGGAAAAAAATGCAAGGCACTCTTGTTCTAGCTTATTCGCTTGCTCGCTCGTCGTATCTATCGCTCTTCAATGTATCAGTCGCATAATTTGAGAACGGATTGAAATATAGAGGTGAAACTGGGTTTACACTTTACAGCTATTTTTCCCGAAAATTAAGGTGGGGATTGCTTCAGGGCCTTATCGGACCAGGGGGTGGGAGTTGGGGATCAAAAACTGAAAAATTATTAATTGTATTAATTGGAGAATTAGTGGAGGTATCTTCCTGAAACTCGGTATGCACGTTCGACCCTCAAGTCGAGCCTCAAGGGAGCCGTTTTTCGAGAACGGTGTCCTGAATTCATGTTCATAACTGAGGAAAGACTTGGGTGGTAATTTCACTTTTTTTAAATGAAATTTTACCATTGGTTTTATGGTGATTCCTTGAAGCATGTTATCGGTTTTTACAATTTTGCTGGTAAATTGTGAGCATTTTCAAAAAAATTTAACAGCCAAAAAAGCTTTAAAATTGAACGAAGAATAACACCGCATAGACAAATTACCAACATTTAAAAACATAAAAATGATCAAGAACAAATAATATTGGGACTCTGGTCGGAAGTAAAGCATTACAGGGAATGCATTACTGTAATGAAATTACTTTAGCTGGTAATGAGTAATTGTAATGCATTACTTTTTTACCCTTATTTGACAAACGCAAAAATAAAACTTACGGCAAGGAAAGGTCAGATAAATTTAATTTTGTGAAATGAAATAACCACCACAGGAAATGTATGTTTGCCTATCGCCTCCCAAGCAAACATTGATGCAGTCCGAGGAAGCTTTCCTGCTTTATTTTTTATGTAGTGATATTCACTGCAATTACTTCGGATTAAATATTTCTAGAATTGAAATAATTTCCTACGAATATTATACCAGGTGGTCATTTTATCTTGAGACTGGCAAGACTGGCAATGGGAAAGGAAGCATTTTAGAAAAAAATGTTTTGTATAAAAATTTTATTACTTCGAGGGGGAAAATAGATGACATAATCGCCATTTTGAGTCAAGGCGATTTTCTGGAATGACGCATAACTGATCTCCAAATCTGTTACTGACAATTAAAAATTTACGAAATGTCACATTAAAAGTAATGTTTCAAGTAATGCATTACATTTATTGAGTAATTGTAATGGTAATGCATTACTTTTTTAAAAAAGTAATAAGTAATTGTAATGCATTTCAATTTTGACGGAGTTATGTGTAATGGTAATGAATTACTTTTAAAAAGTAATGCTTTTTTGGATAATGTCTGAAGTACCATGAGGAGTTGCCTCTTGGTCTGCAACAATACTGTACAAAATTTCAGAATCCTGCGATACACCATTCGGAAGATATTAAATAAAAACGATTAAAAATGAAGAATTTTGGCGGCTTATAACCTCAAGAGGAATAACAATTTACCTAAATATTTTTGAACCAAACCTCATGATTTTAACAGTAGATTATGTGGTATGAACGATGTGGTGTCGCTCAGACTCACCCTGTATATTTCATTTATTTTTTCTGAAACACTATTGAACTGGAAAGGGCATATTATTGTTATTGAGGTCGATAGCTGTTGCATTGTTAGATCAAAAACCTTAACGACATTTTAATTTTCAAAAAATTTCATTTTAGTGGTGAAAAATATTAATTTATAGCTAATGCAACATGTTTAAATTCTGTATAAAACTAGAAGATTTTACCGTCTCCGAGACTGCCAATATTTTTTATTGTTTTAATAAATTGATTGATTTTATTCTTCTTTTTTCCCAGGTTCGTCGACCATCACATTAATATTCCCTGATCATCGAGGGACTAGCAAAAACTACGGAGTTTTTAGTGAAATTGACGATCTCGCACTCCATTGTTAATCTGAAGAAATAATTGTAAATTATATTAGGTACATTGTGTTTATAATTATAAATGTAGTAGATAATTAATTTTGCCAGTAAATATTCTTACTCTAGATAACCTGTACATGAGTTTCGATTAAATAAATTATTAATTTATGTACAAGTTCGAGTATTCACTTAAAATTTCGAATGTTTTAGTCGTTT